>LPNX010982236.1:8209-32981 GCA_001517045.1 Pseudotsuga menziesii | reverse complement strand
GTGATAAAGAAGAAAGAATGACAGTCCATTAACATAGAGCACCAAAACTATGAATTCTGCATTAACTTTGGTTGGAAGGGTTTGTGGATATCTGAAACAATAGCTAGAGCATAAAAATGTATGAATTTTGAACTATTAAACAGTCATTCTAGATATGAAAGAAAACATAAGGGAAAGTTTAACAGGAAGACATGCACATAATAAAGGAAATTACAAACTTTAACTATGGAATACACAGGAATCTTTGTAGCAACAGGCTCACATTCGGCTGTGTCATTTTTATTAAGGGTAGATATCAAAATACATAACTCAGAACCTAACAGGTTCCAACCCCATATTCCTCTATTGAGAGTATATTTATAGTATCATTAGCCTCCCGAGACCAACCTCAAAAAAGAGCCAAGTTCAGTTACAATGTGGGAATCAAAATCCTAACAAATATTGATCTAGAAGATTCACCATGATCACAAAACAAAATAGGAAAGCATGCTGGGATGGGCATGGTAGATCAAACATGAAATTTTGACATATGGAAACCATGCCCATTGGATGAAAATTATGGTTCGAAGCACCTTCGACGGTTTGAAACAACTTCAATCTAGATTGCATCGTTCACCTGCAAAATAAACCTCAACTATATATCTTGATCCACCATAAATCTTAACTGTCCAATGGTGTGGCTCTTACCTGATTTCACAATCCACCTTCTTGATAAACTCCTTGCTTGTTCCCATTGCGAAATCAATTTGGATCATTGATCTAAAATATAACTTGATCTCTGTCATCCAATCCTGCCAGGCCTACGTAATTTTACAGCCACCATCTTGATTAGCTCCCTGCAAGTTCCCATCACGAAATCAACCTGGACAATAGATCCATTATTTGCCAAGATATTCGTCATTCAAAGGTGTGGGGTCTATAAGTTTTCATAGATTTTAATTGTTCATTATTCTATGCATGTTGAATCAGTGGAATCACTCTCCACCGTAGATCCATCCCTGATTAGATCTCTCTCATTAAAACTTGGAGACCTTTAAGCAATTCTGTGAATTTCAAAATTTAATTTCTGTGAGCATTTTAGATTAACGAAATTCACCTCCGCAATTGATCTCACCTCATCCTCAATCCTGGCCATTGAAACATTCAATATTTTAAGCAATTCTACAGATCTGGAAAGTTATTTGGTTCATGCAAGTTCTGGTAGTGGAACTATTTTTCACAGTAGATCTGAGATCAAGGGTAATTTGGGTTGTTTAAAGCTGTAGGGCTTACCAAGTTCCACATATCAAGAAGTATTCTTACCACGTGCACATGTTCCCCTTTCCCGCACCGTCGATCTTTACGGGAGCTTTTCAGATCGTCGATCCTGTGGATGGCAGAAGGAGAAAGGTCAAACCTTTTACAACCAAATTGTTGTGTTTCTACCTTTCCACTTTTTCCCTCTCAACCTTTTTCTTTTCACATCGTTGATCTGTGCGGAAGCTCTCTGAACCATCAGATCTCGGACTGTGGAAAGAGGAAGTCATGTTTTCCAATTTTTCAACCTGGAACTTTACCTTTTCCGCTTCTGCCCTTTTCTTTCTACACCGTTTCTCTGTGCAAAATCTCTATGAACCATTGGACCTCAGACCACAAAAAAACAGAAGTCAGGTTTCCCAATTTTTGCAACCCAAAACTTTTCCTTTTTCGCTTTCGCCCTTTTCTTTCTGCACTGTTGATCTGTGCATAAATTATCTGAACCATTGGATCTCGGACTACAGAAAGAGGAAGCCGGGCCTACCAATTTTCACCTCCAAAACTTGTCTTTTCACTTATATGATCCTGACTTTACCTTGGCGGAAATGATTTTTGGCCTTTGAACTCCTCCACTGCGCATCTAGGCCGTCCATTTCCAGTCATCATTCAACTAGGAGTGGATTGCTTCATTTACATGCATTTCAAGGTCAAAACTCAGAATTTGTTTAAGTATTTGGGATTCTTAACCTAGAAATATCCCCTCAAACACCTATAGACCCTCATCAATAATCTTTAAGGTCATATGAAATGAAAATTTACAAACCTTATTCCTCCTTTTAATGGCCAAATCCCTTACTAACTACTTGGCTCAAAAATGGTTTTAACAATTGGCTCCAACTCGGGATTATATCCTCCCTGCGAGGTAGAAAAGAACCCTGTAGACCAGGTTCCTAATCCATTGGGATGCTCCCAAGGTTTCCTGAAATTCCCAACATGCCCTGAAAACAAAAAAATAAACTGACGCTGAAACCAACTGAAAAATTACTGAAAGAAAATGATCGCCATGTCGATCTTATTCAAACCTACCTACCCTACTTATTGAGCATCAATGCTCAGTCAAGTAACTTCTGACTTCCAGTGAAGCTAATCAAGCAAATGATCCCGTAAACCAACTTTATCTTCATGCTTGATAAAAAACAGAGATGAAAGACTTAATGGTAGAAGGTTATGATAAAGGGATTTATCTTTACTATAGAGACATAACCAGCCATCACCACTGCAAAAATTCTTTGTGTATTCTGCCACTAGATCATGATAACCTGCAAAAATTTATGTTAAGTTCTTGTCATGACAAGGCCACTCCAACTGCAACTCCTCTAGCACCCTGCCAAAATTCCCTTGAAGAAAACCATGCAGGGAATGTTCTTGAAAATTTGTAAATGAGACATCAATTTCTTCATTTGAACTCTTAGAATTTAAAATCTGATTCCTTACAAATGTTTCAAAGAAAATATAATTGTGTTTTTCCATAGAACCAAGCATAGTAATTTCTGAATCTAAAAAACATAAAGAAGTATCCAATTTGGAGTCCTCCTCTTCTTCCTGGTGATCCAATCCATTATTGCAGTCTTTTGTTTGAGATGCATCATCTAAGTGGCTATCCTCACATTCATAATATAAAGGCATGCTGGAATCTTCTTTAAAAATATCACTAACATAACTTTCAACATGTTGATTGCACTCTTCATAAATAAAATTAGGATGACTATCTTCATGTAAATCAATAGGCTGATTATCTTCTTGCTCATCAAAATAAGGATTAGAATGCAGAGCAGGTTCCAATTGTTCATCCTTCCCATCTCCTTCTTTGTGATTTTAAAACTCATGGTAAGCTGCTATTTCTTCCATAGGCTGGGATTGATGGCATGACTGTTTTCCCTTTTCATTATCTATTTCTGAAAATGCCATATCCTCAAGCTCTTGTGCTTTCTTAGAGATTTTAAATATATATCCCATCAATTCAAATAAAGCATGACACAAAGGAAAATTTTCACCTTCATCACACTCACTATCTTCTTTGTTTCCATCCCTTTGACCTTGGATTGCAATGGAATTTTCTTCATTAACAGGTTCTGAACTTTCATATATTCCTTCTAACCCCGATTCAAGGTATGATTCCTCTTTCAAATTTCAAAACATGTGGAAGGACTATCAGACTACCATTTTCTAGAGTCAGATTTCTCTATATAATAATCCACATAAACACTATAATTTTGTAGAAACTGCTGTTGCAAAAGGGTTTTTTTCTGATTAAACATGGGCATCCTTTTCTTATGACAAAATTTCAGGAGCTGAATAATATGAGGAAATATTTGATTTACAGTCCCAACTTCTTTCTTTGTAATATAGAGAATGGCAAGAATGTTGCAAACTATCATCAATTTTAGGAAGAGAGATATAATTGGTTGACACATAGCTTTGGTCTATGTCAACTTCAGTCAAGGAAGACAGTACCAACTGCTGGGAATTTTATTGCACAACATGGCAACTGGTGTGTCTTTATTTTTGAGCTGAGTATTCATGTAATATATCTAAAAGTTTGTCATCGATATACTGATCATCACCATATATTTATTTCCAATTTTCAATGAACTCTTTGTCGTGTGTGCAACAATCTTGAAGTAACAACAAAGAAGGATATTGACCTTTGAAATGTTCATGAAATGTTGTATGAAAGTATTTAAGGGAGGATAAACTCTCTGCTGGAAATACCTCATACCATGACCTTGCATTTCCTTCTAAAATAATCTTGAATATTTTCATTAAAGAATCCTCATGCCATCCAACCCCCAGCTTATGTATATTCTTATGAAATCTAAACAAATGAATGGCAGCATCATCACCAGGCTTCTGATATTTGAATTTTGGAAGATATGTTTTCCAATCTACAAGAGGTATTCAATTTGGAAAACCAGGAATGTAAGTAATATTCATAGGATCATACCTTACAGCCTGAGAAGTCATCTTGATGATGGAGAAACTGAATCAGCTCTTCAAACTTTATAACCCCTTTTAACAATGGAGCTGCCATAGAACATTATGAAGACTGGATTTTTCATAGATGGAGTCACCAGGTGAAAGAGGCTTGACCTTCTTGATTTTTTACCATTGTTCACCATCAACAATTAGATCTAAAACTCTGTCGTTCATACCTAAGGAATATTTGAACCCTCCTCCCTGTATTGGTCCTTCTGGTTCTAGTCTCCCCAGTGGAGTCACCTTCCAAAAGATTTGAGTGGAGTCACCAGAATATACAACCTATATGTGTCTATGAACGGATGCTCAACTAGGTCCTAGAACTAAGACAATGTCATTTTCCCAGGGTTGATTTGCACTTTCGTTCCCTGGCAATGGTGCCAATTTGTTAGAACTCAGAATTGTACCTGAGGTTATGGAAGGTAAATCCCAAGTTACAACAGAACCACTTTAAGAAAGGGAGTTGGCTTCTTCCTTTCTAGAGAGGGATCTCTCACATATTTTTAACGGGGCTAGATATAAAAACAAAACAAAATTCAGGTTAAATTTGTGGTTGAAACAAAGCAAGCATACATTGGGATATGGATTCACAAAGATTTTATGAATCACAGAACTGTTTACAGGTGAAATTCTACAAAGGAAAGATAGCACTCAGTTATAGTCAAAACGTTGTTGGTCTGCTGATAAAGAAGAAAGAATGACAATCCATTAACATAGAGCACCGAAAAGATGAATTCTGGATTAACTTTGGTTGGAAGGGTTTGTGGATATTTGAAACAATAGCCAGAGCATAAACATGTATGAATTATGAACTATTACACAATCATTCCAAATATGAAAGAAAACATATGGGCAAGTTTAACAGGAAGACATGCACATAAGAAAGGAAATTCCAAACCGTAACTACGAAATACACAGGAATCTTTGTAGTAACAGTCTCACATTTGACTCTATTATTTTTATTAAGGGAAGATCTCAAAATACATAACCCAGAACCTATAGGTTCCAACCCCATCTTCCTCCATTGAGGGTATATTTATAGTATCATCAGGATCTCGATACCAACCTAGAAACAAATCCAAATTCAGTTACAACGTGGGAATCAAAATAATTAACAAATGCTGATTTGGAAGATTCACCATGATCACAAAACAAAATAGGAAAGCATGCTATGATGGGAGTGGTGGATCAAATAGGAAATTTTGACATATGGAAATTGTACCTTCTGGATGAAAATGATGGTTCAAAGCACCTTTGACGGTCTACAACAGATTCAATCTTCCCTGCATCATCTTCCTACGAAATAAACCTCAGTCGTAGATCTTGATCCACCATAAATATTAACTGTCCAATGTTGCGGCTCTTACCTGATTTCACAGCCCACTTGCTTAATAAAATCATTGCTTGTTCCCATTGCGAAATCAATTTGGACCATTGATCTAAAATCTACCTCGATCTCTGTCATCCAATCCTGTTGGGCCTACCCAATTTCACAACCACCGTATTGATTAACTCCCTGCAAGTTCCCATCGTGAAATCAACCTGGATTGTAGATCTAATCTCCGCCAATATCTCCGTCATTCAAAGGTTTTGAGTCTACAAGATTTCAAAGATTTCAATTGTTCATTAATCTGTGCATGTTGAAACAGTGGAATCACTCTCCACCATAGATCCATCCCTGATTATATCTCCTACGTCTAAACTTTCCAACCATTAAGTGATTCCACAAATTTGAAAAGATAATTTTTGTGAGCATGTTAGGTCTTCAGAATTCACCTATGCTGTTGATATCACCTCATCCTCAATCCTGGCCATTGAAACATGCAAGATTTTAAGCAATTCCACAGATCTGGAAAGTTATTTGGTTCGTGCAAGTTCTGGTAATGGAATTATTTTTCATCGTAGATCTGATATCAAGGGAAATCTAGGCCATTGAAATCTATGGGGCCTACTAAGTTCCACATATCAGGAAGTATTCTTAACTTGTGCACATGTTCCCCTTTCTTGCACTGCTGATCTGTGTGGGAGATTTTCAGATCGTCGATCCTACGGATCGTGAAAGGCGAAAGTTCAAACCTTTTACAACCAAATTGTTTTGTTTTTTCCTTTCTGCTTTTTCCCTCTATGCCTTTTTATTTTTGCACCATTGATCTGTGTGGAATCTCTTGGATCCGTCAGATCTCAAGTTGCGGAAAGTGGAATTCAGTTCTTGCAATTTTGCAGCCTGAAACTTTATCGTTTCTGCTTCTGCCCTTTTATTTACGCATTGTTGATCTGTGTGGAATCTCTTTGAACCGTTCGATCTCGGACTGTGGAAAGCAAAAATCAGGTTTTCCAATTTTTGCAACTCGAAACTTTTCCTTTTCCGCTTCTACCTTTTCGCTTCCACCATTTTCTTTCTGCACCATTGATTTATGCAGGAATTCCCTGAACCATCGGATCTCAGACTGTAGAAAGAGGAAGTTGGGCTTACCACTTTTCACCTCCGAAACTTGTCTTTCCGCTTTTATGCTCCTGACTTTTCCTTGGTGGAAACTATTTTTGTCCTTTGATCTCCTTCGCTACCCATTCAAGCCATCCATTTCCTATCATCATTCAACTAGAAGCGGATTTCTTCATTTACATGCATTTCAAGATAAAAAATCAGAATTCTTTAAGTATTTGGCATTCTTAATCTAGAAATGTCCCATCAAACACCTACAGACCCTCATCAACAATATTTAAGGTCATATGGTATGAAAATTTACAAACCTTATTCCTCCTTTTAATGGAAAAATCCATTACTAAAAAATGGTGCTAACACTAGGTATACAAGTGTTCATTTGTCCAACAAGTTACCCTCCAATTGCACCTCTTCTCAAACATTTGTTCTTATAAATCGACAAGTCTTATTTAGGTTGGTCACTTCTAAGATCATGCAAATATGATAAAATTAATTTTGTACATGACTATGGCTTGGAGATTATTTCTATAGGAAAAATTTGTGTTAGAATAATCAACCCATAGTTACCCTTATTTGACATTAATTAAATCATTTTGCTCTTATTCCTAGATTCCTAGATTCCCTCTCTATGCTAGTTGACTTCTACATGTTTCTAGAAGTCAATACTTGCTAAAATAGGTCATGGAGCGCTTTGGAATCATCCTGGAAACATATTTAACAAGTATTCTTGGTTCTTGGTTCCTTAAATCACATATCTTCTTTTTTTGAAAGCTGTCTTTCTTTACAACAATTTTAAGGCATAAAGGAAAAGCTAGTCTAGGGGAACTTTCCATGTTTTTTTCCCACATCATCCTCCTTCATTTTCTCCAAAAACAAGAATGAATAAGTTGTATTTCCACCACTTATTAGCTTTCCCACTTGCTTTAGCTAATTTGCGAGGATATTCATAGATTTGGAAATTCCTTTTTGCACCTATGGGGGATTTGACTTGATTTAGTAAGTCTGCTTTTTGAGCAATTCGAAGAGAAAACTAGTGATTTCTAATCTCTCATGTAATTATATATTTGAGAAGCCTATTACTTGATATGGTTTTCTTATGTACACTTATTCAATATAGGATTAAGTTATGCTCCAATTTCAGTCTCCTTTTGTGTGAATTTTGCATGTTTGATTAGCAATTTTGTGAGTGTAATTGATCTATCACTTGGCTTCAATTTCCACATGGTATCAAAGCCCTTTTATATTTATTTCTCTCCTTCCAAATTTTTATTGCAGGTTTGACATCACTGACTGGGAGCGCATTCTGTTGACTGAAGGGCACATGAGCTGAGATATGGACCAATCTCAAAGGATCATCTTGACTCCATTCGATTTCTTCGAATGGAAAGATGAGATGGAGATATTGTTTAAAGAGAAATGTCTCTACAGGGTTACCATGGCTACTAAGGCAGATCCCAATGCAGCTATAGAGAAAATTAAATGGCACACCAAGAGGGATGAGGCCTATGGTCTTTTGTGTTTGAGTATTTCAAGAGACCTCCTCTTTCATCTCGATTTATTGACATCTCCTAATGAGGTGTGGGAGAAGCTTGAATAGATTTTTGGAAAGACAGATGAGATGAGAGGACATCAAATCGAGAATGAATTGATCTCCTTGAGTCCCAGTAGCTTCGAATCATTGCAAATCTATTTTATCAAGCTCAAGGCCCTTGTTTTGCAGTTAAAACAATGTGGGATTGAAAAGAAGGAGGAGCAACTAGTTTTGACCATTCTCTCAAATATTGGTCTTGACTATTCAATGTTTTTTTCGACCTTCTATGCCACTAAATTGATAGCTCGAACCTGGAAGATGCCTAATCTTATTGAGTTCATGGAATCCCTCACTCAGGAGCAAGATAAATTGGTGATGATGGGCACCATCAAACCTTCCAAAGACCAAGCTTTGGTTGCTAGAGATTTGAAGGTGGATTCAAAAAGAAAGAAAAAAATATAAAAATCCACCTGAGCAAAAGAGAGACAAGGAAAAGTCTTAAGAGGAGTCCTCAGGCTCCAGGAAGAACCCCCAGAAGAAGAAGAACAAAGGATAAATGAGCAAGTGCACATACTCCAGTAAGGGCTATCATCATAAGAGATCTTGTATGAAAAAGAAAATTGACATGTTGACCCAATTCCTGGAGAAGAACAACATCTCCCTTCATGATTGCTCAAAGAAGAGGGAAGGAGGATCAAATTTAGAAGACAAGGAGAGAGTACATGCCTTGGCTGATGGCACCTCAAGCTCACCTAGCTTCATCATTGGTTCTGGAGCTTCCAGAGATATGTTTTTGACAAGGGAGATATTTTTCTCTCTTGACATGTCAAAAGGTCCACCAATAGTTGTGGGAGATAACTCTCTGACTAATAGTATGGGAAAGGGTAGGATTGATCTTAACCATGGTAATTTCAATAATGTGTTGTATGTTCTAGGTCTTGCCTCTAATCTCTTGTTAGTGTATCAGTTGACTCACACTGGGTCTCCAAATAAATTCACCTTCTCCCCCAATGAAGTTGAAATCACAGATATTTCAAATGGTAAAGTCATAGAAAAAGGCCCTTGATGATCACACTTCGAAGGTATACAAGTTTTCCCATTTTCTACCGTACTCAAACCCCTCTGCTCTTCTTACTCATGCTAATGAGGCAAGCAAGATTTGGCATGAAATATTTGGCCATCTTTACTACAAGTATTTTTCTGATTTGAGTGACAAAGACATGGTCACAGGGTTACCAAAGATCAAGTTTTCTAAGGGATTCTGTCAAGGTTGTATCCTAGGAAAACACCCAAAGCACAAGTATGAAAGAGATAGTCATGAGAGAACCTCTGCACCTCTTGAGTTGATCCACAGTGACATTGCTGGTCCATTCCCTCATATGTCCAAGATTCAATCCAAGTATGCAATCACCTTCATAGATTACTTTTCCAGGTATTGTTGGGTTTACTTCCTAAAGCATAAGTCTGAAGTTTTTGACCTCTTCAAAGTCTTTAGAGCCTTGGTTGAAAACCAGTCTAGGAGGAAACTCAAGATCCTCAGATCTGAAAATGGTGGTGAGTATGTCAAGTATGATTTCATCTAGTTTTGCAAAAATTCAGGTATCTAGATGCAACATTCTATTCCTTACACACCACAACAAAATGGTGTTGCTGAGAGAAAGAATTGATCACTGAAGGAGATGAAAACTTGCATGATGGAGGCTAAAAATTTGCCACCAATATTTTGGGACAAGGCTATAAAATATGCATCCTATATCCAAAATAGGGTGCCACATAAGAAGCTTTATGGTATGACTCCTTTCGAAGCTTGGAGTGGGCACAAGCCAGATGTGACCCATTTCAGGATTTCTGGCTCAAAGGCTTGGGCTAGAATTCCAACTGAAAAGAGGAAGTATTTGCAAACCCAAAGCTAAGAGTGCCTATTTGTTGGTTATTCTGAAGATTCAAAAGGGTAAAAGTTGATAAAATTGATCACTAACAAATATTTCATTGAAAGAAGGGTTCAGTTCGAAGAAGATCCTTTAGCAGCAGTTGAAGTTGGAGAGTCCTCTTCACCACGACAACCATAGATTTTAAGTGAAGAGACTAATGAGTATGATGATTCTGATATGTATGATAATTATGAATTAATTGAATATCCTAACAGCCCTACAAGACAAAAGTGGGAATCAAGGACCATTCATGCAGCTGGAGAACTAGCTGGAAATCCTAATGACACTAGGAGGACTAATCTCAATTTGAGAGTGCTCTTTGTGTGAAAGATCCACTATTTGCTGAGAAGTGTTATTTGATGATAGATTCTTATCCAAAAAAATATTAATATGCAACACATGATCCAATATGGAAAACATCCATGAAATAATAATTCAGCTCGGTCCAGAAGAACAACACATGGGAACTGGTTGATCTCCCCCTAGGGAGAAAACTAGTGAAGTGTAAGTGGGTCTTTAAAACTAAGTTTTCTGCTGATGCTTCAACTTTGAAATATAAGGAAATATTGGTAGCCAAGGGCTGCTCTCAAGTACATGGTATTGATTACAATGAGACCTTTGCACCAGTGGCAAAGATGGACTCCATAAGGCTAGCTCTAGCCATTACAGCTTCGAAGCAATGGAAGGTACATCACATGGATCTGAAGTGTGCCTTTATGAATGGATATCTGAATGAAGAGATTTATATGCAAAAACCAGAATTTTTTTTATATAATCCATATTTAGTGTGCAGGTTAAATATATCATTGTATTGGCTCAAGCAAGCCCCGGGGCTTGGTATGCCAAGATTGATGGCTTTCTGTGGTCACAAAGTTTTGTTTGATTCAAGTCTGATCCTAATGTCTATTTGAAGATGATTCATGGTTCTTTAATGATTATTTTTCTCTATGTGGATGACCTACTAATTGTAAGAAGTTCAAAGAAAGAGATTTCCTCCTTGAAGGATGCAATGAACCATGCCTTTTCTATGACAAATTTGGGATTGTTGAGCCAATTCTTGGGTCTTGAAATTGCTCAATCCCAAAATGGAATCAAGGTTCATGAATCAAAGTATGATTCATATTTTCTCACCAAGTTCGGCATGAAATATTGCAAGCCAAGAAAGACTCCATTCCTTTCAGGAGTTAAGCTTGAGAAAGCAGGTTCTTCCCCTATGGAAAATAATACACTTTATAGGCAGTTGATTGGGTGTTTGCTTTATCTTACACATACTCAAACTAACTTATATTATGCACTTAGTGTGGATTCAAGATACATGGATAAGCCTAATGAGATCCATTGGAGAGAATCCAAGAGGATCTTAAACTTTGTTTAAGGAACAAGGACTCATGGGATTTTCTACAAAGCAAAATATGACTTAGAGCTAGTTGGATTTACTGACAGTGGTTGGGCAGCTGAAAACACAGATTGAAATTCTACCTCAGGATATGTGTTCATTCTTACAGAAGTACCAATCAGCTGGTCAAGTAAGAAGCAGAGTTCCATGGCACTCTCATCTACAGAGGCAGATTATAGAGGAGTTGTAAATGCAACTACTCAATGTTTATGGTTGGAGGGGATACTTGGAAAATGTGGTTTTGAATCAGAGTTTTAAATAGTCATCTATTGTGATAATCAAAGCACCATTCGAATCTCCACTGATCCAGTTCAAAGACAAATAACCAAGCACATTGAGATCCATATGCACTATATCAGGGAGCTTGTGCATGATGCTACCATTGCTCTACTCTACTGCACATCTTCAAAACAAGTAGCATATATCTTCACCAAAGTATTCTGTGAGAATACCTTCAGTAATCTCAAATCACTGATGGGGATTGGTGATCATGTGGTGAATAATGATTGATAACAATATTTCCAAAATTTCATTTCATGTCCATGTTTAAGGGAGTATTTTCCCACTAGTTTTTTGCCTCTTTCCTTGGTTGTATGGACATGCAGTATGTAAAAGGGTGACTAAGCCTTTCTTTTAGGCCCTATAATTTTATGATATTTACTCATAAATTCAGGCTTAAGGGTTTTTTTAGAATAATCAACCCATAGTTACCCATATTTGACATTAATTAAATCATTTTTGTCTTATTCCTAGATTCCTAGATTCCTTCTCTATGCTAGTTGAATTCTACATGTTCCTAGAAGTCAATACTTGCTAAAATGGGTCATGGAGCACTTTGGAACCATACTATAAACATATTTAGTAATTCTTCTTTATTCTTGGTTCCTTAAAGTGCATATCTTCTTTTTCTGAAAGCTGCCTTGCTTTACAACAATTTTAAGGCATGAAGGAAAATCTAGTCTAGGGGAACTTGCCTTGTTTTTTGCCCACATCATCCTCCTTCCTTCTCTCCAAAAAAAATCATGACTGATTTGTCTTTCCACAACTTATTATCTTTCCCACTTGCTTTAGCTAATTCGTGAGGATCTTCATAGATTTGGAAAGTCCCTTTTGCACCTATGGGGGATTTGACTTGATTTAGTAAGCCTTCTTTTTGAACAATTTTAATAGAAACCTATTGATTTCGAATATATCATGTAATTATATATTTTATAAGCCTATTAATTCTATGGTTTTCTTATGTACACTTATTCAATACAGTATTAAGTTATCCTCCAATTTCAGTCTCCTTTTGTGTGAATTTTGCATGTTTGATTAGCAATTTTGTGAGTGTAATTGATCTATCACTTGGGTTCAATTTCCACAATTTTCTACTGTTACACAATATTATATGTGAAAAGTGTGAACAAAAACATATAATAATTTGTTTTTGAGATATTCTAAAGTGGACCTTATTGATGTATTTGCAACTTCGGAATGTATTCACTTGTATATTTCATATATTGTAGTTCATTGGTCCTCAATGTTCCGATTAGGAGAATCATATTCACTTGTATATTTCATATATTGTAGTTCATTGGTCCTCAATGTTCCTATTAGGATAATCATTAATGTAATCAAGTCATGTAAAGTCATAGAGGTTAACCCTCCTTTGTTTATCAGGGGTTAAATTCCCCATAGTTTTAGGGCACTAGGGTTATTAGAATCTCCTAGAGGAGTTGGCCCTGGTAAGTTATTGTCAAGTCAAAAACTAGTATAAATAGAGAGTGAGCCTCTCTATTTATCATACATTCACTCACACTCAGTCGCAGTGCATGAGTGAGAGAGAAGGATATGGGATAAGAGAGAGAACTATTGTTGGAGATCATCTTACTGTCTTTGGGTTTTACTACAGCCATTGGTGCTCATTCTATCTCTGAGGAAGTTGTGGGGTTTTCTCCTTTATCGTTTCCCTGAGGAAAATATTTGTGTCTATTGTCTCTTGTGATTGATTGTTGTGCATGTTATTCTCTCAGATAATATCCTAAGATAATAATGTCTAATTGATAAAAATATAACATGGTATCAGAGCTAACCTGAGAAGAAGACACTGTGCAACTGCAGAAGCTAGGGATTCTTACTTTTTGGGTCTCTCTCCACAATCCATCAGCAAAAGGAGTCTATGATGAATCTCCATTGAAGGGCGCATCTTTCTGTCGAAGTAGAATCTAATTCTGAGTATTTTTAGTTTTTGACCTACCACTACATCAAGAAATTATGGATTTTCACAGAAGTGGAATTTTTGAGTGAGCCAAATCTAAGATTACTCTCCTCAAAATCAAAGTTTATAGAAAAAAATTGATGTTTTTGGTTGGGTAGAACTCTGGGAAAGTCAAAACCTAATTTTCCCTAGAACCAGAAAACCAGCACTGCAGAAGATCAGCTCCAAATCCAGTTTTTTAGCTTTTCAAATTGGTAAGATCTAAATCTTTTGTATTTCCATTTGAGGTTCTTAGTTAAAGATGTCTCATCACACCAAGCTTGATGAAAATCTTGAGGGAGCTGATAAATTCCGACCATGGAAGTATTGGATATCCCTAGTTCTTGAAGAAAATGAATTAGACTCCTACATCAGTGGAGAGGTTCTAGTTCCAGAGGGAGATGAGGATAAGGCTGTACATAATAAGAACTTGATCAATTCCAAAAGGATTATTGTTGATTCAATCAAGGATCACCTCATTCCATAGTTGTCCTCCCTAAAGACACCTAAAGGGATGTTTGATGCCCTAACCAAGTTATTTGAAGGGAAGAACATAAATCGGAAGATGACTTTAAGAAATCAATTGAAGAATGTGAAGATCCAAAATGCAGATACCATACAGTATTACTTTACAAGGCTCTCAAATCAAAGAACAACTTGAAGCAGTTGATGAAGAAGTAGAGAATTCATAAATTGTGATGACCACCTTGAATGGTCTCCCTAGGTCTTGGGACTCCTTCATTCAAGGAATTTGTGCCAAAAGCAAATTAGTCACCTTCAGTAGACTGTGGGAGGAATTCTCACAAGAAGAAGATCGAATAGTATCCCGAGTAGAAAAGATGGGAATTGAATATCAAACTCTCATAGTACACTCCAAGAAAATAAGAATCGACTATCATCATCACAAAGGTAAGCACTCTCACCAGAAATATAACACTAAAAGATCTAACAAAGATCTATCTAGTATCAGATGCTTTACATGCGATTAGAAAGGATACATATCCAGAAACTGTCCCAGAAACAAAAGTGGCTCTCACAAGAAGAAGGGAAACAAAATAACAGATCATGCTCATGCTGCAGAGGATGATGAACCTTCCATAAAGAGAATCAAACAAGAAAGTGATGAAGAATATGTTTTGATTTCCACTCTCATGGGAACTATCACACATGGAAGCAATGATTGGCTTATAGACAGTGGTGCTTCCAAGCATATGACAGGATTCAAAGAATCCTTTGTGAAATTGTTCGAACATGAGTCACCTCACAAGGTGAAACTTGGGGATGACTACCAGTATCCAATAAAATGTAGTGGTGAATCCTCATATAAGATAGACTCTAGAAATTCTATGAATATGAAGGATGTATTGTTTGTACCAGGACTAAAGAAGAACCTCCTCTCCATCTATGCATTAGATGCAAAAGGAATAAGAGTTACATTTGTAGATGACCAAGTTCTTATGTGCCCAAAGGGAAAGACTATAGATGATGTAATAGTGATTGGAGAGCAAGACGGTGGCTTATACAAGCTAAAGGGCCAACCAGAACAAGCCTTGGTCCATGAATCAGTAGAGCCAAATGAACTTTGGCATAGAAGGCTTGCACACGTGCACTATAGAGAACTACCACTTGCAAGCAAAGTTGTTGAAGGTCTTCCAGAAATACAGGAAAATAATGAAGGTGTTTTCAAAGGATGTGTGAAAGGAAAGAACACAAAGAAGACATTTCCAAGTAGCAAGAGCAAGGCAAAAGGAATCTTGGAAATCATCCACTCCAATGTATGTGGTCCGATGACATCCATTTCATTGAGTGGGTATGTATACTATGTTTCTTTCATTGATTATGTTTGTAGGAAGACATGGATATACTTATTGAAGAACAAAGATGAATTATTCAGCAAGTTCAAAGAATTCAAAGTCTTGATCAAGAACCACACAGAAAAGAAAATCAAGACCTTTCGATCAGACAATGGCAGATAATTCACATCAAATGAATTCAAAGAATTATGCAGAGATTTAGGGATTAAGAGGGAGTTGACCACTCCATATAATCCACAACATAATGGGCTTTCAGAAAGGAAGAATATAATGATTATGGAAGCTGCAAGGGAAATGATTCATGATCAAGATCTTCCCATGCATTTATGGGCATAAGCTGCTAGAAAAGACGTGTATGTACATAACCGTACTCCGCACAGAGTACTTGAGAACAAGACACCTAAAGAAGTATTTTTAAGAAATAAACCAGAAGTTAGTCTATAGAAATTCTAAAGCCTTGATGGCATAAGGAATTTCATAAATAGGCTAAGGATCTAGGCACACAATTAACCTCACAGAGAATTGTAGAGAATTAGCATAAGGATAGAAGAAGAAGAATTAATGAACACACATTAATGAATGATCAATAAATGATAATTGATATTATTACATAGGTAATACATCCTTATAAAGGAAAAAGGAGTTGCTTGAGAAGACAATTCAAGATAGCTCATAAAGCAGGCTTACTAATTATGATAAACCCCATAGTTGACTAAAGCACTTTCCCAATCTACCAAGCACCTCATGAATTAGGAATAACATGTGTGAGTGATGATGAGTGAAGGAAAGAATTGCTAATCCTAGAATATGGAGAGAAAATAATGGAGAATGGGTTGGTAACACTGAGCTGCCAGTTTCCTAGTTGGCTAGCTTTACCTTATCCACAGAAAAGTAGGATAAAGCAGAATAAAGTAGAATCTGATGTAAAGTGCAGTTACCAATTCTGGATGGCCATAAAGTGGTCAAGATAAACCTAGAATCATAAATAAATCATTCCTAGGATATAGATGGAAAATTTTGACTCTAAGGTACAAGTGAATGCCAACTATCTAAGCTAGTGGGTAGGAAATTAATCAAATAATGATTAATTATTTTATGAATGGGTTTATTATATTCCAACACCCCCCTTTAATCCTGACTTTATGATGATATCCCTGAACTAATCAGAAATATATATGTATATAGGGCCCAACAATAAATCTATGGTCACCCTTTTACAATTTATCTTGTCCAAAGAAATGAGGAAAGAGGGAAAACCTCAAGGGGAAAATCCTTCCTCAAGAAAGGACATGAAAAGAAATACCAAAAATGCTAAACTGTTGGTGTTGCTGCTGCTCAAAATTAAATGCTGATGTTTGGAGGAATATTCTTCTTGGGAAGAATATAAATATGCTCACCTGGATCAAGGACAGCTGTAGGATGGAAACTAGGACCATGTAGAACAACTGAGATCCAATGATGTGAAGGAAATACTGAAGGATATTGAGACTTGTAATCAGCTCCAAGATGAGGAGATGACTTGAAATTTGAACCAATAGAGATGAAATGAGCTCAATATAGGTGAAATAACTATCCAAGAGAATGTATAATGTCTCCATATTCATTTACACAGAGAGGATGTGTGCAAGTGATATTTTAGGAACATAGAGAAGGCATAGGATCAAAGAGTGCGAATGCATGGGCTCCATGGGTTGATATAGCTTCAAAAGAATCCAAGAGATCACAAATAAGCACAACAATAGACTCATGGGAATATACGAGTAAAGAATCCTCTATAGTAGAAGAATGTAAGGAGGAAAGATAGTGATGTTCAAAATATTCAAGGAGGCTCTGAGAATGATTGCCAAGAACAAAGGAGGAGCTACAGAAGCACATGGGATCAATTATGGTAAGTGGAAAAACACTAGAATGACTTGATTTGGCTAAGCAAACATCCTGGAAGTCACTGGGTTGCGCACCATCAAGAAGAGAGGCATGCACAAAGTGTGAGAGGTCTAGCATATGGATCTCAGAATCCATGATAGAAGACATAGAGAACACTGAATGTGTGAGTGAATCATCAATAGAAATAAGAGCTCCATTAGTCAATTCTTTTTCATCAACAACACCATAAGAAGATGAATGGAGATCTTCTACTTCAAGAGACACAGAAAAATATGGCTCTTCAATATTTTCTTCTTGATTGAAAGATGAAGCATTCGAATCAAAGAGAGTAGTAGCAACAAGAACTGTATGAGAAACTTCTTCTTCATGATCAACTTCATCAGAGACTGTAGAGGCCGAGACATCTTGAGAGAGAGAAATCATTGAGGAGCTTGAAACACTCTCCACATAGCTAGAAGGATCCTCATTGTACTTTCCCAAAACTCTATCCAATGTTGTCCAAAGATCTTTTGGGTATTCAGTAGAATCAATAAGGTAGCGCATGCTTGGAGAGATAGCTAGACAAATAGATCCAATTGCTCTATCACAGTTATTCAACCAATCACTTGGATATTCATAAGAATCTTCACCAGCTCCAATAGATATCTCATAGAGACATTTTCTCTTTAGATATGAAATCATCTTCAATTTCCACTCTGGATAGCTTATGAATGGAGAGAGAAGAGAAACTGATACTCTTGAATCCATTCGAAGTTGAACCTGCAAAATAAACCTGCAAATCTGAAAAGGAGGATTAATTAATGAACTATCAAAGATCTAATATCATGTAGAGCTTTGATATCCTCATCTCTGATACCATGTAGAAATTCTAAAGCCTTGATGGCATAAGAAATTTAATAAACATGCTAAGGATCTAGGCACACAATTAACCTCACAGAGGATTGTAGAGAATTAGCATAAGGAGAGAAGAAGAATAATTAATGAACACACATTAATGAATGATCAATAAATGATAATTGATATTATTACATAGGTAATACATCCTTATAAAGGAAAAAGGAGTTTCTAGAAGACAACTCAAGCTAGCTCATAAAGCAGGCTTACTAATTATGATAAACCCCATAGTTGACTAAAGCACTTTCCCAATCTACCAAGCACCTCATGAATTAGCAATAGCATGTGTGAGTGATGATGAGTGAAGGAAAGACTTGCTAATCCTAGAATATGGAGAGAAAATAATGGACGATGGGTTGGCAACAAAAGTTTCCAGTTTCCTAGTTGACTAGCTTTACCTTATCCACAGAAAAGCAGGATAAAGCAGATAAAGCAGAATAAAGCAGAATCTACTATAAAGCATAGTTACCAATTCTGGATGGCCATAAAGTGGTCACGATCAACCCATAATAAGAA
This sequence comes from Pseudotsuga menziesii, assembly GCA_001517045.1. Classification (NCBI taxonomy): domain Eukaryota; kingdom Viridiplantae; phylum Streptophyta; class Pinopsida; order Pinales; family Pinaceae; genus Pseudotsuga; species Pseudotsuga menziesii. Next base: position 14,061 of record LPNX010982236.1, on the reverse strand, counting down.
ATAAATCATTCCTAGGATATAGATGGCAAGTTTTGACTCTAAGGTTCAAGTGGATGCCAACAATCTAAGCTAGTGGGTAGGAAATTAATAAAAATGATTAATTATTTTATGAGTGGATTTATTATATTCCAACATAGTCATCTCAGAATATTTGGCTGTCCAGCATACATACACATTCCAAAAGAAAAGAGGACAAAATTAGATCCTCCAGGAAAGAAGGGTATATTTGTGGGATATAGTGAAAGCTCGAAGTCTTATAGAATATACTTCCTAGGATTCAAGAAGATCGACATCCGCAGAGATGTAAAATTTGACGAAGAATCAGCTTACAACAAATTCCGAAAGAAACATGTTGAAGACCTTGAAGAAGCAAAAGAACCTAAAATTCAAGATACAACTATGAACAATGCAACTCAAGAAGAATATTGAGAAATAGAAGAACCCCATTAACATGTAGATCCACCACTAGAAAAGAATCCTCACAAGAGGAAACTTGCATGGGTATGAGAGGCTATCCAAGGTGCAAAAAGATATGGGGCTCTAGAAGAAATGCACAGAGAGAGGAAGACAACTAGGTCCTACCCTGGATATGTAGCCCTATTATGTGACATCATTGATAACGAACCTTCCAACTATGAATAAGCGACAGAAAAGAAAGAATGGAAGGATGCTATGATCGAGGAGTATCAGTCGATCATGAAGAAGGATGTCTGGGATGTTGTCCCAAGACTAGAGGGGAAGTTTGTTGTGACTTCCAAATTGATCTACAAGATAAAGCATGCTGCAGATGGTAGCATAGAGAAATATAAAGCAAGATTTGTGGCTCGTGGATTCTCCCAGAAAGAAGGAATAGATTATGAATAAAACTTTGCACTTGTATCCAGATACACTTTCATCAGATCAATACCTTCTTTGGCTGCAGTAATGAAATGGAAGATACACCAGATGGATGTCAAGACTACTTTCTTGAATGGTGTAGTGGGAGAGGAAGTGTATGTGAAGCAACCAATCGATTTTGAGACACATGACAGGGAAAATCATGTGTGTAAATTGAAGAAATCCCTATAGAGTTTGAAACATGCACCTAGGACATTGTACAACAGAATTGACAACTTCCTATCCAGTTTGGGCTTTACCAAGATTAAAACAGACTCAAACATTTACTATGAGGTTGAAGAAGGGAACCTAGTGATACTCCTAATGTATGTATATTATCTATTTGTAACAGGTGTAGATGGGTTGATTGCAGATACAAACTTGGAGTCTTGCCGTCGAGTTCAAGATGAAGGACTTGGGTATGATACACTAATTTCTAGGCATGGAGGTGTGGTAGAATATAGATGGAATCTCCTTGGGACAAGGGAAGTATGCAATAGAGATCCTGAAGAAGTTTGGGATGATGGACTGCAAGGCCATGACCACACCTATGGAATCGAACCTGAAGATATTGAGTGATTCTTCATTAGATTTGGTTGATGCTAGGATGTATCGTCAGATGATTGGGTCCTTGATGTACCTGAAGAAAAAGAGACCAAATATTTGCTTTGCTGTGAACACATTGAGCCAGTTCCTAAAGGATCCTAGACATGTTCACCTAATTGCTACAAAGCATATTCTGAGGTACCTGAAGGGTACAATTGATTATGGGCTCAATTATGAGGCGAATCAGAAGATTAACCTGGAAGGTTATGTGGATTTGGATTGGGCAGGCAGTGCCATTGATAGGAATAGCACTTCGAGGTGCTACTTCAGTATGGGATCAGGTGTGATCTTTTGGTTTAGTAGGAAACAATCCCGTGTGGCACTGAGTATAGCCAAAGCAAAGTATTTCATAGCTTGTTCAGCTAGTTGTGAGGTAGTATGGTTGAGGAAGATACGGTCTGATTTGTTTGATCTCCAGTTGGATGCTAGTTGTATATATTGCGACAACCAGAGTTGTGTGAATTTTTTGGAGAACCCAATGTTTCATGACAAGTCGAAGCATTTCGAGATCAAATATCACTATATGAGGGATATAGTGTAGAGAGGAGCAGTGAAGCTCCAGTATGTTGCGACAGATGAGCAGATAGATGATGTGTTGACCAAGCCATTAGCTAGAGTGAAGTTTGAGTACTTCAGGGAGAATCTTGGTGTTCATTAGATTGAGATTCCTTCCAAGGGGAAGTGATGAGTCTGTGATACTTTCTGACATGGTGGTAGGCAAGGGCTCCCATGGTCAGATGTAAGTATTATGCCTTTCTGACATGGTGTTAGGATTGGTTCCTCCCATGGTCAGATGTAAGTGTTGAGTACTAAATATAGCATGAAAAAGGGCTAGCTCTATAGTGGAAATCCTTGCAGAGGAAAGGTGCTACATCCAGTATGAAAAAGGACTGGATATGTAGGGGAAATCCTTACAAGAGGCAAGGTGTTGCACCCAGTATGAAAAAGGACTTACTCTATAGGGAAAATCCTTGCAAGAGGCAAGGTGTTGCATCTAGTATGAAAAAGGACAGGCTCTGTAGGGGAAATCCTTGCAAGAGGTAAGGTGTTGCATCCAGTATGAAAAAGGACTGGCTCTATAGGGGAAGTACTTGCAAGGCAAGGCAGTACATTCAACATGAAAAAGGGTTGGCTCTGTTGATGAAGACCTACATGGAGGCTAGTCCTACAAACAACATGAAAAAGGGATGGCTCTGTAGAACTTCCTATGATGAGAAGAATTAAGAGATAGCACCATTTGATCGAGATAGCAGAAGCAGTGATGATGATGATGATCCAGTGATGATCCAGCTTTGATGATGATCAAGACTTGATGTTGATCCATTGATGATGATCCAGTGATGATCTAGACTTGATTTTGATCCAGTGATGATGATCCGGTGATGATGATCCAGTGATGATCCAGACTTGATGATGATCTAGTAATGATCTAGACTTGATTTTGATCCAATGATAATCCAGTGACGAAGACTTGTTGTTATCCACCCATATGGCACTTCTCCGTCCGAGTACCGACATTTCCTATGTTGGCGCACAAAAGGACATTTATGGATTGAAGGTTTCCTAAAACACTATAGATGGGCATGTTATGAAATACATTCATTATCCATCCAGCTTGCCATTTTTACCTTTGAACATGTCAATTGCTGCATGTGCCTTTTCCTATATGCAACCTGCGTACATACGTGACTTTTCCTACAATATGTCGCATGTTGTACGCGAGTATTTGCAATTGCAACCTGCGTACAGATATATACACGGGCTTCCCTTAGAGAAACTCATGTGTCATACGCTAGTTGCTAGTATCAATACCCGCATACGTGCTCCTTTGACATTAAAAATAATAAATCGCGATTATTTGAGATTTTTTAAGCCCTTAACTATAACCAACTTAATTGTCTCAACCTCCTCAACCCTCGAAACTGCCTTATTTCACTAAGTATAAATAAAGGCCTTGGGGAGGGCATTAATGAATCATACTTGGAGAGCAAAGTTATGCTGGTGGTGTTTATTCAGAAGTCTTTGGAGCAGTGGAACTCAGAATCCTTTGGTTGTAGAGGAGTCCTTGTCTCAGGCATTGGGTTGTAATCTTGTTGGGCAATGGGGTAGACCCGGGTTTAAACCTTTTGCGTCGCACCAACAAAAGACCCACAGTGTTGGCCCTTTCGGAAACATTCTGCGCACAGGTTGCAGTCTCACCCGAAACAGCTATGGGGTGCCGCAGAATCAAGTTTCTGCAAGTCGAGAGGGAGATTACTGTACCTTAGCCTTAATAATCTTATTAAACAACACTATAAAAGCTTTACCATTCATTTACATACAACTTCGCGGATTAATAAACAGTCGTTACTTGCTCAACCCACTACAGGGAATTCACAGCGAAGCAAAGTATTAACAGCGATCTTATTTATCAGATGTATACAGTATTAATGCATAAAAGATAACAGGACAGAAACATCACAAGAAACCACAACACCAGATATAACGTGGTTCACCCCCAGTGTAGGGGCTACGTCCACAAACTGTGTTCTATTCAACTTGCTACAAAACCACAGTTTGATCTGCGCACTCAGCTGCAGATCCTTTCAGTCCTCAAAATCCGCGCACACAGCAGCAGGCCATTCCTTAATGTTCCTTACACAAACCCTCTGCGCACTCAGCTGCAGAGGTCGTCCACGCACACAGCTGGGACTTAACCTTTCTTACAACAACCAATCTTAGCTTCGCCTTAATCTTTCTTTCATCATAAAACCTAACCTATCTTCTTTACACAAGCGCTTATTTATACTGCGCATTTTTACAAAACCATGGTCTTAAACCATGGGCACCCAAAAACCCTAAACCCTGGATTTAAACCACGGGTTTATTACAAAAAAGAGGGTTTTGACTTACCCTGACACCCCTAAGACTATTTTGACCCACAACTCTGCTTACAAATTTTCTAATTAACCGTGGAGTTACTCAAACATGGAGTATGCGCCCCAACAGGCCCCTAAGACTCACTAGTGGCCCGTCCCGGGACACTCTTCAGCTTCTCTAGTGGCAGAATTTCACTGATGAGACATAATGTACTGCTTGGTGAAGCTCTCCATGCTGCTGCCAGCTGCATACTTCTGTCCTTTGCAACAGTTTTACTGATGAAAGCCGTCGCGACCACCTGCAACACCATCCTTTACTGTGATGGCCGATACCTGACCATCCACGACTTTGGGGTCCCCTGGGATTGCGTGTCCCACCGCGGGAGGAGTATAGCTGGCGTGGTTTTGTTACACTGAAAGACTGCTTGGGGGGATTCCCTAGAGCCTTTCTGCGAGGCCTCACGCCCTTGGTTGCTCTACGTTAGAGCAAACTCCTGGCCGTCTTTGCAAATTTAGAGCAAACTCCTGCCTGTCGATGTACTTAGCCAAGTAGAACTATGTTAGCAGAGTACTTAGAAGGTGTTGCAGACCTCTGTCCCTTACTTTCCGTACTAACGCCTGAACATTACAGTCATTCGACATAGTTCGGGCTGAATATGTCACAGATGTGCTTCAGGTAGAAAATACAGGTCGAGATAGCTCCTTATAAAATCCCGATGCTGAGTTTGGCATCATGGTGCAGACATGATACCAAATATGACGAAGTTCCGGGAATCTACTCCACATAGCGCCGGATTTTCCCAAAATCTCATTATGACCAGTAATGAGAGCAACGCTCGTGCTAGCGCCACCGAATGCAATATGTCCCATCCGTCACATTTTGGGTTGCGACACACCTTGACAATTTCCGACTTTGACACAACCTGACCCTGCAACCTACGACCAGCTTGTTACTTCGCATCCTGTGGACAACACATACTACGATAATTCATAGTGCGACAAGCATGTTACTTATTTAGTTGGAGCTATCTCCTGTTCTGAGTACCTGGCCTGTCTATGTACTTTTTTAACCGGCTCCCATTTATCATAGAGGGGAAAAGCTCACCATTTAACTTGGATAGCTGGACTGCGCCCCCGTCAGTAACTTTCTGTACTACATACAGTCCTTTCCAATGTGTCTTAAACTTTCCAGGGAACTTCATGAATTTGCTGTCATAAAGGAGCACAAGATCACCCTGCTGAAAATGTTTCCTCTTGATGTGTCTGTCGTGCCACGCTTTTTCTCGAGCTTTCTGCACCTGTTGTTGGAAGCCTGCGACAAATCTATCCTCCTCAAGTTATAATATCTGTTTCATTCTTTCTGTGATTATGGCTGGGTCATCCATCTCGGTGAAAGTAGAGATCCAGAGGCTGGGAACAATGTATTCTATGGGCATAACAGCTTCTTGTCCGTAAACTAGTCGAAAGGGTGTATGGCCTGTCAACTTCTTGCAAGTAGTTCTGTAGGCCCAT
>LPNX010982216.1:543506-601447 GCA_001517045.1 Pseudotsuga menziesii | reverse complement strand
CACGTGACAAACATTGGTGTATTGATCTGTGATCTGTTTGTGTGAAGCGGCTATTCTTGGTGTTCGGTCCTTTGGGAGTACCCTGTGTACCCTAACAGCTTTCACATGTGCATTATAGGGAACTACCACTTGCAAGCAAAGATGTTGAAGGTCTTCCAGAAATGAAATCAAAACATGATGGTGTCTGCAAAGGATTTGAAAAAGGAAAGAATGCAAAGAAGACATTTCCAAGTAGTGAGAGAAAGGAAAAAGTAATATTGGAAATCATCCACTCCGATGTATGCGGTCAAATGTCATCCAGTTCATTAAGTGGGTATGTTTACTATGTTTCTTTCATTGATGATATTTCTATGAAGACATGGATATACTTTTTAAAGAACAAAGATGAAGTATTCAACAAGTTCAAGGAATTCAAAGCCTTGATCGAGAACCACACACAAAAGAAGATGAAGATTTTTCAATTAGAAAATGGTGGAGAATTCACATCTAACGAATTCAAATAGTTATGCAAAGATTCAAGGATTAAGAGGGAATTAACCACTCCATATAATCCACAATAGAATGGAGTTGCAGAAAGGAAGAATAGAACGATCATGGAAGTTGCAAGGTCCATGCTTCATGATCAAGATCTTCCCATGAATCTATGGGATGAAGCTACTAGAGTTGAAGTGTATGTACAGAACCATACTCCACACAGAGTACTCAAGAATAAGACACCTGAAGAAGTCTTTTCCGGAAAGAAACCAGAAGTCAACCATCTCAGAATATTTGGTTGTCCAGTGTACATACACATTCTGAAAGAAAAGAAGACAAAGTTAGATCCTTCAGGAAGGAAGGGTATATTTGTGGGATACTTTCAAATCTCAAAGGCTTACAGAATATGCTTCCCAGGATTCAAGAAGATTGAAATCAGTAGGGATGTAACATTTGACAAAGAATCAGCTTACAACAAATCTAGAAAGAGACCTGCTGAAGAACCTGAAGAAACAGAAGCACCCAGAATTCATGAAACAACCATGAACAAAGAATATCAAGAAGAAGATCGAGAAATAGAAGAACCTCAAGAACCTATAGATCCACCTTAGGAGAAGAATCCTCACAAGAGGAAACCAACTTGGGTATGAGAAGCTATCCAAGGTGCAGAAAGACATGGGGCTCCAGAAGAATCACATAGAGAAAGGAAAAGAACCAGGTCTTGTTCTAGATATGTAGCCTTATTATGTGATTTCATTAATAAAGAACCTTCCAACTATGAAGAAGCAACATAAAAGAAAGAATGGAAGGATGCTATGATTGAAGAGTACTAATCGATCATGAAGAATGATGTTTAGGATGTTGTCCCAAGACCTGAGGGGAAGTCTGTGGTGACTTCCAAATGGATCTACAAGATCAAGCATGTTGCATATGGCAGCATAGAAAAATATAAAGCAAGATTTGTGGCTTGTGGATTCTCCCTGAAAGAAGGAAAAGATTATAAAGAAACTTTTGCACCTGTAGCTAGATACACTTCCATCAGATCAGTACTTGCTCTGGATGCAGTGATCAAATGGAAGATACACCAGATGGATGTCAAGACTTCTTTCTTGACTAGTGTAGTGGAAGAGTAAGTGTATGTGGAGAAGCCACTTGGATTTGAGACACGTGACAGAGAGACTAATGTGTGTAAATTGAATAAATCCCTATATGGTATGAAATAGGCACACAGAACATGGTACAGAAAAATTGATGGATTTCTATCCAGTTTGGGCTTTACCAAATGTAAAGTAGATTCCAACCTTTACTACAAGGTTGAAGAAGGAAATCCAGTGATACTCCTACTATATGTAGATGATCTATTTGTAACAGGTATGGATGGATTGATTATTGATACGAACAAAAATCTTTCTAACAAGTTTGAAATGAAGGACTTGGGTATGATGCATTATTTTCTAGGCATGGAGGTGTGGCAAAATACAGATGGACTCTTCCTCGGACAAGGAAAGTATGTAGTAGAGATCCTGAAGAGATTTGAGATGATGGACTACAAGGCCATAACCACACCTATGGCATCAAACCTGAAGCTATTGAGTGATTCTTCATCTGAGTCGGTTGATGCCATGATGTATCATCAGATGATTGGGTCCTTGATCTACCTCACGAATACACGACCATATATTTTCTTTTCTATGAACACCTTGAGCCAGTTCCTGACAGATCCGATACATGTTCACTTGATTGCTGCAAAGCATATTCTGAGGTACCTAAAGGGTACAATTGATTATCGGCTCAAATATAAGGCTGATCAGAAGATTAACCTAGAGGGTTATGTTGATTCAGATTGGGCAGATAGAGCCATCGATAGGAAGAACACTTCAAGGTGTTGCTTCAGTATGGGATCAGGTGTGATCTCTTGGTTTAGAAGGAAGCAATCCTATGTGGCACTGAGTATATCTGAAGCAGAGTATGTCACAACTTGTTCAGCTAGTTGTGAGGTAGTATGGATGAGGAGGCTACTGCCTACTCTATTTGATCTCCAGTTAGATGCTACTTGTATATATTGTGACAACTAGAGTTGCGTGAAGTTGTTGGAGAATCCGATGTTCTAGGACGAGTCGAACAATATCGAGATCAAATATCACTATATCAAGAATATGGTGTAGAGAGGAATAGTGAAGCTCTAGTATGCTGCTACAGACAAATAGATAGCTGATGTGTTGACTAATCCATTGGCTAGGGTGAAATTTGAATACTTCAGGGAGAAGCTTGGTGTTCTCCAAATCGAGGTTCCTTCCAATAGGAAGTGATGATTCTGTGATGTGCCTTTCTGGCATGGTGAGAGGATTGGTTCCTTCCATGGCCAGATGTAAGTGTTGTGCCCTTTCTGACATGGTGATAGGATTGGTTCCTTCCATGGTCAGATGTAAGTGCTATGTCTTTCTGACATGGTGAGAGGATTGGTTCCTTCCATGGTCAAATGTAAGAGCTATGACATGGTGAGAGGATTGGTTCCTTTCATTGTCAGATGTATGTGATGATCCCACATCCATCATGAAAAAGGGTTGGCTTTGTGAAGACAAATCTAGTGTGAAAAAGGACTAGCTCTGTGTAGATCCCACATCCAACATGAAAAAGGGTTGGCTCTATGAAGACACATCTAGTATGAAAAAGGACTAGCGCTGTGATGACACATCTAGTATGAAAAAGTACTATCTCTATGATGACACATCCAGTATGAAAAAGGACTGTCTCTATGCAGATGCCACATCTAGTATGAAAAAAGACTAGCTCTGTGATGACACATCCAGTATGAAAAAGGACTGGCTCTATGTAGATGCCACATCTAGTATGAAAAAGGACTAGCTCTATGATGATACATCCAGTATGAAAAAGGACTGGCTCTATAGATGTACATCTATCATGAAAAAGGGATGGCTCTATAGAACTTCCTATGATGAGAAGAATCAAGAGATATCACCCGTGATGATGATCTAGATCCAGTGATGATGATCCAGATCCAGTGACGATGATCTAGCAATGACAATATAGATCAAGATTTGATCCAGATCCAGTGATGATGATCCAGAAGTGACGATCTAGATCGAGTGATGATCCAGATCTAGTGATGATGATCTAGATCTAGTGATAATGATCCAGATCTAGTGATGATGATCCAGCAGTGACAATCCATATCATTATGAAGATGACTTGAAGATGAATATGACGAGAACTCATTGATGATCCAAATGATATAGAGAAGAAGACCCATGCTGATAAATTGTGTCGAGAGAATACCTTCCTAGTTAAGAGGGAGTGTTAATGTATTTGTAACTTAGAAATGTATTCACTTGTATATGTTATGTATTGTACCTCGATGTTCCTATCAAGAGATTCAATAATGTAAACAAGTCATGTCAAGTCATTATGGGTAACCATCCTATTGTCCAAGGGTTAAATTCCCCACAGTTGTGGGGCCCTATGGTTATTAGACTCTCCTAGAGAAGTCAGCCCTAGTGAATTATTGTCAAGTCAGGAATTAGTATAAATAGAGAGTGAGCCTCTCTATTTATCACACACTCACTCACACTCAGTTCTAGTGCATGAGGAAGAAGAAGTTGTTGGGGCTATAAAGAAAGAGGCTACTGCTCTCGGGATATCATCTTAATATTTTGGGGTTTTACTTTTGGTGCCAATTCTATCTCTGAGGAAGTTGCGTGGTTTTCTCCATTTATGGTTTCCCCAATTAAAAACATTGTGTTCATTGTCTCTTGTGTTTGATTGCTGTGCTTGTTATTCTCTGAGTTAAAGATCCTAATATAATGCTAGCTTGAATGATAAAAATATAACAGTTTATTTTCTGAATCTCTCATTTCTAAATTAAGGGGTGTGAGTAGGTAATTGATTTGGAATTTTCAAGAAGGTAAATTAGATTAAGTAGATCTTGGGATGAGTGGGTTGAATAGGAAAGGAGGATAATTCATTTACAGTATCAGCTACTTAGTGTTTAAGCATATATAGTGCACATTATCTTTGAAATAAAACACTTCCCTGGGTTGATAATTTATATTGAAAACTCTGTATGTTGGATTTAATTAACTTGCATATAGGGTGCCCAACATTTTGGCGTCGTTTCCAAGGAAAGATAATTATTAGACACCATAGTAGTTGTATCCAGTAATTATATTTATTCATTTTTCTTCAGTTTTTAACTTTGCGTGTTTTGGGTTGCATGATTACGAGAAGGGTATAGCGTTCCATTCTTATAAATCCCAAAACCCTATAGAACACTATCATTGCAGGTGGTCGAGGCCATGGGTGAAATACAGCATTGGGAAGAAGGACATTCATTGATGACCTAGGTGATAGGGACAATTCTTCTACTCGAGTTTGTCATCAGGAAACACCTATTAGAAGAATCCCAATTACCCCTAGAGTGGTAGCATCAGTTTCCATAATGGAGAACACAAGAGGAGCTACAACACCCTCAGGTATCCCTGTGGAGAAAGACAGAGTTAGTACCGTGGGATAAAATGACTGAGATTTGATATATCACATTAATGGGAAGGTTGCGACAAAACAGGAGTGCACGCAATTCCATAAAAAAATTAACGATCAGTGGAAGCATGAAGAGGATAAAGCAGAAGAATACATGAGCAACAGATGCAATCCTAAAGATCACAAAGAAGCAATGGGTGAAAATCAGCATCATAAGGGTAACTCCCCACCTAAAGCGATGGTTTCTACACTCCAGTTCCCAATTCAATAGCCAGAGGGGATAGCCCCCATGAAAAATATATCGCCATCGGTGTTGCCTCATTTTTATGGAAAAGTGGCAGAGGATCCAGATGAATTTCTTTTTGAATTTGACATCGTCTGTCGCAGCTATGACTGCACCACCAATGCATAGAAGCTGAAACTTTTTCCTGCCACTTTGAAGGAAAATGCATTACGTTGGTTCATGAGACTAGGTGGGGGAAGTGTCATTGTCTAGGACCGAATGAAACAAATGTTCCTGGAGAATTATCGGGAGTATTGCAATACCAAGTATAAGAGAGAAGAACTGTTTAAAATGGTACAAAGGGACAATGAAATTATGGAATATTTTGTTGAAATAATTTTATATAATGTGCAGAGAGCTGGAAATACTAATATGTGGTTAGATGTGCTCAAAATAATCCTACTTGGTGGGATTAGGGATGACTTCCTAGACATGTTTAACCTATTAGGAAAGGGGTATATCTCAAAGGATTCATTTGAAAATATCATTGAACTATGCAAAAGGTATTCCAGGGGATCTTCCAGGAACAACAAATGGGACAAATGGGACAAATTAGAACATGATGTCTTCGACATAACACAAAAGTCATCTAATGGAGGAGCCACCCGGGCATAAATAGGAAATCTCCTAAAAAATTTCAAGACAAAAATGATGAGCTCTATCTCCTCAGAAATAGATGTCCTGAGGGCAAAGAAGAAACAAGCAGTAGAGGATCTCACACTTGGTATATTCTTCCCTAAATGTAGGAAGAAATACCCTCTGAAGGAGTTCCCACTCGACAAGGCAGAAGTGTGGCACCTGTGTGAGATGAGCCATGATACAAAATAATGCCCTTCACTACCTCAAGTGAAGGTATTTTTGCAGCCATCAACTCCACTTGTGGAACCAGCCTACTTTATTGCACAGAAAAAGCCATGGCAGCCTCAAAATCAAGGTATGGATCCAGAATTGTTCCCATTTTTTAATAACATGAACAATTGGAATAATATGTAGCACATGAATACACAATTCCCTTCATCTTATTCTAACCATCAATGGTATCCCTCTCAACCTCCAATGCAAAATTTTAACTCCTGGAACTCTTGGACACAGCCACCAAACAAACAAAATTCTTGGTCTCCTGGATGGAGGAACTTCCATCTAGCGAACTAGTTTTTCCACAGCCAACCTCATCAATAGCTTCTACATCAAACATTTCCTCATCAACCATACCCTCCTCAACAATATCCTCAGCCTTATCAACAGTCGCAGCTGCAACTCCAAAATAATGTTGTCCCCAATATGCCAATACGACCACAACTACCTACTCGACCTAACCCCAACCCAAATAATAAATTAGTCCATTATTTTGATACTTCCAACATGCCTTCTTACTCCATTACTCTAGTTCCCTGCAACGACATCCGCTTATGATCAGGGGGGTAGTGGAGCCTTTGGTCATTGAGGATGTTCCATCCCCTGTGCCTAAAGAAAGGATGAACCAACAGTATTTATCCAATACAGTGACCCCCATTATTGAGGACGCTGAACATCCTACCAATATCTCGGATGAAACAAAAGAAGACACATTTATCAACACACAACCTACACAATTGATTAGGGAACCGACATACCCTGAAAGATTAATACTACCAAAGGCAGTGGGACAACTTCAATTTAACCTCTTAGGAGAGTTAAAAAAATATCTATGTCAAAATTCCACTCCTTCGGGCCCTTCACAATGTACCTATATATGCCAGAACCATTTGGGATCTATGTACAATGAAACCAAGAAGAAAACCTAGGGATCTTCCCACTGCTCATGTCATAGGGAAATTACCTGAATTGATAATGGGGAAAACCTTCTTGGACAAATACGACGATCTTGGGAATCCCACTATCACTGTGTATATTGGGAGCACGCAGATACCCAATGTACTGGTATATTTAGGCACAACAATTAACGTCGTGACCATTGAAACTGTAAGGAAAATTGGGCTCACTAATCTCAGGCCAACTCCTACTGTTTTAAAACTGGCAGATAGATCCACTATTAAACCGGAAGGAATCTTGGATGACCTCATTATCTTAGTTGATTCATGGGAATATCATGCTGACTTCTTGGTTTGACAACCTAAGCCACAACTAGGAGGACACCCATTGATACTGGGAAGGCCCTAGTTAACTAAAGTTGATGATTGCATCAGCTGTCGGTCTGGGTCTATGACCATATCACATGGAATCAAGATAAAGAACCTCACTCTCTATCCTCTAGCTCGGCCAAGCCTAGAAGCTAAAACTCTGTTATGGATGGAGCCAGAGGAAGAGGAGGGAATTCATCCATTATTAACAATAGGGAAGGCCTTAACTTTTAAATATGAAACTGAAGACGATGCCACTAATAATTTCATCAGTGAACCCACTTCTGTCAATAAGAAAATTTATGAGATCCTGAATGCTACTCTAGGTGAAGAAGAACAAGAAAATCTCACAGAGGTGACATTAGTTAGTGATACTAACATAGTTCCAGTGTTGAAAAATTTGAAAAGTATTCCTGTCGAGGTAGAGTCTAGAAAAACCCTGAATATCAATCCCAATCTTGCTCCAGATGAACACGAACACCTAATCACTCTCTTAAAAAAACATAAGGGGGCATTTTCCTGGGAGTACACATACATGAAGGGCATCCTTTCTAATATGTGCACCCACCACATTTATATCAAAACTGACTTCTGGCCTGTGTGCCAGCCTCAATGAAGAATGAATCCCAATCTTAGGGACATAGTGAAGGAAGAAATTCAAAAACTCTTGGAAGTGGGATTTATATATCCCATTTCAGACAGCGAGTGGGTGTCTCCACTGGTGATAGTGCCCAAGAATAATGGTAAATGGAGATTCTATGTTGACTATAGAGAGATGAACAAGGAAACATAGAAAGATCACTTTTCCCTGCCTTTCATTCATCAAGTACTTGACACCTTATCCAGGAAGAAGTTTTTCTCCTTCCTAGATGGGTTTAGTAGGTACAATCAAATCCATATTGCTCCTAAAGACCAGGATAAAACTACCTTCACTTGTCCCTAGGGAACTTTTTCATACATATTACTTCCCTTTGCCTTATGCAATGCACCAACCACATTTCAAAGAGCTGTGATTGGCATCTTTTCAGAATTGGTTAATGATAGTATGGAAATTTTCATGGATGATTTTACTCCTTATGGAAAAGACTTTGAAGAAGCATTGAAAAAACTGGAAAAGGTTTTAACATGTTGTGAGCAAACCCATCTATCCTTGAGCACTGAAAAGTGCCATATGATGATGAGTGAAGGGGTGGTGTTGGGGAATTTTATCTCTACTGATGGCATCCAAGTAGACCCCTCTAAAATAAGGGTAATAAAAAAATATCAGAAAGAAGTGCGTAGTTTCTTAGGGCATGCTGGTTATTATAGTATATTTATAGAAAAATTTTCCAAACTTGCCTCTCTTTTGTTTTCATTTTAATGAAGGATGTGCAATTTACTTGGAATGAGGCATGGCAGACAACGTTTGTTAAACTTAAGGAGAAGCTGTCCACAACTCCCATCCTAAGGGGGGCCAATTGGGCCCTACCCTTCCACATTTCTTCAGATGCCTTTGATACCACCATTGGAGTAGTTTTAGGACAGTAGGATGGTCAAGCACCTTATGCAGTTTATTATATTAGCAAAAACTTAGCCCCTACTGAACTTAATTTCACCGTTACCGAGAAGGAGTTTTTAGCCATTGTTTAATCCATTAACAAATTCCAACATTATATCACTGGATATCCTACCTTTATGCACACTAACCACTCAGCCATCAAGTATCTAATGAATAAACCTATTACAAATGCTTGGGTAACTAGATGGTTGTTACTATTATAGGAATTTGATATCACTATTATAGATAGACCTGGAAAAGAAATTGTTGTCGCTGATTTCTTATCTTGTTTTACTAATAGTGATGAAAATATTCCTATTGAGAAATCTTTTCCAGGTGAACACTTATTTGCAGTTTCAACTCATTCCCCTTTTTATGTAGATGTCGCTAACTACTTGGCTGTGGGTAAGCTTCTGACAAATTTGTCAAAAAGAGAAAAGAGGAAAATCATTCAACAAAGTGCCAGGTATTGTTGGATAGATGGTCATCTCTTCTACAAAGGCCCTGATCTTGAGATCATAATATGTGTAAGAGAAGATGAAATATTCCATATTCTAAAGGCCTGACATGATGAGCCTTGTGGGGGACATTTTGCAGATAGGAGGTAAGGATACAAAGCGCTAAGAATGGGCTACTATTGGCCGACACTTTTTAGGGATGCAAAAGAATATGTCTAGTATTGTGACAGCTGCCAGAGGATGGGCCAACCTAATAGATTGGATCAAATTCCTCTTCAACCACAATTGGTGGTTGAACCTTTTGACATATGGGCCTTATATTTTATTGGCCCTATCAACCCTCATTCCAGGAAAAAATCCTACATCTTGGTTTGTATGAACTACATGACGAAATGGGTAGAAGTTGTGGCTTTGGTGAAAGCCAATGACCAGGCTGTGATTGATTTCCGGTATGGTGAAATATTTACCCATTTCAGAGTACCCAAGGAGGTGGTTAAAAATGGAGGACCTCAGTTTGTGTTGCATCAATTTGAAGCTTTGCTACGGAAGTACCATATTCAGCACCAAATAGATTCACCATACCATCCCCAGGCCAATGGCTAGGTGGAAAGCACTAAACAATTTACTGAAGCCATCCTTACCAAAACAATCAGGAGCCATCATAAATACTGGGCTGATAGACTTCCGGAAGCATTGTGGGTATATCGTACTACTTGGCACAATACTACAGGTTTCTCTCCTTATGACTTGATGTATGGGAAAAGTGTTGTCTTTCCCATTCAATTTGAAATCAAGACTTTGAAGACAACTATTGAGGTAAACTTAGATGTGACTAAAGCCTATAAGAGTAGATTGAATCAATTGAATGAAATTGATGAGAAATGTTTAGCTGATGTGGATTAGATAGTATTAATCCAACAATAGAGATCCAATTGGCACGACCGATTCATAAAAAAGAAAGTCTTCTACGAAGGAGACTGGGCATTATTATATGATTCAAGATTCAAAATGGATTTCAAGGGTAATTTACGCACAAGATGGTTGGGCTCATACCTGGTAGAGAGATTATTTGATAATGGTACAGTTCACCTAGTTACCATTGATGAGAATCATGCACCATTATTTGCTAATGGTCATAGGCTGCGACTATACCATAAGCCCATTTCGAAGGATGCATTTACTTGAAAGATTATAGCTGATCTGGAATACAAGTTAGAACAAGGGAAGGAATCTTTTTCTTCCCTTGTCAATCTTTAGACAATCGCTGTGATTCCTACATAAACTTTTGTACATAAATAAATTGATATTTTTGCTATGATTTTTTTTTTAAATTTCATTTTCATTTTTATTTTTTTCCTTTGCACTTGATCCATTTTTTTTAAAGAAAATGTGCAAGGATGTACCTTAGGAGAAATAGTCATGATCGGGCCTAATGACCAAGGGAGTCCTTTTGTATATTCCTACTTCAGAAGAAGACTCCCTAAAATAAATAGTGAACGGTTTGTCATAGTTGCGACTCCTATAAAAATTGCCTATTTTTCTGTTTACCTGTAGCTGCAACATCGTAAACTTACGACCTTTTCTCATTCCATGCAACTATAAAACCATAAAATTACAACCTTTTTCCCATTCCGTGCAGCTACAACACCATAAAATAATGACCTTTTTCCCATTCCGCGCAGCTGCAACACCGTAACATAACGACCTTTTTCCTATTCCGCGTAGTTGCAACACCGTAAAATAACAACCTTTTTCCCGTTCCATGCAGTTGTAACACCGTAAAGCCTTGCCTATTTTTCTGATTCTCCGTAGAAGCAACATCATAACCAAATGCCTTTTTCCATCCTGCGAAGTTGCAAATCTGTTTCATTTTTGAACTTTTTTACCTTTTCTAGCAGCTGCGACTCCATTTCACTCTTGCCCATTTTTATCTTTTCCAACGGCTCCGACTCCACCAAAATCGGATGATTTTTCTATGATTCACGACTACGACTCCACCAAACTGGTTGATTTTTCTTAGCACACGGCTGTGACTTCCCTAATATTGGTAGAACTTTTTGCAATTTTGGGCCTCGACTCCTCCATATCTGGCCATAATTCCTATTGTTGGCTATTTCAACTTATCTCACAGCATTCATTATGTTTTTTGGTAGGATTGACAAGATGGTTTTGGTCCATCAGGAGAAAAATTCATTACAGCATGCCTGCAATAATGATCAAATTTAAATGGCTGCACTTCACTTGCTTTACTATTTTCAAAGGTCACCATTCATCGCATATTTACAAAGGTATGGTTATGATTATTTAATTGATTAAGCATTAACTAGATTTGATAGCATTAATCATGCCTTCCTTTCTACATCCATTATTACACCCGCATACCATTTAATGTCCACTCGTGCAACTTAATGGCCATTTAAGCTTATCTAATAACCGACACCTTTCTTAATTTGGGGTAAATTTCCAAACATTTCCATGCTCTTAACTTTCCAAATTTACCCAACTCCACTCTTAGCTGTTCACGCATACTCTGTGCTTTAACCTCCATTGTTGAGACCTATAATCTATGGGACTGATAAAGAATTCTGAAGTCAAACAACATGGTTATCCCAGCTTGGAATGAACCTCCAAATATGCAATAACTGAGAATATATGTTGAAGTTTTCACTATTTTTGAAGCTGTGGGCTGGACTGAATTCTTCCAATGCCTAAATGGGTTTCATCAAGAGATAGCTCTACAATTTTCCTTAAATATTAAAGAAACCCACTCAGAGGTTAGGGGGTTATGTATAGAAGTCTCTGAAGCAATAGTGGCTGAAGTCACCATCCTTCCTCAGGTGGGAAGATCTTGTTTTGGTTGAAGAACCCCCAATGCTATTGCAGTACATGATTTTCTAATAGAGGGGACGCAAATTTGTCAGTCAAGGAGAGGGATAGTGTTACAGTCACTGCCTCGGCCATGGGATCAAGTAGAAGTATTCCTCAATAATTATATCACCTGTGAAGGTAGGTATCAAACTGTTTATTATTCTGAACTTCCTCTATTATCTCATCTACACCATAGGGCCTTACTGAACATTCCATTTTATCTATTTAATGACCTACACCATAGGGCAGGGTTTATAAGAACAACCAAGATTCCAAATGCCTCCCTTACCCACCACGGCCTAATAAAATTAATAATCTTAAGGGCCTTAGCTCAAAGGAACCAAACTTGGGAGTAATTCATAGGTCAAATTCAGATAAACCAGAAACCCGCCCTTTTTCCTGGCATTCCAATAGAGGCAGAACTAGAATTACATGTACTCTTGGGGGTTGTTCAAAACCAAGAGGAGCATGCAAATGTATAGTTGGGGGGAGATGAGGAGCAACAGGAGAATCAAATTCCCTCCAATTTAGTTCAGGGGGGGGGGAGATGAGATTGGATCGGATGATCAGTTAGATGACCAATCATAAGAATTGGAGGAAAATAAGAGAAAACTTTATGGAAAGATGAAATAATATGAAATCTCTGACAGCAAAGGTTGAAGGTAGAGCCACATTGGATGCTATTACAACTAAATCCAAGGATCTTAGAGCCACGATAACAGAAGGAAACACAAATTTATTGACCATTGAATCTTCCCTTGAATGGGGGGGAACTTTGATTGAAGAAGAATAGGAAAACACTGAGATAGAAGATATCCCTTCCACATCAGCTACAAATATAGATATTCCTGCACCATGAAATAAAAGAAGGAGATCAAAAGAAGAGATATAGGCATCACTACGAATAAGAATAAAAAGAACCAGGTCGGTTGCAGCAGCTGAAGCGGCACGGGAAAGATGGGAAACCCTAGAAGAACATATTGAATTCCCCATTCTGAGACCCAAAGCAAATGATGCCCCATAAGAACTAACTGCAGAAGAACATCAAATTGAGGGAATTTTGTATGAAAATGGTATATTAAGAGAAGAAGTATAGTCACTTTGGAAAGAACTAGAAAATTGGAAGAAAGCATGCAGGAAGTAGGTAGAAAGGAAGCTGCACACACTAGTTGAAGTTGCAGACCAATTAGAAGGATCACCTCATGCTGACGATGGTGAGGAGGAAGAAAGAGTGGTCTTCCCTGTGTGTGGAGAAATATTTAACCAGTCAGGATACAAATTCATAGTTCATACCTTTTTGAAACAACAATCCGTACTAGCAGTCGCGAAAGAACAAGGACAAAAAGAACCTAAGATGGAGGTGAGGGATGCAGAAATGATTCCTGATATAGAAAAGGGGGAAAGTGAAAGATTAGATTCACAGCCAGTAGAAGAAGGACAATCTGATTGGAAGGATGATGAAGCTTCCTAAGAGCAACTTTAGCAAAAGGAAGTAGTATATAAATAGGGTGCTGATACACAAGAACCAGGATCCCCGAATATTCTTGTTGAAGTTGCGACCCAAATTGGGGCAGAAGAACCAGAGGCTAAGATTAATCCTGATTTTAATGAAGAAGTCTATGTTGTGACTCCTGAACCTTCCCAAGACATAGAATTAATAGAAATGGAATCCCAACTAAAATAAAATGATGAATTTAACTAGGATGTTTTCACACAAGAACCAACATCCCCAGAAATTTCTATTGAGATTCTTAGGCAGCAAGAAGAAATCAAACCCAAGATGGATTTAATCCCTGATTTGGATTTAGGAGAGGATGAAAAAATTCAATCACAGTCCTCGGGGGACTGAAATTCTCAAAGAACAGCTCCATATTGCAGAATACATGGAAGTAAATCAAGAACCACCCCAGCAACATGAAGAAATAAAAGGCCAAAGCTCTGCTACACAAGAACCAGTGGCCTTGCATCTCCCTGTCAAAGCTGCAGTTGACAATCAGGCAGATAGGGAAACCAAAATTTAGAAAGAGGTCACCACACAAGAACCAAGACCTTCATGATCGGTTGCGAGGTCACTGTAGGAGAATTCAAAGGAGAGGATGCTTTTACACAAGAATCAACATCCCCAGAAGTTGTTTCAGAGGCACACATGGTTCAAGTTGCTGTAGGAGAAATTTAAAGAGAGGATGTTGTTACACAAGAACCAACATCCCAAAAATTTGTTTCAGAGGCACCCATGGTTGAAGTTGTTGTAGGAGAAATTCAAATAGGGGTTGTTGTTACACAAGAACGAGCATCCCCATAATTTATTTTAGAAGTACCTATCTAGGTAGTTCAGGATTTTCAAATTGGAACATTAGATGATAAGGTATGGACTCAACTTACTCAAAATTTTATCAATTTGGATTCTGATAATGAAGATCATACTGAAGATGAAGAAATCTAGAGGCTGACAAAAGAGCTCTCAATCCTAAGAATAGAAGTCAGGAAGTGGAGGAGTCAGGTGGAGAGGTGCCAAGAAGGGATGGTTTCCCTTGCTGAACATAGAAAGACCATCAAGGAATTAAACAAAAGATGGGAAGAAGAAATCATGTTCCAAAAACTTCGTTGGGAAGAGATACAAAAGGAGCTGAAGGAGCTAAAAAAGTTCAAATCCATGCAGGTGGAAAAAGATCAGTTGTATACTCTTTCTCAGGAATTGTTGGGTACCAGAGTACCATCCTCCTCCTACCCTGTGTTTTTATTTGAGAAGTTCATTTGGTTCAAACTAAAGGCTGCAAAAGAAGGAATACCTTATGAAGTAGCTACCTCCACTAAATTTCTGGAAACATTTATGGCAAGTGATTTTATTGATCAAAACTTGCTTTGTGAGCTTTATTTACATGAGTTGGCTTGTCCCTTGGACCGATATTTGAATCCTTCCCCGTTCTTAGGTGATTTTCAGCTTTGGGATTTTGATTCCTTTGTTAGTAATCATGATCAATGGGAAATATCCTTTCTAAATTTTTCTCATAATGAGTCCCACTCTAACCTTTTGGTTCGAAGTGAAACTCAACTCCCTCATCGTCTCCTTGCTCATCATCAGCAAAGACTAGCATGCCCTATCCAAACTTAGCAAATGATGGAACTTCAAGAAAATGTTATTTCTACCTATGTCAGCCAGATTTCCAAGCATCAGCAATTGGCTTTGGAAGGTATCCAGCATAGATGGTAGGCTGCCTCTACAACCTTGAGAAATAGAGATCCCTACTGTTACAGGAACTTTAAACATGCACTTTCCAGGGTTGAGGGATATGTTGGATGAATGAAGGAATGTGGATTTAATTGTTTGGGACTCAAATTCAAATTCCCTCTCATCTGGTGGCCAGCAAAACCATATAGGGAAGAATTCTCATTGACAAAGGCAGAAGAGAAGAAGCGTTGGAGATATTGGGGTGTCTATAATGGATTTTCGGAAAAATAGGGAATGCTTGAACTTCCATATAACTTTTCTTCCCTCCATGAACGAAGTACAATGCTAGATTCAGATTTATACTAATGGAGGTTGTTGCATGGGCCCGTGGGGGGGCAGAGCAAGTGGTAAAGTGGAATTTTGTAAATGGAAGGTCTCATGTTCAAATCCCCCCCAAATTTACCCGTGCGCCATGGTTCGGGCCCTATGGTTGCACCTAGGTTTATAGTGGTAGCGGGATTGGATCCCTGGACCCTGTGTCATGCGAGTACCAGCCCATACCCAGTTGCCAATTCCCCTAGTAAAAAAAAAATGGAGGTTGTGGCATGGGGACATGCAACAGGATAGTTCAGGGGAGATGTTGGGCCCAGAAATGACCCATTTTTTACCACCTTTACCTACCTCTTTTTTCCTCATATTACTCCATCATGTACACAAACATATGTTTTTCCTTCACTTGATCCCTTAATTCATACAGGTATGGTTAATCATTGTCGTATCTTATTCATTCTTAGGATTGTTGTAATCAGGGCTCTATATCTTGAATTATGCTAATATATGGTGGTTTTATAAAGATAATTCGAGATGTAAAGGATACAGGTGTAGCATTCTGAACATGCCAAGAGAGGAATGGACATCCACTGCTAAGATAATCACCATCTATTCCATTATTTCCCAATGAAAGTGGTCAAAGGTTACTATTCCACACAAGCTGTACAAAGGTGGCTGTAATAGGCTGCAACAGATTTAGATGCAACAGTGCATTGCTGCTCAAGGATAGATGCAATCAACATCTTCTAGATTGATCATGATTTTCATCATTTCCCAAAGAAAGAAGTCAAAGGTTACTATTCCACACAAGCTATACAAAGGTGGATGTAACAGGATGCAACAGATTCATATGCAACAATGCGCTACTACTCAAGGATAGATGCAATCAACAAATCTTCTAGATTGATCATGATTGTCATCATTGGCTTGAGTAACAACATTCCTATATTTCCTTCTTCTATCTTGCCACAACTGTAGCAGCTTATCGTAATTGGGGAAGCTTGAAGATCATAGATCTTCATGGCTTCCTGATATCAGTGGGTAAAAGTTATGATTGTAACTGTATAAATACTGGGAACTATTTCAAGCCACAGGTTGGAGATTAATTGATTTTATTTTTATAAGATATGACAGAGGTTGTGTGTTCATCTCACCATGTTTAATACAAGGAGTTTGATTCTTCAGATCTTGGCATTTTAACGGGTGCTATCCCCAACATCTATATGCGAAGGCTGGGCCCACCTTCATACAGATATTGCTGAGTTAATTAGGTATTTTATTTATTCTGCTGTGTGGTGTGAATATTATGATGAATTCATTTATTTATAGTAGCTGCAACAATCATTGATTTATTATGCGTTCCTTTGAATGATCAGTAATTGCATTCCCCATAAACTGCAGTGGTGTGGTGTGACAATCAATTGTGTATATTAACTTCCTCTTACGTAACTATGTGATAGCTGTAACAACCTTGTTCATCCCTAGAACTTTCAATTGATGTTTTCTTTATATCTCTTTAGTTCATCCCTTTACAGTTATAATTGTGAAACTTAATCCCTGCACTTTGAATTCATAGATTAAGTTGAATTAAGATAGTTGAGATGGATCTTCAGATGGTTGGGTAATTTAGGATTTAACTTTCTAGAAAAGTAAATCTAGATGTTTATTTTCTGAATCTCTCATTTCTAGATTAAGGGTTGTGAGTAGGTAATTGTGATTTGGCATTTTAAAGAAGGTAAATTAGATTAAGTATATCTTGGGATGAGTCAGCTAAATAGGAAAGTAGGATAAGTCATTTACAGTATCAGCTATGTAGTGTTTAAGCATATACAGTGCACATTATCTTTGAAATAAAACACTTCCCTAGGTTGACAATTTATATTGAACACTCTGTATGTTGGCTTTAATTAACTTGCATATAGGGTTCCCAACACTAAGATGCAGGAAAAACCTAATTAATAAGAAAGTAGAAAACTTAATAAAGAAAATTAAATAGAAAGAAACTAGTGGAAAACTTAATAGGAATGTTTTTGAATTCTATCCTACAAGTCTCTTTCAGTAATCACACAATGAAAAAAGAACAACCTAAAAACATACTAAGGATAAAACATATAACACCGAATTTATATGGAAAGGATAAATCAATCCAAAATCATAAACACAAAACAACATACTAGTAAAAAGAAATCAGAAACAATATCCAAGCAAAAAAACATAAACAACTTAAAACATATTCAACGTGAAAAGAAGTAAGCAAAATGATAAAACTTTAATAAATAACTTGAAACATTATAACTTTAACTTCAATGTTAAATAAAACTATTATCTAACTATCTTAGTAAAAACATAATTCAAACATTAACAAAACATAACTGAAAACAATCTCAAAATACATAAAAAGCACTAAAAATGAAACTAAGGGATGAATGACAGAATGAAATGTGGGTCTGAAAGGGGTGGTTGAATGGCAGTTTAAATGGGATGTTTGAATGACAGTATGTACAGTTAAAATAATAAAAATTAACCTAAATGATCTAATATTCAGCTGAATTCATGCAAATGTAGATTTAATACATAAATACAACAAGTAAACCTACTTATTAAGCAAATTCAATAGTGGAATGAACTTAAACAAATTCATAAACATAAACATAAAGAAACCATTGCATGTTAATAAACTAAAATTTAAATTGCATAAACTAATAATATAAAATAGACAGAACTAAATTTAAAAGAAATCTATTCTATTTACTTGTAAATAAACTGAACAGGAAACTAGAAATGAGATAACTGAAAATAGATTAAAAAGCAAACTATGCACACAGTCTAGTTACTTAATTTTGGAAATAAAAATGCATTACAAAAAAAAAATGAAATAATAAAACTAACTAGAAACAAAACTAACTACAACAGAAAAAATAAATAAACAAGAAAAGAAAGAAACCTTCGGTTGATGAGGGGCCCTCTCAGCAATCAAGGGTAGTGCTTGGATAACTTCTACTCAAATGAAATATTCAACAGCAACACATACAACTCTTTATTTAGACAATGGAACATAAATACAATGTACTCAACAACAAACTGATAAACTGTGAATTCTTTCCTAACTCTCTGATTCTCTAACTCTTCTAGCTAACTGAGCTCTCACACAAAGGCTGATTTATATAATTGTTTACATAGATGAGCAAGTCAACCCTTTATTGGTCGAGTTCTCTCTAAATTTGGTCAACTATAAAGGCACATAACAGATCACATGCCAACGCATAGGATCTTCCCTTATTCAGCACGGTTCTGGTCTTCTTCACTGGAAAACATATGCACAAGCTCCTTCTTCAATGCAACAGGTCTTCAAATGTGGCACACGGGTCCTTCTTCAACACAAACATGAACTGATGGCAAACAGAGGAGAACACACGATGAGTTTTCTAGAACATAGGTTAACACAACAACCTAGTGCGTTATCAGTAGGTGAGGTGTCAACAAAGGAGGCTACAACTTGGCAAATTATCTAGAACACAAGCTCCATCACCCATATGCATGGACAACGAGTTGTTTGTAGGTTGTTTCACATTTTAATTTCCTAAAATTAATTCTCAACAACACGTAGTCTGGTTAGCGACCTGGACGGAAAGATGAACAACAAGCTGGGTTGTGAGTTGGATACGTTGGGCATCGATATAGGGATAACGAAGTGTCTATTTGTTGGCACGCTTCAAGACTACAGTCTACAGCAACACATTTCAACATCTGGAAAAAAACCAACAAGTTTCGTGCAGCAGGCTGGATAACAAGCTAGACGTCAAGTTGGACGCGATGTGCATAAGGCAGTCTGAATGTGCTCTTGTTATTAATTTGTCCCAAAAAATAATAAAATCTGCAAACACATATATAAATTAATTAATACATCAAATGTGCTTTGATAATGTCAATTTTAATTAATAAAATCATAAAAATAACAATAATAAATAGGTTTCATATAAACATTAAATTCATACATACCTGAGCTGAACAATGATCTGTGTGACATAAAATATACAAAAAGATAATAAAACATATGTTTAAATTATTCATTTAATTGCCAAAGATGATAACAATTCTAGGATCAACATTCCCCCAAACTGAAGAAATGTCGGGTCCCACTGAGAAAAAAAAAGATAATAGATCACACTATCATAGAAAATTTTCAGATATCAGCTAGTAACATGCATATACATAAATAAGTAAATTTATAAGTTTTTGTTTTTTAAATTAATTCAACAATGTCCAAAGTAAAACTTTGGGCAGGTTGAACATATGACATGAAAATTATAAATCACATTTATAATCAAGATAATTAGTCAATTAATAATTCACATGCATGATTGGGTAAAAGGATAGGATTATCAATAATGAAATGATAAGAAGAATTTCTAAACATCCATATGAAGGTAAAAATTATTTGCCAAAAAAAAAATTGGTTAGCAAATTTTAATTATAAATACTAAAATATTACAATGTTTTATTCATATCGTCATTTGGTATTTCATTTGGACCTTTATTCGATTCTTCATATTGATTTTGATGTGATTAAGTATGTTTCATGCTATAATCAAGTTCCACTGCTTATAATATCCTGAAAAATACTTATCATTTGTGAGAGATATATAGATAAATCATAAAAAGTGAAAACAATCTAATTTTTCAAAATGCATCTTCCCCCAAACCAAATATATTGTGTCCTCAAGACATAGAAGAGAGAAGAAGTGATTGTTCCAAAAAATGAAATAGTTCTATTATTTGCAGTTGGTTATTTTGTAAAGAAAAGAAGAAAAACTAACCAACTAGTAAATGGAAATGATTCAGAGATGTATATTAATGAAAAAGATAACAATGCTTAGAAAGACCACTAGAATGATAATTATTGAACAAAAAAATACCAAAAGAAAAACTAGTCATCCATGCCTCATTTTAAAGAGATATTATCATCACAAAATATTGAAGTTTACCCCAGAGTATGTGAGATTCACAACTATGGGTCCCATTTCTAGGATAATGACATCCTAGGTATATGTTGAATTAGATGGACAGGGTCCATACCAACTTATAGCCATTCTCAAAAGACATGTTAAACAATTGACCATAACATGTTTATTCATAAATTCTATTTTTTTTTATATATATTATGAGAATTTTACAAACTATGTACATAGTAGTGCATTAACCATGTCTCTTTTACCAGGTATTGCCACACTACCAGTAGACATGTTTAGTACCCCGATGGGTTTTCCTTGGTACCATGCAAGCATAGTATCGCTACCAGCAAGCCTATTTAGTACCCTGATGGGTTTACTTGCATTTATCGAGCTTCCATTGATCCGCTGCCAGCAAGCCTATTCATTACTTCAATGTGTTTTCCTTGTATAATGATATTATATATATATGGAAGCTGATTGGTACTAGAGCGCGTTATGTCATGCTAAACACATAATTCAAATTGTTTTAAAATAAAATTATAAGTAATTTCATAATGGCCATAATGATAGATCATGTCAAAAGGGAATAACCTAAAGTTGTTCTTTAACCTTACAGTCCTTCTTCTTCATAAAATAAAAGTAATGTTCCCCATAGACAAAAAATTCCACTTACTGTCGAGTTATCACCAAAATACTTGAGAGACAAGTTTTAATAGCAAGCATAAGATGAACTAGTAATCCATAGGTGTAAGATGAGAATGAGAAAAATATGATAATGAAAGTAGGTCTATCAAGCAACTGTTAAAAAGAGTAAATCAGAAATATACATGTGTGAATCAAAATACCAAAAACCATATGAATCATATACGAGCTGGTTAAGTAGGATATTTAAAGGATTGTAAATTTTCAATTGTCACTATAAGATAAAAATTTCAAAAGTACCCCAAGAAAGGTTAAGATACCTGATGAGTATTTAACATACTTCCCTTGTCGAATTAATACTTCATAAGCTACTTATAGAGATATAATACTTGTAATCAAACTCCAAAACCACTTGTTAGATTATTGACTTTATTCATAAAGACATAATAAAAAGAAAAGGAGTCTTGTGTAAACAACCTATTAGAAATGACTCTTATTTATTCAAAGAAACAAGCACATCTTTACATATATACAAGTGATAATAACCCAAAATATTTTTCAAGGATCAGGAGGAGGAGGAATAGCCTCCCCTTCAACTAATTCCATTTCATTTTGCTGCAAAACATTCTATATAAAATCCTGTTTAGATGTCGGTTGATGATAAAGTCTGAGTCTATGTCCATTTACTACAAAGGAAACTTCTGAGCCAGCAATTGTTTTAATTTTTATTGACCCATTGTCACTATCTGTAACTACTTTGTATGGACCCATCCAACAGGTGGTTAATTTTCCTTTAAAATTTTTAAACCGTGAGTCGAATAGTAGTGCCCAATCTCCAATATTAAACTTCTTTTGCTTAATAAATTTATCATGTCATGTCTTTCATTGATTCTGTATTAGCATGGTTCTTTGGAGTGCATCTTGTCTAATATTGTCTAACTCATTAATATATAATATTCATTGTTTCTTTGCTTCATCCAAATTCATTCCTATTTTTTTTGCCATGCGAAATGTTTTAACTTGAAATTCAATAGGTAAAAGGACTTTTTTTCCATACACTAAATCATAGGGGGTATGTCTAGTAGTGTTTCTCCATATTATCCTATAGGCCCATAAAGCTTCTGGGAGTCTATATGCCCAGTCCTTATGATGTAAGTGAATGGTTTTAGTTAAAATGGCTTCTAATACTTTATTAGTTGATTCTACCTGACCATTAGCCTGAGAGTGATAAGGTGAAGATTTGCAATGTCGGATTCCATATTTCTTAGTAAGTTCTTTCATTAGTTTAGAAGTAAATTGAGTACCTTGATATGTGACAATTTCTCTAGGTACACCAAGCCGAGTGAATATTTCTTCATATATAAATTCTACCACTGATTTCTCTATAGCTCTAAACAAAGCTTTAGCTTCTACCCATTTGTTGACATAATCTGTGCAAACTAGGATATATTTCTTTTTACGAGACATGGGAGAAATTGGTCCTAAAAAATCAAGAGCCCATTTCTCAAAGGGTTCAATCATGACTTGGGGTTGTAACGACATTTGATCAGATGATGTAGGTCTACCCATTATTTGGAAACTATCCCATCCTTTGACATATTTGGTAGCATCTTTAAAAATGCTTGGCCAATAATAACTAGAATGTAAGAATTTATATGTCGTCCTCTTCTCAAAAAATTGTCCTCCATATGGTCCATCATGGCATGCATGGAGGATGTCTTTCATTTCATCCTCCCACATGCATCATCGAATAATAATATCTGGACCAATGCAAGAAGAGATTGTTATCAAACCAATAATAATTGGAACTCCGAACTATAATACGACGCTTCTCATGTGGGGCCAAATGGTTTGGTATTTTCCTAGTTGCTAAATAATTGGCAATATCTGTGAACTAAGGGGTTTGAATGAATACAACAAATAGATGTTCATCAGGAAAAGTGTCATCAACTGGTTTAGTACCGTCTTCATGTTGAATATGGGAAAGGAAATCTGCTACTAGATTTTATTTAACAAGTCGGTAAATGACGGTAATGTTAAATTCTTGCAATAAAAGAATCCACCGGGTGACTCTACCATTGGTGATTGGTTTATTCATTAGAAATATAATGGAGGAGTGACCAGTATGCACAAAAAATTAATAACCTGTGATGTAATGACAAAACTAATTAATATATTAAACTACTGCCAAAACTTGTTTTCAGTAACAGTATGATTGAGTTCGGCAGGAGTCAAATTCTTACTAATAAAATAAATGGGATAAGGTGCTTCTACTTCTTTTTGGTCTAGGAGTCCTCCCATGGTTGTATCATAGGCATCGATAGATATGTGAAAAGGAAGGGACCAATCAGGACCCCTAAGTATTGGTGCCACTGATAGTTTAGCTTTTAGGATTTCAAAATCATTTTGACAAGATTCTATCCACTGAAATTTTGTGTCCTTTGTAAGCAACTTAAACATTGGTGCAACTATTTTAGTGAAATTTTCCATAAAATGGTGGTAATAGCCTGCATTACCAAGAAAGCGTCTTACCTCTTTCTGATTTTTGGGAGAGGGAAGGCCAACGATTACTTCTCTCTTCGCACGGTCTACCTTAATTCCTTGGGAGGAAACACGGTGTCCCAAAACTATACCTTCTATCAGTAACATTTTATATTTCTCATGACTAAGGGATAAATTCATTTCTTGACATCAGATCAATACCTTCCTAAGGTTTTCAATGGATTCTTGAAAAGTATTACCATAGACCTTAAATTCATCCATGTATACCTCCACACAGTCATGTATAAGATCATAAAAGATTACTAATACTACTCATTGGAAAGTGGCAGGTGCATTATAGAAGACAAAAGGAAAAACTCAATAAGGATATGTTCCCCAAGGGCATGTAAAAGTGGTCTTGTCTTGATCTTCAGGTGCTATTAAAATCTGGTTGTAACCACTATACCCGTCAAGAAAGGAAAAATATTGTTTACCTAACAGAGTATCTAATACTTGATCAATAAAAGGTAAAGGAAAGTAGTCTTTAAGTGTATCTCTTTTTAGCTCCCTAAAATAAACACAAATATTCCATTTCCCTGTAACTTTCTTTGGGAATACTACTAAAGGAGATACCCATTTACAGTCAGATATAGGATAGATGAAACCAACAGTGAGGAGTTTTTGTAATTCTTATTTTACTATATCCTTTAAAGCATGATTCATCCTCATCTGTGGATGCCTTATAGGTGACATGATTGGAGCCATATAAATATGGTGAATACACATATCAGGGTGTATACCCTTCATATCAGTGTATTCCCATGCAAATTCCCCATCTTGTTTCTTAATAACTTTAAGCAGATGTGCTTGTTGGTTTTCACTTAATCCTGCATTTATATGTAGAAATTTTTCAAGGCCAACCTCATAAGGTATGGTATATGGTCCTATATTCTCTTCAATTGTGAAAACACAAGGTGTTTCTATAAAATATCCATATTCTCTTGAAACTTATCTCCAAAAATCTGATCAAGTTGATCAAAAGACTAAGGGAAATATGTACATGTTGTCGAAGAAAAAAACTGGTTTAATACATTCTCAGTGGTCTGCTCCTGAAGTGCCCAAGAGAAATCACTAGGAAGGGAGAGATCATAAAATTCTTCATCCCCAAAAGAACAATTTAACCACCATGAATTTTCAGTTATTGGTTGTGCTGGGGGGGTATAAAATAAGTATTTGTGTGGACAACCCATTAGAAATAGTCATCTTTCCATCCCTACATCCTATGAAAGAATTTTCGGTAGCTAACCATGGTCTTCCCAAAATAATAGGATGTCCTTTAGAAGGATCCTTTGATTCTATGACCATAAAGTTGACAAGTTATTCCCATGAGGCTACTGATACAACAATGTCATTCAAGACTCTAGCGAGTTTTACCATAGTACGGTCTACTAGTTCGAGGATGGAAGGAGTAGGTTGAAGAAATTGTCCCAAATGTAAAGCTTATAAAACTGCGGTGATCATCATGTTAATTACAGATCCTAAATCAATTAATGTATTATCTATGGTGGTGGTGTTTATAATTATAGTCACTTACTCGGGCTCCTGGATTTGTATATTTTGCAATCCGGGACTGACATGTCATACATTCAGACATCTCTCCTATAACATGAATTGTAATAGGGTCCTTTTGCTTCTTTCTTGGGTGTTTAATACATATCTCCTTTATTACCTTACTATAGATTGGTATGTCTTTGATTTCTTGTAATAGAGAGATTTTAATACAGATATTCTTTAATTCAATCAAAATGTTATATTCCGGATGAACCACAGGTTTTTCTATCAACATTCTTTCTGGAAATGGAGGGACTCTTTGCTCTTGAATAGTTTCTTGTGGAGGATTGGTGTGTACTGGAACGTTTGGAATGTTCACATCCTCCAAAATAGCATCATTCATGGGTTCACTTGAGTCTTCTTCTTCTTCATTTGGTTCCTGAATGATGACTAATGACTTGGGTTTATTATTCATGACTCTTCCTAATTGTAATTAAATTTCATGTACAGGTACAGTTGAAATAAGGTACGATGGAAGAGTTTACAACTCAATGATGTTAAGATCTTGAGTTGGTTTATTATTAGGGTTAGGTATTGGTTGTGTAGGTAATAATGTTGGTCGAGGAGGAATTGCATCTTGAAAGTGATGAGGTTGTTGTGTGATAAAAAGAATTGGAGGTACAAATCCAGGTGAAATTTGCTGAAAATTTGTTTGATTATGAGGATAAGGATGATTAAGTGCAGGGACAGATTGTGGCTACGGATATGGTTGTTCTCTCCATCCTTGTGACCAATATTGTTGTTGTGTAAATTTAGGAGGAGGGTATTGAGGTGGCCAATTCTTCCAAGTTGAATTGTTCAATTGTTGAGGTGGTTGATATGGAGGATAATAGAGTGTAGATTGCGGTGGAAAGTTTGGATATACTGGTAGGTCTCTAGGTTTCCAAGGAGGCCTCCTAGATGTTTCAGCTACATCCCCACTCTTATAGATGTCTTGAAACCAAGGTAAGGATGGGAAGGTATATGTTGGATGCTCTTCTATACATCTGTGACATACAGATATGTTGTTTAATGGACATTACCTTTGGGGATGTTTAGTTCTACATCTTGGACAAAATATAATCAATGTTGCTTGTACTTCATCCTGCCTCTTCTTAGCTTGTAAAGCATCTAATTGAGAACCCATTTCTCCTAAAATATCAGTTTTGAAATTCTCCAACAGGTTTCCTAACTCTACTCTTGTAACTCCACCTGAACTAGGAACATTTCCTCTTACATTGATACTAAAAGGCTCTTGAAATGTTTTTGCAAATTCCCCCCAACTCCTAGAATAATGTTTACACATCTCACCAATTTGTGCAAAATTTTTATGAGAAATATCTTCATCTTCCATGAGATTAAGAGTTTCTAACAAGTCCTCGGAGATCCCCTTAAGGAAAAGTGTACGTAATGCATCTTCTCGGAGGTCATTATATTTAGACTTATGTAATGTATAAAAGAAAATTTCAAGATAATCCTCTAGGATCTCTTCTTCAAGTTGTTGTATCTTGAATATATCATGTCAAGAGTCCTTGGGTTTGCAATACTCTTGATATTTTCACAAAAATGAAGTTTTCATATCATCCCATGTCCTGATAGTGAATTCTTATAATCCCATGAACCATCGCAAGGCAGAATCTTTTAGTGCAGCAAGAAATACTTTTAGTTTGTGAGCATCTTGTAGATAATTATAGATCCTACAAAGGATATCAAACTTGAACAGAAATGTGTCCAGGTCCTCATTACTTTTTCCATAGAAAGTAGGTAAGGAGGAAGGAGAGATGTTTTTCATAGTTACATCCTGCATTGTGTCTAAAATAGGGAACCCGAAGGTAGCCTTAGTTCCATTCTCGCCTTCTCCTTCTTCATTTCTAACTTCATCATGATCTTTGTTTTCTCCCTGTCTCTCCATATAAGCTGGATTCTTAATGTAAAGATACTTAGGAGGCTCCTTTCGAGGTGATAATGAGGCATCCCAACATTCTTTTTTGGGAGAGATATTCTTCTGATCAACCATTTTTTTATTGAACCATAGAGGGATAGTAGGTTCTAATGTAGAAGTTTCAATTTGCAAGATGATAAGATCTAATGAGGTTCCAAATGGAGCTTTTACTTGGGCAAGATCAACAAAGTTAATGAAATTTGGATCTCCTACTAGTTAAAAAGTTGTGTTAATTGGATTAGAAACTAGTGGAAGGCTAGAGATTTCTAATGGCTGATCCTCTTGAATTTCCTCAGGAATGGGGTCCTTAGGACCTTTATCCAAGGTTCATTCTCCTTCTATGGCTTCCCCAGTAAGATCTTCTAAGAGACACTCCTTAGGTTTCAGGGTAGAACTACTTCCTATAGGAATCTTTGGATACCTTTCTGGTGAGTTAGTAGTTGGGTAATTATGTCCCCTACGGTAGTTAGTAGGGACTTCAATACATTTTACGGTCTTAATAAATCTACCGCAAGGATCTCTAAGTCTGCTCATGAAAAAATTTAAACTAAATAAAACCTATGTTATTACTATTGCTAGATTTGGGGGAACCTATTATAACATATGCGCAAGTTCTTACCTCTCATCTTACCGCTCCCCCACTACTAAACTATTGTTAAACTTCATAAAGAGTTATAATCTACCTTACATAAAAAATCCCTGGCAATGGTGCCAAAAGTGTTGGGTGTTATAATGCCTAAATTAATTCACCTAATATTTAATTATCGATTGAGATTGGTAAGCTTAGAATTGACACAAAATATATGCGAAGGTAGAGGGGTTCTTATGGTGTCGTGGAAATATTTTAACAAACAAAAGATCAAAATATATTTCAAAATGAAAAACCGAGTCAAACTCCTAAGAATTCAACTATTAAATTAATTAAACCGGGACAAAATATTAAAGTAAATAATTGATAATTTACTAAACTGAAAAATGATACTATTAACAACTAATCTCTAAAATGGAAACTAAGATGCAGGAAAAACCTAATTAATAAGAAAGTAGAAAACTTAATAAAGAAAACTAAATAGAAAGAAACAAGCAGAAAACTTAATAAATAAAATTAAATAGAAAGAAACAAGTAGAAAACTTAATAGGAATGTTTTTGAATTCTGTCCTACAAGTCTCTTTCAGCAATCACGCAATGAAAAAGGAACATCCTACAAACATACTAAGGATAACACATATAACACTGAATTTATATACAAAGTATAAATATATCCAAAATCATAAACACAAAACAATAAATTGGTAAAAAGAAATCAGAAACAATATCCAAGAAACAAAAACATAAACAACTTAACACATAATCAAGGTGAAAAGAAGTAAGGAAAATGATGAAAATTTAATAAATAAATTTAAACATTATAAATTTAAATTCAATGTTCAATAAAACTATTTTCTAACTATCTCAGTCAAAACATAATTCAAACATTAACAAAACAGAACTGAAAACAATCTCAAAATACATAAAAACATTGAAAATGAAACTAAGGGTTGAATGACAGATTGAACTGTAGGTCTGACAGGGGTGGTTGAATGGCAGTTTAAACAGGCTGTCTGAATGATACTTTGTACAGTTTAAATAATAAAAATTAACTTAAATGATCTAATCTTCAACTAAATTCATGCAGATGCAGATTTAATACATAAAGACAATAAGTAAACCTACTTATTAAGAAAATTCAACATTGATATGAACTTAAAAAAATTCATAAACATAAACATAAAGAAACCATTGCGTGTTAATAGACTAAAATTTAAATTGCATAAACTAATAATAGAAAATAGATAGAACTGAATTTAAAAGCAAACTATTGTATTTACTTGTAAATAAACTGAACAGGAAACTAGAAATGAGATAACTAAAAACAGATTAAAAAGCAAACTATAAGCGCATTATAGTTACTTGATTTTGGAAATAAGAATGCATTACAGAAAACAAAGGAAATAATACAAATAACTGGACACAAAACTAACCACAATAGAAAAAAGAAATAAACAAGAAAATAAAGAAACCTCTGGTTGATTAGGGGCCCTCTCAGCAATCAGGGGTAGTGCCTGGCTAAATTCTACTCAAATGCAATCTTCAACCGCAACACATAAAACTCTTTATTCAGACGATGGAACAGAAATACAACGTACTCAAGAAAAAACTAATAAACTATGAATTCTTTCCTAACTCTCTAATTCTCTAACTATTCTAGCTAGCTGAGCGCTCACACAGAGGCTGATTTATATAATAGTTT
Source organism: Pseudotsuga menziesii (assembly GCA_001517045.1). NCBI lineage: Eukaryota > Viridiplantae > Streptophyta > Pinopsida > Pinales > Pinaceae > Pseudotsuga > Pseudotsuga menziesii. The sequence goes on along the minus strand of LPNX010982216.1, from coordinate 571,813 downwards.
ATAGAGATGAGCAAGTCGACCCTTTAGTGGTAAACTACTCTCTAAATTTATTCGACTATAAAGGCACATAACGTATCGCAGGCCAATGCACAGGATATTCCATTCTTCAACGTGGTTATGGTCTTCTTCACTGGACAACGTATGCATAGGATCCTTCTTCAGCACAGTAGGTCTTCAGATGTGGTGCACATGTCCTTCTTCAGCGCAAACATGAACTGGTGGTGAATAGAGGAGAATGCATGATGAGTATTCTAGAACATAGGTTAACACAACAACCCAACACATGATAAGCAGGTGAGGTGTCAACACATGTTGCAAGTTGGCGAATTATCTAGAACATAAGATCCATCACTGAGGTGCGTGGATAGGGAGTCGTTTGTAGGATTTTTCATGTTTTAATTTCTTGAAATTAATTTTCAACAGTGTGCAGTCTCATTAGCAATATGGACAGAAAGTTGAACAGCAAGCTGGGCCATGAGCCAGATACACTGGGCATCGATCTAGGGAAAACGAAGTGTTTGTTTCCTCGCGCGCTTCAGGACTACAGTCTACAACAACACGTTTCTGTTTATGTATTTGTAACTTCAAAATGTATTAACTTGTATATCTTATGTATTACCCTGATTTTTATTTTGGGAAATATCTATAATGTAATTGAGTCATGTCATGCCCCGATGTTCTTATTGGGAGATTCAATAATGTAAACAAGTCATGTAAAGTCATAGAGGGTAACCCTCCTTATTGATTAAGGGTTAAAGTCCTCACAGTTGTGGGGCCCTAGGGTTATTGGAATCTCCTATAGAAGTTGGCCCTAGTGAGTTATTGTTAAGTCAGGAATTAGTATAAATAGAGAGTGAGCATCTCTATTTAACACACATTCACTCACACTTAGTTTTAGCACATAACTAAGAGAGAAAGAAGAAGTTGGGACAAGAGAGAGAGAGACTACTGCTATCGAAAGATCATCTTACTGTCTTTGGGTTTTACTTTTGGTGTTGATTCTATCTCTGAGGATGTTGTGGGGTTTTCTCCTTTATGGTTTCCCTGATGAAAATATTTTTGTTCATTGTCTCTTTTGTTTGATTGTTTTGCTTATTATTCTCTCAGATAAGATCCTAAGATCATACTGTCATAATTGATAAAAATATAACATGGTATCAAAGATAACCTGAGAAGAAGACACTATGTAGTAGTGGAACCTATGGCTTCTTACTTTTTGGTTCTCTATCCACAATACATAAACAAATGTAGACTATCCTGAACCTCCATTGAAGGGCGCATCTTTCTGTCGAAGCAGAATCTGATTCTGAGAACTTTCAGTTTTTGACCTACCACTACATCGAGAAATTAGGGATTTTCACTGCAGAGGAATTTTTGAGTGAGCCTAGGCTAGGATTTCTATATTTATCAAAAACAAATATTAGAGACAAGAATCAAGGTTTTTGGTTGGGTATAAATCTAGGAAATTCAAACCCTAATTTTCCCTTGAACGAGAAAACCAACACTGCAGAAGATCAGCTCCATACCTAGTTTTCAGCTTCTCAAATTGGTAAGATCTAAATCTTTTGTATTTTCATTTGAGGTTCTCATCACTCCAAGTTTGATGAAAATATTGAGGGAGCTGATAACTTCCGATTCTAGAAGTACAGGATCTCCCTGGTCCTGGAAGAAAATAAATTGGACTCTTACATCAGTGAAGAGGTTCCAGTTCCAGAGGGAGATGAGGCTAAGGCCATACACAAAAATAAATTGGTCATGGATAAGAGGATTATTTCTTATTCCATCAAGGATCACCTCATACCATAGGTTTCCTCCCTAGAGACACCTAAGGAAATTTTTGATTCCCTAAACATGATATTTGAAGGAAAGAACATAAACTGAAAGATGACTTTGAGGAACCAATTGAAGAGTGTGAAGATCCAGAATGTAGAGACCATAGAGTCATACTTTACAAGGGTCTCCTAGATCAAAGAACAACTTGAAGTAGTGGATGAAGAAGTAGAGAATGTATAAATTGTGATGTCTACCTTGAAAGGTCTCCCTACGTCATGGGAGTCTTTCATTCAAGGGATCTGTGCTAGAAGAAAGCTAGTCACCTTCAATAGACTGTGGGAAATGCTCAGAAGAAGAAGCTTGAATAGTAGCTCGAGAAGAAAATATGGGAAGTGAAGATCAAGCTATCATAGTAAACTCCAAGAAAAACAAAAGGGAATATCATTATTCTAAAGGTAATCATCCTCACTCCAGAAAACTCCACTCAAATGTTTTACTTGTGATGAGATAGGAAACTATGCCATAGATTGTCCTAGAAACAAACGAAATTGCCACAAGAAGAAGAAAAACAAGAGAAGACATCATGCACATGCTGTAGAGAATGATGAACCTTCCAAGAAGAGAGTCAGACAAGAAAGTGATGATTATTCAACTTATAAGGAATATGTTTTGATTTCTGATCTCATGAGAACTATCACACATGGAAGCAATGATTGGCTTATAGACAGTGGGGATTCCAAACATATGACAGGATTCAAAGAATCATTTGTGAAATTATCAGAACATGAGTCACCCCACAAGGTGAAACTTGGGGATGACTACCAGTATCCAATGAAAGGTAGTGGTGAATCCTCCTATAAACTAGACTCTAGAAAATCTATGAAGATGAAGGATGTCTTATTTGTACCAGGACTAAAGAAGAATCTACTCTCCATATCTGCATTGGATACAAAAGACATGAGGTTTTCATTTGTTGATGTACAAAACCTTATGTGTCCAAAGGGAAAGAATATAGATGATGCATTAGTAATTGGAGAGCAAGAGGGAGGACTATACAAATTGAAGGGACAACCAGAACAAGCTTTAGTCCATGACTCAGTAGAGCCAAATGAAATTTGGCACATAAGGATTGCACATGTGCACTATAAGGCACTACCAATTAGATGAAAATTTGTTGAAGATCTTTTATAAATATAGATAAAACATGACAGTGTCTATAGAGGATGTGTGAAAGGAAAGAACACAAAAAAGACATTTCCAAGTAGCGACAACAAGGAAAAAGAGATATTGGATATCATTCACTCCGATGTATGTAGACCAATGTCATGTAGTTCATTAAGTGGGTATGTATACTATGTTTATTTCATTGATGATTTTTCTAGGAAGACATCGATATACTTCTTAAAGAACAAAGATGAAATATTCAGCAAGTTCAAGGATTTCAAAGCCTTGATCAAGAACCACACAGAAAAGAAGATCGAAACATTTCGATAAAAAAATGGTAGAGAATTCACATCAAATGAATTCAAAGAGTTATGCATAGATTCATGAATTAAGAGGGAGTTGACCACTCCATATAATCCACAACATAATGGGTTTGTTGAAAGGAAGAATAGAACGATCATGGAAGCTGCAAGGGCAATGCTTCATGATCAAGATGTTCCCATGCATCTATGGGCAAAAGCTACTAGAACAACTGTGTACCTACATAACTGTACTCCACATAGAGTACTCGAGAACAAAACACTTGAAGAAGTCTTCTCTGACAAGAAAATAGAAGTCATTCATCTCAAAATATTTGGTTGTCCAGTGTACATACACATTCAAAAAGAAAAGAGGACAAAGTTAGATCCTTCAAGGAAGAAGGTTATATTTGTGGGATATAGTGAAAGCTCGAAGGCCTACAGGATATAATTCCTAGGATTTAAGAAGATCAACATTAGCAGGGACGTAACATTTGACAAAAACTCAGCTTACAACAAATCCAGAAAGAGACCTGCTGAAGAACCTAAAGAAACATAAGTACCCAAATTCAAGACACAACCATGAATGATTCAACTCTAGAAGAAGATCGAGAAATAGAAGAACCACAGGAACATATAGATCCACCCCAAGAGAAGAATTCTCATAAGAGGAAACCTGCATGGGTACGAGAATATATCCAAGGTGTATAAAGATATGGGGCTCCAGAAGATATACACAGAGAGAGGAAAAAAACCAGGTCCTACTCTGGTTATGTATCCCTATTGTGTGACATCATTGATAAAGAACCTTCCAACTATGAAGAAGTGATAGAGAAAAAAGAATGGAAGGATTCTATGATCGAGGAATACCAGTGATCATGAAGAATGATTTATGGGATATTGTCCCTAGACCAAAAGGGAAGTCTGTTGTGACTTCCAAATGGATCTACAAGATTAAGCATGCTGTAGATGGTGGCATAGAGAAATATAAAGAAATATTTGTTACTCATGGATTCTCCCAAAAAGAAGGAATAAATTATGAAGAAACGTTTACACCTGTAGCCAAATACACTTCCATCAGATAAATACTTGCTCTAGCTGTAGTAATGAAATGGAAGATACACCAGATGGATGTCAATCCTACCTTCTTGAATGATGTAGTGGAAGAGGAAGTGTATGTGGAGCAACCACTCGTTTTGAGACACATGACAGGGAGAATCATGTGTGTAAGTTGAAGAAATCCCTGTACTGTTCAAAACAAGCACCCATGACATGGTACGGTAGAATTGATAGCTTCCTATCCAGTTTGGAATTTACTAAGAGTAAAGCAGATTCCAACCTTTACTACAAGGTTGAAGAAGGGAACCCAGTGATACTCCTACTAAATGTAGATGATCTGTTTGTAATAGGTGAGGATGGGTTGATTGCTGATACGAAGAGGAAGCTTGCTTCTGAGTTCGAAATGAAGGACTTGGGTATGATGCATTAATTTCTAGGCATGGAGGTCTGGCAGAATGTAAATGGAATATTTTTGGGACAAGGGAAGTATGCAATAGAGATCCTGAAGAGGTTCAGGATGATGTACTACAAGGCCATGACCACACCTATGGAATCAAACCTGAAGCTAGTGAGTGATGCTTCATCAAAGTTGGTTGATGCTATGATGTATCATCGAACAATTGGGTCCTTGATGTACTTGACAAACATGAGACCAGATATTTTCTTTGTTGTAAACACATTGAGCTAGTTCCTGGCGGATCCTAGACATGTTAACTTGATTGCTACAAATAATATTCTGAGGTACCTGAAGGGTACAGTTGATTATGGGATCAAGTATGAGGTAGATCTGAAGATTAACCTAGAGGGTTATGTGGATTCTGATTGGGAAGGTAGTGCCATTGATAGGAAGATGAATTTCGGGTGTTGCTTTAGTATGGGATCAGGTCTGATCTCTTGTTTTAGTAGGAAACAATCTTGTGTGGCACTAAGTACAGCCGAAGCAGAGTATGTCACAGCTTGTTCTGCTAGTTGTGAAGCAGTGTGGCTGAGGAAGCTACTATCTAATTTTTTTTATCTCCATTTCAATTCTACTTGTATATATTGCGACAAACAGAGTTGTTTGAAGTTGTCAGATAACCTGGTGTTCCATGATAATTCAAAGCATATCAAGATCAAATACCACTATATCAGAGATATGATGTAGATAGGAGTAGTGAATCTCCAATATGTTACGAAGGATGCGCAAATAGCTGATGTGTTGACCAAGCCATTATCTAGAATGAATTTTGAGTAGTTTACGGAGAAGCTTGGTGTTCTCCAGATCGAGGTTCCTTCCAACAGGAAGTGATGATTCTATGAGCCATTATGACATGGTGGTAGGAGGGGGTAGGCTATTCCCTCCCATGGTCAGATGTAAGGGTAGAGCCATTCTGACATGGGGGAAGGCTGGGCCCTCCCATGGTCATATGTAAGGGCAGATCCATTATAACATGGGGGTAGGTTGGGCCCTCCCATGGTCAGATGTAAGGGCTACGCCATTCTAAAATGGGGGAAGGCTGGGCCCTCCCATGGTCAGATGTAAGGGATGGTCCATTCTAACATGGGGGTAGGATGGGCCCTCCCATGGTCAAATATAAGGGCTAGGCCATTCTGACATGGGGGTAGGCTGGTCCCTTCCATGGTCAGATATAAGTGTTTGGTGGGCCTTTTTGAATGGGTTATATATAAGTGCTGAAGAATATGGAGACCTATCTGGATGCTAGGCCTATAACCAGCATGAAAAATGGCTGGCTCTGTAGAAATTTCTGTGACAAGGAGAATTGAGATAGCACCAGTGATGATGACCTAGTCATGATCCAGATGAAGTGATGATGACCTAGTGATGATCTAGCAATGATGATCCAGATCCAATGATGATCCACATCCAATGATGATCCAGATCTAGTGATGATCTAGATCTAGTGATGATCCAGATCTAGTGATGATCCAGACTTGAAGATGAAGATGACTTGATGTTGATCCAGAGAAGAATAATTGTGCTGTTGAATTATGTCAAGAGAATACCTTCCTAGTTAAGAGGGAGTGTTGATGTATTTGTAACTTCAGAATGTAATCACTTGTATATCTTAAGTATTGTACCCAGATGTTTATTCCAGGAAGTATCTGTAACGTAATTGAGTCATGTCATACCCCAATTTTCCTATTGGGAGATTCAATAATGTAAACAAGTCATGTAAATTCATAGAGGGTAACCCTCCTTATTGATCAAGGGTTAAAGTCCCTGTAGTTGTGCAGACCTAGGTTTATTAGAGTCTCCTAGAGAAGTCAGCCCTAGTGAGTTATTGTTAAGTCAGGAATTAGTATAAATAGAGAGTGAGCCTCTCTATTTAACACACATTCACTCACACTCAGTTGTAGCGCATAANAGAGAGAGAGAGAGAGAGAGAGAGAGAGAGAGAGAGAGAGAGAGAGAGAGAGAGAGAGAGACTATTGCTGTCAAGAGATCATCTTATTGTCTTTGGGTTTTACTTTTTGTGCTGATTCTATCTCTGAGGAAGTTGCGGGGTTTTCTCCTTTCTAGTTTCTGAAAGAAAATCTTTGTGTTCATTGTCTCTTGTGTTTGATTGTTGTTCTTGTTATTCTCTCAGATAAGATCCTAAGATCATATTGTCATAATTGATAAAAATATTATAGTTTCAACATCTAGAAAACTACCAACGAGTTTCGTGTAGTGGGATGGATGACAAGCTAGACATTGAGCTGGACATCGTGTGCGTAAGGAAGGATGAATGCGTTCTTGTTATTAAATAAAATCTGCAAACAAATATATAAATTAATTAATACATCAAATGTGATTTAATAATGTCAATTTTAATTAATAAAATCATAAAAATGATTATAATAAATAGATTTCATATAAACCTTAAATTCATACATACCTGAGCTGAACAGTGATATGCATGACATAAAATATACAAAAAGATAATAAAACATATGTTTAAATGATTAGTTTAATTGACAAAAATGATAACAATTCTAGAATCAACAAATTGGATCTATGTTTCCATTGATGACAACTAGATCACATTCTGATTTGTTTTCCATGTGACTGGAAAACCTCCAACAATCTCCACATGCTCAAAAAACCTCCAACATTTATGAGTCAAAGTTAAGCTATTACTACCATTTCCCTTAAGCAAATATCATTGAATGTATGCATTCGAATATGAAGATTTATATATCTGTTGCAGAACTTATAACCATGCATAATGAAAATAAATCAATTCTAATATTAATCTGAACTCTTTTTTTGATAATTTTGGAGGGCCGCATATGAGTTGGATAGATAGTTCTACTCACACCATAGGGACAATTTCACCACAATTTACTAGAAAGTTATCCATTTTTTCCAATGACCCCAAATTGAGTTTCAGATGTCTATAATCTATTCTAAAGTGACCATAGTGTCCATTGAGTGGTACTAAGACTCACCATATTATCCTCTTCCAAATTCGAGACCCTCTTGTGCCATTCGAAGACCCCAGAGTCAAGACTAGTTCATACAATTTTTCCCCAATTTTTTTCTTTGTTTGGAATTTTCAAATTGGGTCATTACATGAACTACCTGCAAACATTTGACAATCCAAACTCCATTTATATTATTTTATGTACAAGAAGCTGTTGTTCCACTAGAATATATTGTACCTAATATAAGGATAGTCGTGATTACTAAGATGACCGATCTTGGTGCTGTAGAAGTGTCTTGTCCCAAATTTTGCATTGGTTCACAATGGCCTGATAAAATTTTCCATATTCATGAGATTTTCTCAAATTGATGCTAAAGGTGAAATAATTGCCATGGAGGAAAATTAATAGATTCCTAGGTTGGGGTTGGAAGCTTTGGGATTCGGAATAAGGGGGGAAATAAATGATGTTCAAACATTAGAATGGAATAAATATTTAATAATGGAGCTTAAATAAATACAAGAGAAAATTGAGGTGGCAATGGAGCATGGAGACACATGGAGACTATGGGGCCCACACAAGCTATAATTTATGTGCCACATGGAATCCTCCTCTTGCAATTTCGAATACATGGGAAGCCTAAATGTTCTTGGATGAGTTATAAGGATAATACACTTGTCAATATGAATCATAGGTTGAATTTTGGAAGGAAATGTAACTTACATGGGAGAGGAAGAGTCATTTTGAAGCTAGTGAGACACTTGGACTAGATTCCCTAGCTCAATGACAACAATGATGAAGATGCTATGAAACCTATGACATAAATCAGATCTAAAATATGAAATTTGACATATCTGACATGTCAAGTCGAAATAGAGAATCCAATAGGGTGCTCATGTGAGTTCGGAAACATCAATGGGTTCCTACTAAAATTGGTGGAAGATGGAAGGCTAGGAACGGGAGGACACATGGAAAATATTGAGCCCACACCCGAATTAGAATTGGCTTCAATTTTTGGATGGATTGGTAACCTTATAAGGATAAGGATGATTATAAAATACATCAATAAACCAAGATAATATCTTTGGTTCATTTGAGAAATTGTCATTTGTGAATTGTGAGAGCTAGTGGATGACTAGTTTTCTTGCCTTAGCCAATTTCAAGGGTGAAAGATTCCAATCCAAGTTGGTGTTTGGAGGGGCCACTCAGGTATTTCATGGAGCTTTAATGGATTTATATTTACAGGGGTAATCTATAAGGAATCTCATGGTTTCTTCTATCGCATCACTTTCTCTCAACTGTTTCCAACTTTTATTGCATATTCTTGCTCATGGAGGGATTGCGCTTTGGGTGAGATATTGATATATTTGGGGAATATTATAATTACCCATTATTTTATTTTATGATTTAAATTATATTCATTTCAATTTCATAATACTCTCAGGTTGAAATACTGAAATATTTCATGTAAAAATGTTAATAAATGAAGAAATAGTGCCATTTCCCTACTATCTTGTTGTGAGCCAATGTAATGTTGATGGATTCGAATGGATAAGTAAAATGCCTATATTTTATGTATGAATGGAAATTTATTTCCTTATTTAAAAGTTCATAATAATATCAATTCAAAATACCCAAAATATTTCATGTATAAATGTTAAACAATGAACAAAGAGAGCCATTTCCCCACTACCTTGTTGTGAACCAATATAATGTTGATAGATTTGAATGGATAGGTAAAATACTGATGGTTTATGGATGAATGTAATTTTAGTTATGGATTATGTGAGTTTAGTACATAAGCATTTGGAGTTACTTTGTTGAGTTTCATAGTATTTGGAGAATTTTTCCTATTATTTTCCCCAAGGTTGAAACTAGTCTTTTTGCATATTATTTAAGGGAGTTATAGAAGACATTAAAAGTTTAATGGTGATGAAAATTATTTCATATTTATGTCCTTTACATTTCCATTTCTTGCATTTATAAATTTTATTTGTATTGATTGCACTTGGGAAGCCATTTTCAATATTCATTGTGGGGGAATTAGAACCCCAAATTACTAGTCAAAACTCCTACCTCAACCAGAATATTAAACAAGTTTTAAGAAGAATTTAGAGGGTCATACAGATTCCCTAAAAATCATATTAAAAACTTAATATCATTCATATACCTTCTGTGAATATTTGGGAGCGTTTGGACCAATTTGGAAACCTAGACATCAAAACTTGTCAAAGGTTGAAACAGGGAAGAAAGTAAAAACATTGGTCCTTTAATAAAATTTCAAAAAGGGACATTACAGTGGTATCAGAGCGTGATATTGGCACGTGATGTGGTATAATATTTATGAGGACAATAATTCAAGTACCACCATTAGATATTGAAACCCAAAATTTCTTTTATTGAAGAGGAAACTATGACTAGGGATGAAAAGGGAACATCATATGATGGTGAGGAGCATATAAAATTAATGGAACCTATATTTGAAGACGTGGAAAAGAATATTATGAAAGGATTATAATAGTTGGCTATCCAAAGTTGGAGAAAATATATTGATCTTAAGAAAACCAAGGGGAAAATTGCATCAGCTTTCTTGAAGGAGCAAAAGGAGGAGACCCATGAACAACTTAGTTCAGAAGAAGTAGTACATGAAGAGGATCAAAAGTCACTCCCAAGCGAGTCTGAAAAATATGAAGAGAAATCACATGAAGAATTTTATATTTAAAATATTTGATATCATTTTGAGATACATTCTACCTTGGAAATTGAACAAATAACATCTACTGATGGATGCTTGAACTATGAAGGAGTACCTACTGATGGTTGATAACACCTCTATGTTGGTGACATAGAGATCACTTTTGAAAGTGTTTCTGCAAGACAAAATTCCATTAAACATGAAAATGAATACCTTGTAGTATTTGAAGAAGAAACAATATCAACTTCCCCATCACCACTTGAGCTTCATGAAGTTGGTCCAAGTAAGAAGGAAGAAGATGAGGAGGTTCATTTGCAAGAGCCTCATATTCTTGAATGGTCCTTAAAGATGAGTGAAAATAATATGCATGAGTCCATTAGAATAATACATGACACTAAATCATTGGTGTCAAATTCTTGTTGGAAAATTTCTTCATTGGAGTATCCATCCTTCCTTGAAGACACGGAGAAGATTCAAAGAGCAATGTGAAACATTGAAGGTAAATTCATCTCTTTGATTTTCGATAGACACCATTTGTTTGAGATTAATTAATTGGTATATGATGCATACTTGAATAATAATGAGGATAATCATAGGCTCACAATTCAAAGTGAGAAACTTCTTGAAAAGTTGCAAGATACGGGTTTTTTCATCCTATGTTTCATATTGTCAAATGGTAGATTGTTTGGAGGATTCTCATGACATGGTGGATCATGAGAAATGTGGAAATTTTAATGTGATTTATGTGTTTTAATATGATATTGAAGATATCCAAACACTTGATGTGTTGGAATAGGAACTTGAATTGTCTCTTGATGAAGTTTATGCAATTTTTAAAGAAGAGCATGATTCCTCTACATTGGAACCAATCTATGACAAAGTTTTCACACTTTTGAAGGAGTTGCATGATACTACCCATATGGATATTTCCCGTGATGAAAATTATTCACTTTTTGATCATTTGGGTGAGTTAGTTCATTCTACTACATCCTACAATTCCATGTCTTGCAGCATTAGTGATCTCAATGAAGTTTGGGTGAAATTGTTTTTCTTATGGTGCCACATGAGGAGTATGGAACTCCTAGATTTACTTTTTATGATGACATGGTTGGAGCACATTATTATTCAAATTTGCAACAACATCCTTTGTTACTTTATGATGATGCACATATACATGGACATGCCTATGATATGCATTTGGGTCACTTGAAGCCTCATGGTTTCTCTTTCTTAACACTTGGTTCATTTGATGTTGGAGGAACTTCATCCAACACCGGGGTGAATAGATTTATGACTAGAGAAAAATTTTGTTTCCAGCCACATACTTTGTTATATATTTATGACTCTCTCATTCATGGATGTATGGGTGAGACTTATTTGAGTCATTTGAAGTCTCCTTGTTTTTTTTGCTCATTATTTGGTTGATATTTTAATGGAGATTCTTCATTCACTTCATGGATGAAAGAATACATGGCTAAATATTTTGATGGATATCAAATCCTTTTGGAGCAGAATTATAGGAAATGGGATCCTAACCTATGTAATTGGAGCAGATTTTATTGGTCACTTGAAGCTTGTATGCACTTGGAAAATGGTGGTCTACTTACTTGGAGGTATAAGCACTTTCATGATTTTTTGATGAGGCACCTCCTTGACATACATTTTTATTATGTTTTTATGTACATTTATGATATATATTATGTACTCATGGTGTTTGGAAGAATACATACAAGAAAATGGGATCTCATAATTATCTTTCCTAATGGCATCAGTGTTATAGCTGATTTTACCACTCCAGGTGAATCACACATTGTATGGCCTTCCCCTGTCCCGCTGCAGACTCCTTAGACATCATGGACCATTTTTTGGACTTTGATGTTTCCTTGATCATCCCTAAAAACATGTGAAAAATGATACACGTGAATTTTAAACCTATAATCATGTATATATGTGGGTTTGACCCCTAAAACCACGTACATCGGGATGCGTACAAAATCAAAATCCTTTTGAAGTTTTCCTTGACATGGATCTGACTAACTTAACTCCTGGCCTTCCCTATGCCTTCAGATCGGTCGGATTCGACCTTTCATTACCCCTTTGAAAAGCTATATAAGGAACTCTATGGTACATTGAAGGCATATGAGAGGATTGAGAGCAAACAAACTATAGTCCATTGTTTCCAGAACTTATGCTTGAGTCTGCATCCCTTTGTCCCTTGGAGCACTTTTGTGTGTTTCCCAAGCTTGCCTTTTGCTTCTGAGCTTGCTATAGAGAGATGAAGGATTGAGGTGGTGGAGGCCCAAGCGGGGGATTCAGTTTCTTCGGTTCACAGATGTGCCGACAGAGGTTGTATCTATTGTAATATCTAATTTATATTAATAGAAATATCTTTTCCTATCCAATAATGTGTGTTTGAATGAATATATTATCCACGGGATGTTTTCAAATGCTTATACATTGTTGATTATATATGCTAGAATAGATATAACACCATGATATATAGTATGCTTGTATTTTTTACTTGTTGTTGAGGAAGTAATTTATCAATTCAAGCTGAAGTTGAAATGCTCAACGGGGATCTACTTCAACCGTCCGGAACAAGGTATGAGGTTTGATCCTTTAGTGTTAGACATTTATTTTCTATTGCATATTGATTGATTTCTGGAGTCAAGTTGTCTGTTGTGGTACCCCAAGCCATAGGAATTTCTCTCTATAACAGAATTGGTGACTCCGTTGGGGAGTTCCTAGTATTTTTCCTTTGGGGGTTGTTCTATCGGCATTCAATGACATTGAATTGCTCTTTCTCTATTGTTTCTGTGTCGGGTCTAGGGGCATGTTTTCTTGGTAGTATCTGATTGGTGTGAAGTTTTTCTCAGCTTTTCTATTTGCCTTGATTTTTATGTACCTTTCTTCCTATACGTGAGTTTTTAACTCATAGTTGCGTATACACATGGGTTTCTCTGCGATTTTCGTGTATACACGTGGGTTTACTACAAATAGCCACATATTCCCTTAGATTTTCCCTTTAGGGGAAGTTAAATGGTTGTTGGGTGAAGTTTGATGATTGTTGAGTCTCCTTTGGCACTGCCTGAGTCTGTTTATACCTTTGTTTCTGACCAGAGACATTTTTTTTAGGCTAATTTTTTTTTAAAAGAAGGTTCATGTCATGACATTTTTTATTTTTTGTTTGGGATTAGTGCATTAGATTTCTTTTACCTTAGTGCTTTGCTTGAGTGTTGTTTGAGTGTGCTTGCAGAGTCTGGGGGTTGTAGAATCATTCTTTTGCCTTTTGTATCTCATTTTATTTCAAAAAATCCAAAAACATTTGCTTATCATCATCCATTGCATTTTTCATTTTGCATTGTACTTGCATTAGATTTGCTTTGGAGTACTAGTTAGGATTTCATATAGGAAAGCTTGCATTCATCATTTGAAGAAAAATTGTGCATTTCACATAGTAGCATACCCTGTTTTCATGGACACAATGCATTTGCATTGATTGTTAGGTGTGCATTTTACTTCATGTTGTGTCATAACACCATTAGTTGCATGGCCATATCCCTATTTTGAGTAACAAAGCCAATTAAAATCAATGCTTAATTAAAATGAACTACACTCTTTTATTTTATAGGGTGCACCAACAAGATTAGGTTTTAGGGTCTTGGAATAGTTCATTGTGAGTAAATTCTCCAAGACCACTAAACAACAACATGTATGTGTCTGTCTAGGTGAGTGTGTGAAATCCTTGGTATAACCAGTGTTTCTCAATATCCTCCTCTCAAAGGGGAGTTAAGCACAAGGCAGTGTGAGCGGTTATTGATTGGGATGACCCCTAGTCATAACTGAGCAGCACCCAAGATATTTCCAGGATTGTATTCATATCTGGGGGCTCTTTCAAGAGTTTCGGGCTTTACTACCCCGCCCATATGGTCAATCCCGCCTACGACTGTCTGCCTGAGCAATGAATATATTGAAATGAACTTAGTGGCCTTAACTAGAATATCGAGGGGGTACTTTGTAGGGGTTATTTTTTGGGTGTCCCGACCAGGTTGGGGTCAGACAGCATAGTCACTTTACATGTTGAAGCTAAGGGCCACAATAATTGGTTACATACCTCTGCTTGTTGTGTACAGGAGTCTCAAGCCTCTCCTAGGAGAGACATACCTGCTTCATTCGAGAGCTCACTTATCCTGCCTTTGATTGCTTGTATTTGGATTTAGATTTTATTGGTGATTTCTCTATGCATGATAGCTTTCCTAGGGTTTGCGTAAATAGAGAGTCTTTTCTATTTTTTTTGAGTCATTGTGGATTCGGGTGCTGCTCCTCACCGTTCTTGTCGTTTAGTAGGACTTATGCCTTCTACTTATCCTCCTCCATTGGGAGAGATACAAAGATAGTCTAGGAAGACTACTTTGCACATTGATTCACACACCATGGGAGAGCATATAGAAGGTATTCCTGAACCACCTTCTCCCATTCAAGTGGAAGATGGGGAGTTTACTCCTACCTATGATCCTGCACACGACTTGAATGATTTAGGTCCTATGATTTTTGAGATAGGTGTTAGAATAATCAACCCATATTTTACCCACTTAGACATTAATTCCATTATTTTTGTCTTATTTTCCTAGTTCATGTGTCCCACCTTGTGCAAGTTGTCATTTGCCTATATATAATGGTCAAACTTGCATTATTTGACTCAAGTAGTGCATGGGAGAGATAAAGGAATCAATTCTGCTTTATTCCTGGCCTCCTAGGTGCCCTTCTGTGTTTTCTACTTTATTTCCTGCTTTTTCAGTGTTTTAAGGCAAAAGGAAAAGCTAGACTAGGTGAGGTTGACTAGTTTTTTGTCCTACACATCCTCCTCTCTTTTCTCCATGCAAAAGCATGTATGAGATTCCATTCCACCACTCTTTAGCTTTCCTAATACTTTTTTCCAATTCGTGAGCTCCATGACAGATTTGGGATCAGGTTTTTACACCTATGGGGGATTTGCTTATTTTTGGTAAGCCTGCTTTATGCTATATTTGATTTGCTCCTCATGCAATCGAATCCTTTATGTATTCTATTTATTCAGAATCCTATGTTATTACAGGGTTAGCTATTGTACACTTACATAATACAGTTTAGTGTTACAACTCCATTTTCAGTCTCTTTTGTGAGTCATTTTGCATGATCATTTACTAATTGTTGTGAGTAAAATAAATCTATTTCTGGACTTAATTTCCACATGGTATCAGAGCCATTGTAGTTTGTTTCTCTCCTTCAAAATTTTTTTTGCAGGTTCGACATCAAAGACTGGGAGCCTTCTACTGACAGCCAAGACAGATTTTCTAGAGCTATGGATCAATCAAAGAAAACTATCTTGACTCCCTTCAATTTATTTGAATGGAAAGAAGAGATGGAGATACTGTTGAGAGTGAAAGGCCTCTATAGGGTGACTATGGCAACAGAAGCAGAGCCCAATGCAGCTACAGAGAAGATAAATGGCACAACACGAGGGATGAGGCTTATGGCCTCCTGTGCCTGAGTATTTCCAGAGACCTCCTTTTCCATCTCGATGGATTGACATCACCGAATGAAGTATGTGAGAAGCTTGCTGATCTTTTTGGAAAGACAAATGATATGAGGGGACATCAAATCGAGAATGAGCTGATTTCTCTGAGTCCAACAAGCTTTGAATCCCTGCAGCTATATTTCTCCAAGTTCAAAGCACTAGTTTTGCAGCTGAAACAGTGTGGTATTGAAAAGAAAGATGATCAGCTCATACTGGCCATCCTCTCAAAGCTAGGCCCTGATTATTCAGTGTTTGTTTCGACCTTCTATGCCACAAAACTGACAGGTCGAACCTGGAAGATGCCTAGCCTTGCAGATTTCATGGAATCTCTCACACAAGAACAAGACAAGCTGGTGATGATGGGCACCATAAAACCATCCAAAGATCAAGCTTTGATTGCTGGAGATTCGAGGGTGGATTCAAAAAGCAAAAAGAAAGCTAAAAATCCACCTGAGCAAAAGAGAGACAAGAAACAGTCTCCGGAGGATCTATAAGGTCCCAAGAAGAATAACCAGAAGAAGAAGAACAAAGGTGAAATGAACAAGTGCGCATACTGTAATAAGGGAAATCACACTGAAAGATCTTGTATGAAAAAGCAGATAGACATGCTGACCAATCTCCTGGAGAAGAATGGCATCTCCCTTCTAGAAAGCTCAAAGAAGAGAGAAGGAGGATCAAGTTCAAATGACAGAGAGAGAGTTCATGCTCTAGTTGCTGGCACATCAAGCTCACCCAGTTTTATCATCAATTCTAGAGATTCAAGACACGTGGTTTCGACTAAGGAGGCCTTCTCCTCACTGGTGATGTCGAAAGGACCATCTATTGTACTAGGAGATGACTCTCTCGCTGAAATTAAAGGCAAAGGAAGGATAGATCTTGATCATGGTCAGTTCAGCAATGTGCTATATGTCCCTGGTCTCGCCTCCAACCTCCTGTCAGTGTACCAGATGACCCACACTGGGTCTCCTAAGAAGGTCATATTCTCCCCCGATGAAGTTGAGATCACAGAGATTATAACTGGTAGAGCCATTGCAAAAGGAGTTGCGAATCATGCTCAAAAGGTATACATGTTCTCACACTTCCTACCTTACTCAAACCCCTATGCTCTTCTCATTCATGCTAATGAAGCCAGCAAGCTGTGGCATGAGAGATTTGGCCACCTTAACTACAAATATATTTCTTATCTTAGTGAAAAAGAGATGGTCATAGGGTTTCCCAAGATAAAATTTTCCAAAGGAGTCTGCTAAGGCTGTATCCTAGGAAAACACCCAGAGCACAAATTTGAGAGAGCTAGTCATGAGAGAACCTCTGCACCCCTCGAGCTGATCCACATTGATGTTGCTGGTCCACTCCCTCATATTTCCATGAGTCAGGACAAGTATGCATTAACTTTCATTGATGACTTTTCCAGGTATTGCTGGGTTCACTTCTTGAAACACAAGTCTGAAGTTTTTGGCCTATTCAAAGTCTTTAAGGCTTTGGTTGAAAACCAATCTGGAAGGAAAATCAAGGCCCTAAGATATGAAAATGGTGGTGAGTATGTCAAGTTTGAGTTTATTAACTGTTGTGTAGATGCAGGTATTTAGATGCAACATTCTATCCCTTACACACCACAGCAAAATGGTGTTGCTGAGAGGAAGAACAAATCACTGAAGGAGATAGCAACATGCATGATGGAGGCCAAAACTTTGCCACCAAAGTACTGGGCCGAAGCTATCAACTATGCAGCCTATATTCAAAATAGGGTTCCTCACAAACAGCTTTATGGCATGACTCCCTTCGAAGCATGGAGTGGGCACAAGCCAGATGTGACCCATTTCATGATTTTTGGCTCAAAGGCATGGGCTAGAATCCCGACAGAGAAGAGGAAGGCTTTGCAGCCCCAAATCCAAGAGTGTATTTTTGTTGGATAATCTGAATATTCAAAATGGTACAAGTTGATAAATTTGAGCACAAATAAATCCTTCATCGAAAGGTGTGTTCAGTTTGAAGAAGAACCCCTTGCAGAAGTGGAAGTTGGTGAAGCCTCTTCACCACCTGAACCTCAAGAAGTAAGTAAAGAGTTTGTTGAACATGCTGATTCTGATTTGTCTGATGGAGATGAGTTTATTGTAGACCCTAACATCCCCACAAGGCCAAAATGGGCATCCAAGACACTACATGCAGCAGGTGAGCTAGCTGGGGATCCCAATGACCCAAGGAGGACTATATCTCAATTTGAGAATGGTCTGTGCATGAAGGATCCTATGTTTGATGAAAAATGCTATTTGATGGTGGATTCTGATCCTCAAACATATAAAGAAGTAGCAGGAGATCCAATATGGAAAACAGCCATGAAGCAGGAGTTCAGCTCACTCCAGAAGAGCAACACATGGGAGCTAGTGGATCTTCCCCTAGGGAGAAAACTAGTACAGTGTAAGTGGGTCTATAAGACCAAATTTTCTGCTGATGGTTCACCAATGAAGTACAATGGAATATTGGTATCCAAGGGCTACTCACAGGTTCATGGAATATATTACAATGAGACCTTTTCCCCAGTGGCAAAGATGGACTCCATCAGGCTAGCTCTAGCCATTGCAGCCTCAAAGCAATGGGAGGTACATCACATGGATGTAAAGTGTGCCTTCCTGAATGGATATCTCACTAAGGAGATATATATGCAGCAGCCTCAAGGTTTTTCTACTAACCCTTCTCTTGTGTGCAGGTTGAGAAAGTCATTGTATGGGCTAAAGCAAGCCCCCAGGGCTTGGTATGCCAAGATTGATAGCTTCTTGCTATCACTAAATTTTGTTCGGTGAAAATCAGATCCAAATTTCTATTTGAAGTTAGTTAATGGTTCATTAATTATCATTGTGTTATATGTTGATGACCTCTTCATTACAGGAAGCTCACAGGATGAGATTGCTTCCTTAAAAGGAGCTATGAACCAAGCCTTCTCCATGACAGATTTGGGGCTCTTAAGTCAATTTTTGGGGCTTGAGATCTCTCAAACCAAATCTGGAATCAAGGTGCACCAGTCCAAATATGCCTTGGAATTGCTGAACAAATTCAGAATGAAGGATTGCAAAGCAAGCAAAACTCCTTTCCTTTCAGGAGTGAAGCTGGAAGAAGTTGATTCTTCACCGATGGTAAACAATACACTGTATAGGCAATTGATTGGCTGTTTGTTGTATCTGACACATACTAGACCTGATATTTTTTATGAAGTAAGTGTGGCTCCTAGATTCATGGATCGGCCTCAAGAGATCGATTGGAAAGAAGCCAAAAGGATCCTTAACTTTGTTCAGGGAACAAGGACACATGGGATCTTCTATAAAGCAAAATCTGATCTTGAATTGATTGGATTTACTGACAGTGATTGGGCAGGTGATAGCATAGACAGAAAGTCCACATCAGGATATGTGTTCATGCTTATAGAAGGGCCAATCAGCTGGTCAAGCAAGAAACAGAGTGCCATTGCACTCTCATCTACAGAAGCAGAGTATAGAGGAGTGGTTAATGCAGCAACTCAATGTTTATGGTTGCGGGGTTTACTTGGAGAGTGTGGCTTCGAACCTGAGTACTCAACTACCATCTACTATGATAAATAGAGTACCATTCAAATCTGCAAGGATCCAGTTCAGAAGTAGAGAACCAGACACATTGAGATCCATATGCACTACATCAGAGAACTTGTGCATGATGGCACCATTCACCTACTCTTTTGTTCATCTTCAGAACAAGTAGCTGATATCTTCACCAAAGCATTTTGTGAGAAGACCTTCAGCAATCTCAAATCACTGCTAGGGATTGCTGATCATGATGTGAAAGCATGAGTGAAGACAATATTCTACTATTTTGTTTTACAGTCCATGTTTAAGGGAGGATTTTCCCAAGTTGGTTTTGCCTCTTTCCTTGTTTAAATGGATTTGTAGTATGTAAAGGGTGACTAAGCCTTGTTTCTAGGCCCTATAATTTTCTGATATATTACTCATAAGTCAGGATTAAGGGGAGGTGTTATAATAATCAACCCATAGTTTACCCACTTAGACATTAATTCCATTATTTTTGTCTTATTTGCCTAGTTCATGTGTCCCACCTTGTGCAAGTTGTCATTTGCCTATATATAATGGTCAAACTTGCATTATTTGACTCATGTAGTGCATGGGAGAGCTAAAGAAATCAATTCTGCTTTATTCCTGGCCTCCTAGGCACCCTTCTGCTTTTTCTGCTTTATTGCCTGCTTTTTCAGTGTTTTAAGGCAAAAGGAAAAGCTAGACTAGGTGAGGTTGACTAGTTTTTTGTCCTACACATCCTCCTCTCTTTTCTCCATGCAAAAGCATGTATGATCTGCCATTCCACCACTCTTTAGATTGCCTAAGCCTTTTTGCCAATTCATGAGCTCCATGACAGATTTGGGATCAGCTTTTTACACCTATGGGGGATTTGCTTATTTTTGGTAAGCCTGCTTTATGCTAGATTTGATTTGCTCCTCATGCAATCAAATCCTTGATGTATTCTATTTATTCAGCATCCTATGTTATTACAGGGTTGGATATTGTACACTTACATAATACAGTTTAGTGTTACAGCTCCATTTTCAGTCTCTTTTGTGAGTGATTTTGCATGATCAATTAATAATTGTTGTGAATAAAATTAATCTATTTCTAGCCTTAATTTACACAATAGGAACCTTTCATTATAGACCTAGTGACTCTAGGGTTGATTCCCCATTGACGCATTACCGATATGGAATGCCAGAGGATGCGGAGACTCATTTTGAACCCGCAAGCACTAACTATGGTAGTTTTGGTATGTCTAGTTCTCCCACACATTATTTGGCATTTCATGTTGAACCTGAGTTCGAGCCTAACACTATACCTGGGGGCACTCTCATTCCTTACCATGCGGAGAGGGTTGAGAGCACCAGTCACATTGCACCTTCCATCTCGGTGGTGGAAGTTACATCACATATTCCTCCTAGGTCTAGGGTTAATGGTCCTATTAGGATACCATATCTAAGACGAGTGACTATAGGGAATAGTACATACATTATTACATAGATTTCTCCATCCTCTATCCCTGGTTCTTCAAATGTTCACCCTCCACCTCATTCACGTGGTCCTTCGGGCCAAAACGCTGCTATGAGGTATGTCCATAAAGCGGTTACTAGATCGGTTGTGTCTCAACTTCATGTACCACCCGTTGTTTCGGGAGGTTATGCTCATACTTCTAGAGGTCAAATTCCTACTTCCAGAATGTATATTCCTACTTCCAAAGCATATGTTCCTACTTACGAAGTGTCTCATGGGACATCTCATGCGATGACTTATGGGCCCTATTATGGGACACGTTATGGACATGATTCTTCACCTTATGGGGGTGGGTATCAACAACCTACTTACTCTCCTAATTATGGCTTCGTAGCTCCCAATAGTCAAGGTCAACCACACTATGGTGCTTCCATGCCACCCTATATGGGTCAAACAGGAGGAGGGAACTATGTCCAAGGCCATGGTGGTAATCAGACCTATATGAATCAAAATTATCAGGGAGCAGTCCATCGACCTCATCATCCTAGGCTCCCTTTCCTCACGACGCTAAATCTTCCTAACTTGTCGATATTGACGAACGATCCTATAGATCATAACCCAGCTTGGTCGGATGTCCCTAGTAATCTTCCCTCAGACATACCTAAGTTTGAGGGAAAGCTGGGAGAGGATTCGAGTGAACATGTTACTACGTTTCACCTATGGTGCTCTTCGAATTCCTTATGTTTGTGCCAGAAATTGTTTCTAAGGCCATATAAACAAGCCAACACACACTCAAGATAAAATTCAATAAAATAGATTAGGTTTAGGGTTTCTGTAACTTTTTAATGGTTGTAAACGTTTGGAGGAAGACAGGGAATGCATTCATGAGAAAAGTAGTAACTAAATCATAAACAGAAGATGATAAAGATGCATAATATATCACACAAGATCCAACAGAAACACTATGTTGAGGTTCATTCAATAAGGACAAGCATCACCAGCAAATACACATTAACCAGTAATGAATATATCAATAAAGAAACTAAACAAGTTCAATAATGAATCCAACACAGAAAACTGAAAGGGAAAAAGGTCATATATTTCATAATTTCATCATCAACAGCGTATAAGAGTCTTGGTACTTAACTCCTGAACAAGTCTGAAGACAAAAGTAGTCTGAAGACCTCCTGTAGCTCCCAAAAGTCAGAACCCTGCTAATGAATCTCTAACCTATCTAAATAGTTTTTTTTACAAAAATAAGTTAGGTATCAAAAACCCTAACTGCCTCCATCAACTCGCTGAGGTAAAGTAAAATGTACAAAGTTACAAAATTACAAAATATCCTAAAAATAGTAAATACTAACATGTGTGTTTATCTTCTAGTGACAACAAATAACTAAATGGATAACTGACTCATAGCTTTTTCACTGCCTCAGTTAGCAGGGAAATACCATCTAGTCCTTGATCTTTCTTCTTAGCTTTCTTCTTCTCCTGCTCCAGGTTAGTTATCCTTTTAGTGAGCTTCTTGTTTTCCTGCTACAAGTTCTTTACTGTGTTTTCCAACTCTGTACAGTGTATGTCAGTAGTTCTTTTCCTCTTGAGAACCTCTTTGGATACTTCTGACAGCTCCTGGAAATGATTATGGACATCCTGCAGTTCTTCTATAAGCCCTCTGTTAACTTTCATCAACCCATCATTAACATCTTGCAAGTATTTCATCTGTTGCTTATACTGTTGAATACTTTCCTGCAAGTTTTCTTTATCAAAACTAGGGATCTCAGGTATATTTGCATCCTTTATTAAAAAGTCTGAGAAATCAGTAGGAATACTAGGCTCCTTTATAATTCCTGCTTCCCTAAGTATAAGCTCATCTTCTTCTTCCCACTCTTGATTTTCAACAGGACATATTTTAGCTTTCTCTTCTTGCTGCTGTTTTAAGAGTTTATTTTTTATCTCAAGAATTATTGCAGATAATTCAGACTTGGGCTGCCCTAACTCTTTTACAGACTGTGATCCTTTCACCTTTGCAGGCTGAGAAGAAGAAGATGTAGCAACTGATTTTCCTTTGCTTTTACTGTCCATTTTACCAATTTCTATCTCTTCAGTTGAAGAAGTATCAATCAAGATAGCTTCTTGTTTGGAATTCAATTTTGGATTAAGTAACCTCTTCATGTTCCATCTTAGTTTATTTGTTGGCCTGGTTTTAGGCCTCCAATATGGGGTTACAGTCCTTTTCTTCTTCTTATTAGGTTTAGTTGCTTTGTTCTCTGAAATGAAGAATTATCCACAGGTTTCATGCTTTCCTTCTGCTTTATCAATGGGCTGATCTTCTTCCAGTAAATATCCCTCATCATCTGAGAGAATGGTAAGTGGACTTCTCTGTTGGGTTTGAAAATCATCTTCAGACATATCAACCTTTTCTATAACAGCAGCTCTAGGTTCCTTGGAAACTACTGCTGGTCTCAACTGTTGCCTATGCTGTAATTCTTCTTCTGAAAACAGTGAATATCTGCCTGCAGTACCAACTAAAAACACCTTGGGTTTACTGTCAACCTCCACATGTTCTGCTGCCTTTTCAACTTCAACATCTTCCTTGTTTTCAAGTTTGGATTTCTGACCTAATTTCTTCATCATTACCTTCCCTTTATCTACTTGCCTCTTAGGCTACTGATCTTCCTATTTTACATGGAAACCTGACCAAAAAAGAAAGAAGTCCCAACTTTTACCTTCATGCTGCAAAACAATGCTAATAATCAACTTAATCAGCCCAATGATGAAAGATGGACTGAGAGGAATGGTCCATATGTCCTTTGACCCTGCTAGCCATTTTTTGCAATATTTTCAATAAGAAAAATGGAAGGTTCATCCTGGATTGTCCCACCATATGTTGCAAAAACCTGAAGTGATACTTAAACACATAAGCATACCTGCCCTCGCAAGTAACGTAACTCTGCAAAATTCTAATTGGTTCAACCCATTCTTTTCTGAAATTTTGAATAAGAATGCCTTTATTCCAGTCAGGAGTAACATTTGGTAATAGGTATCTCTGAGGATCAAAGGTAAAAGGCAATTTCTTAAACCATAATTCACCTTCATTGCTAACCCCTGTGGCTTCTGCAATCAGCTCTACTGTCAGCCTAAACTTAAGAGTATCAAAGGTCACCATATCATCTTTCAAACACTGTGCAAACTTGTAAGAAACTTCAGCATTATACCCATTTATTCTTTTAAAGAACTTAAGCCAACCAGCCTGTTGAAATAATTTAACACATCTAGGGAGCTTTTCAATCCAGCCTACATCTTTTGGTTTAGCTCTGTTAATTTCACCACTCTTGCCCATTTTCCTTCAGAAGATGAAACTGTATAGGTTTTATGATTCAATTAATGATCAGTCAGGTGACTATCTCCTTCTCAAGTCCTTCAGGTTTCAAAAACAACTGTCTTTTCTCTTCTCTGTCTGCTGCTTTTGTTTTCCTAATAAAGATTAGGTTTATCATAAGCATAAGAAACTTAGGTCACTTGAAATATTCCAAACTCCTCACTGCAACTGGTGACTGTCATGCATCTTAATTGTTCTATTAGTTGTTCATCTCCAATATGAAACATAAACCTATGTATTGAGTACCATAACCTGCCAGAATCCTGTATAAGCAATCTCTACATAATAAGAGTTTACAAGAAGAATCTTGGCTATCAACCTTCCAGATTAATTGCAGACTATTCAGAGGTTGGATGAGAGGAATATAAGGCAGAAATAATCTCAAACTTATCACTTTAAGCTCTCAACAGTTTGAATATCAAAATGATACTAGGTTTTCATCTGTCTTCAAGTCTTTAACTCCTTGCTACCTCTAATCTGCTTCCAAAAACAATAAACTTCTATACCTGACAACTTAGGTCTCCCTGCAACTTTTAGGCATTTGGTTCCTTTTGTATTGTTTGCAAACAGAGAATCGATTTCAGATATTAAAAACACTGTCAAATGTATAGGATCCTTTCATCACTTCAGTTTAAGCTTTAACAGGGTCATATTTTATCAAAAACCTGCTATCTCCAACCTTCACTTAGTCTGCCCTCTTAGAGCATCTTAGATAGCTATTTGTCTGGCCGAAATTTCATTTTAAAGCATAATTTATCATTTCCTTTGATCAATTTGGATTAAATGAACCCCACCGAAAAAGCCCCAAATTTGCAGTTATACTGGCTTATCGTGGAATACCTGACCATAGATTCTTTAAAACGCTCTCCATGCTATTTGAGTACTGGCTTGAAAACTACAGGTGTCTCTCCAGGTTCAACTTAGCTCCAGGTGTCAAGATGAAGAAGCCCTAGTTTTCTGGGCGACTATGAAAACTTGCACTATCTCTGCAACTGTAATCTCCATGTTTTTAGGAAGGCACCGTCCTTCTATTAAGTCCTCTATCATCAAACATGCATGCATGTAACAATTCACTTCGCATTAGACCAAATTACGCTGCTACCTGTCAATGCTCAACTGCATTAGGGGTAATGATAAACATGTTTTTCCTCACGACCTGGAAACACTTGGAATCATGATAATTCTGGAGTTCACATGTAGCAAACAACTCATAGCATGGGATTAGTCGCTCAGCATTTGAAATCGTGACAAAATTTTGCTAGAAAACTGGGAAAAATGAAGGTCGCGATATCTTGTAGCGCGCCTTCATTATTTTTTAACCCCAGCGCTACAAGAATATTTTAAGTGCTATTTTCTCGTTGTTTTTCAGCTTTTCGTCATTTTGAATGCAATTTAAAAGTTGTTTGAAGTATGACTTGTGCAGGACCATGCTCAAAATGCTATTTGTGACGACATCATTCGATAATATGACCTTTTAAAACCTTTTAAGACCTAAGGGAGGAAAAAACAAAATACTCTAAAGGCAAAAAACTTAAAAATTAAAGTCAATACCCAAAAGCTCATATGGTAATTGAAAAGATAAAGTCAAAGAAATAAGAAAACTTGATCAAAAAGGTAATCAAACAAGAAAAGGTAAGAAACAAATTCCTGACATAACATCTGGCTCCAGCAGCAGGATGAAGTCCTCCCTGTGAGGCTTCAAGAACCTGTAGACCAGTGCCTTCTGTCTTCTATCTACCTGTATGCGAAACTTCCATTGGTATATGGAGTCTTATTAAACTTCACTCACACCGATATATACAATGAAAAGTGGAAATGCTCTTATAAACTATAGAAATGCTTGAGGAATCACCCATTAACAGGGCTGGACAACTCCTCACCTTCCAAGGACTGCAAGATAAAAGTATTGTTCTCTAAAACTTTTGATACCAGAAAATGGCCAAACCAAATATTTTCAAACTTACCATGCTTACCCTTTTGCTCCTTTCTTGCATCCCACCTTAGAACCATATCAACAACTGAAAAAGTATTTTCTTTACTATTTCTGTCAAATCTACTTTTGATCTTGGCTCTGTACAGCTGTGCTTTTTCATCCACCTTCTCTCTACTTTGTTCAACTCTATCATTTCAAATATTCTCCTCTGCATATCATCTGGCTCCTCTTGAGCATTCTGGAGAAATTTCATCACTGGAATCCCCAAATGAATAGGGAAAACTGCCTCTGTACCATATACTAACTGATAGGGAGAAGTCCCAATGAACCGCTTCACTGTAATCTTGTCTACCCATAATACATATTTCAGCATTGAATCCCAAGACCTTTTGTTATGCTTGAGCAGTTTCTTGATGCTCCGAATGATATTCTTGTTAGAGGATTCAGCCTGACCATTTCCCTGCGGATAATAGGGAGTTGAATGCTTCAATATGATGCCATTTCTTTCACAAAAGGTCACCATTGCTCTGGATTTAAAATCCTTTGCATTGTCTGTTATTAATCTCTGTGGACAGCCAAACCGGCTCAGAATATTTTCTTCAATGAAATCCATGATTACCTTATCTGTAGCATTCCTTGTAGGAATGGCTTCCACCCATTTTGTGAAAAAATATGTTGCAGTGAGAATCCAGTGATGCTGTCCCAAAGATGCTGGATTTATTTCTCCAATAAAGTGTAGAGCCCATTGGTGAAAAGGGGCATTGTCTGCAATAGGTTTCAAAGGCAAAGATAATAATTTCTATTTACCAGCAAATTTCTGACAAGGAATGCAGGCCCTTACCTGCTGGTAAACATCTATGAACAAGGATGGCCAATAATATCCAGCTCGTAAAATTTTGTAAGTTGTTGCTTTCCAATACTTATGCCCTCCACAGGCACCTTCATGGGATTCTAAGATCACTTCTCCGATTTCAGATTGATCCAAACATCCGAGCAAGATACCCCCTGGATCCTTCCAGAACAATTGATATTCTACCAAACAATACTTAGTAGCTTTGAGTTTCAAATATCTGGCAGCCTTCTTATCTAAATGCTCAAGACATTGCAGAAATAACAGAAAATGAACAATGTCTGCATACCAGGTAGATGCTGAGTAGAAATCCATGATCTTCTCTTTCTTCAGAGCTGCTTGATCTTCTTCTTGAGCTATTTCTTCAACCATAACATACAGTCCAAGAGCCTGACAATTTGATTCAGCTAGAAGCTTAGCTAAACCCTGTCCCTTGACAAGCTTAGTAGGTCTGATCTCCACATCATACTCCATAATTTTTGCAATCCATTTGTCTCTCTTCCCTTCACTATCAGGCTGTGTTAAAACATATTTCACAGCAGCATTTGGAACAAATGAAATAACTTTTGAGTGCAGGACATAAATTCTGAAAAATTTTAAAGCCTTCACCAGAGCATAAGCCTGCTTTTCCAGTATACTGTACTTCAGCTCAAAATCCCTAAGAGTTTTACTAAAAAAGGCAATAGGCTATTCTAATCCTTATTTATTTTTCTGAAGTAAGACTGCTGCAATTGTGTCTTCTGATGCAAATGAAAAAGTAAGAATTTCTTTGGTCAAATCAGGACTTACCAGTACAGGTGCTTCAGTAAGAGATACCTTGATTTTCTCAAATGCAGCCTTTGCCTCAATAGTCCACCTGACTTCCTGGTCCTTCTTCAGCATGGCTGTGATCTATTTAATAGTCTCAACAAAATTGGGAATGAACCACCGCAGAAA
The DNA here is from genome assembly GCA_001517045.1 of Pseudotsuga menziesii. NCBI lineage: Eukaryota > Viridiplantae > Streptophyta > Pinopsida > Pinales > Pinaceae > Pseudotsuga > Pseudotsuga menziesii. The sequence goes on along the minus strand of LPNX010982216.1, from coordinate 543,751 downwards.
ATTAATTTTGCCAATGAATGATTGAACATCTTTTTTGCTCCTGGGTAAACTAATCTTCAGTATAGATTTCACTCTTTCAGGATCTATTCGGATGCCATCAGCAGACACAAGGTGACCAAGTAATTTACCTTCTTGCACAGCAAAATGTGACTTTTTGGGATTTAGGGATAGGCCAAATTTTCTGCATTTTTGGAAGGTTTGCCTTAAATGCTTCAGATGCTCATCATCTGACTGTGAAAAAACAT
>LPNX010982216.1:524838-543413 GCA_001517045.1 Pseudotsuga menziesii | reverse complement strand
TATCTTTTTCTCCAACAAAGGAAATATCCATTGCTCTCTGAAATGTTGCTCCAGCATTCATCAGGCCAAAAGGCATCTTGTCATACATGAATGTCCCCCAGGGTGTTGTAAAGGCTGTCTTTTCCTTGTCATCAGGGTGCATTGCAATCTGATTGTACCCTGAGAAACCATCCAACATAGAGATCCTTTGTGCTCCAACCACTTGCTGCAAAACCTGTTCAATCTTAGGAAGAGGATAGTTGTCTTTCAATGATGATCTATTCAGATTTCTGAAGTCAACACATAATCTGATTTCCCCATTCTTTTTCCTGACAGGAACCAGATTAGCAACCTAGGAAGATTACTTGAGAGGCACTATTACTTTTGCATCCAACAGCTTCTTTAATTCCTTTTCAATCACAGGAAATAAAGCCGGATTGATCCTTCTTAGTTTCTGTCAGAAAGGTTTAACATTAGGCTTCAAAGGAACTTTATGCTGAATGATTGTTGTATCATAGGTTCGTAATTCTTCATAAGACTAGGAAAACACATCTACATGTTCCTTTAACAGTTTGATATATCTATTTCTTTGTTCAACTGTCAATGATTTTGAAATTTTGACCATTCTAGGATGTTCAGTTGAACCAATGTTGCAGTCCAATACATTCTCTTCTGAAGACTGAACAACAGGTTTTGAAGGTGTATCATCTTTTGTGAATATTCTCTCCAGAGGTACCAAACCTTTGGGAATGAAATTGATCTTCAATTCAATGATCTTATGATCTTCTATCTCTTCTGCAGCAATTTCATCCAGTTGTTCTTCTTCATCATCCTGATCCTGATCAATTTGGGAATTTGAAAACTCATCTATAAGTTCAATGAACCTTTTAATCTTAGTATCATCCTCAAACACTCTCCACTGTTTCACATTATCAGGTACAGAAGGTCTGTACCTTATTTCAATTGGATACCTCAACTGAGTAGTCTTAGGAATTCTGAAGTATGTTGCAGCTAAAGCCAATGAATCTGCGGTATGATTGTAATCCCTGGGAATATAGGTAATATTAAAAGCTACAAAATAGTTTTCAAGCATGTCCCATACCTCATTCCGGTAAAGATTCAACAAACCCTGCTTCACTTGATATTTGTTCTTCACTTGTTGAACAACTAGTTCGGAGTCGCCAAATGCAGCAAGCTGCTGAATGCCTAATTCTTTAGCAGCCTTTAATCCTAGTAGCAGAGCCTCATACTCAGCAGTATTATTTGTAGTAACAAATTTCAACTTGTACATGAGCCTCACTGTTTCACCTCCAGGATATTTGAGAAGAAATCCAGCTCCAGCACCCTCTTTGCATGAGGATCCATCAAAATACAATTTCCACAATGCATTTTCTTCATTTCTGCTGTGTTTTACTGGCTGTTCTTTTTCCACTTGTAACAGACCAGCAGAATTATCCTCATCACTAAAATGTAACATGCATGTACCAAGATCTTTATCAACAGAGTACAATGGGTGATTAGTGGGATGCTTTTCATCTGTCACTATGTAAGCAAACTGCAGTTCTCTATACAGTCTTCTAGTTTCTCCACCAAATACTGGAATGGTGGCATATGAAAGGTCCATTTGTAAGGTCCCCCCAAACTTTTTAGCCCATGACCTAGATAGAATTAAACCAAATTTCGGTGTTATATCAGCTGCCACAACATCCATTATCACACTTTTCATGGGAAACTGAGCTAGGCTGACAACCATGTCCTTTATCACTCCAAGACACTTCACTGCTCGGGAATCAAAAGCATATAGGTCATGGTAAGGCTTAGTGATGCTCAGGCCCAAAGCTTCCACAACAGCCTTTGGCATCAGATTATGGAATGCTCCTGAATCTAAAAGGCAATTGTGAATCATTTGATCATGGACTGTCAGGGTGACATAGAAAGGGGGTGAAGCACCAGCCTCATTTTCAGTTTTTTTAGCTAGGGCTGATCCAATGAATATTCTAGGGTTTTCTTCCTGCAAATTAACTGTATCTGAAATAGGGTGATTACTGGGTACATTCATCACTTTCAGGATTGTTTCTTTATATGAAGGATTCTTTATTAACTCAGTCAAAGTTACAGGGATCTTTAACTTCCCTAGTTCATTCTCCAAACTAAAATTCTGGACAGATTTGTTTACCTCTTCCACTTCTGGAGTCTTTCTTGATTTTTCTGCAACTTGTCTTTTTTCTGGCACAGGATCAGCTGTCTGTTTAGCAGGAACAATAGCAGCAGGAACAATAGTAGTAGGAACAACAGCTTTGTTCTTTGGGGCCTACACCACTTGCTTTGGGCCTGATCTGAGATTTATAGTCTTCTTGGGTCCATTCTGTTGAAAAACAGCAGTTACATCAGTCTTTTCCAAATCCAAGTCATCCTTAGCTTCAAACATGTCAGCATCATAAAATTCTGCATTTAGAAATTCTCCTTTAGTAACAAAACCTGTAGACAATCCATCTCCAAAGTGATTCATATCCTGATCAGTCTCAGTCTCTTCAAAGAGCATTTGTTCATCAACTTCTTATTCATCAACTACATTATTTTGAAGAGGTGGGGGCACTCTTTGATCCTCATTCTCCCTCCTTTCCCGCTGGATATCATTGTTCATGCGCTCTCTTGGTATGAATCTAGGAGCAAATTGCCTTCTGAACTGATTCTGGTTATTTGGATTTCTTTCAGCTTCTGGAGCAGGTTTTCTGGAATTCTTTTCAAGCTCTAGTTTATTCAGTTTGGCAGTGAGAATCTTCACTAGCTTAGCCATCTCATCTATCTTGGCTTCAGCAGACTAAGGAGCAGCACTTCCTGAAACAGCTTCCTTCGTTCCTTTTCTTTCATAAAGTTGTTGGGGAGTTTCTTTCTTTAGTCTGTTTGAAGCCAGCAAATTGGAATCTACCTCCAATGCTACATCTTGCATGTTCAGCAAGGTGATAGGTCTTCTTTCTCTCAACAATAAAGAAAATTCATGGTCAAAGGCATTAGCATAGGTGAGCTTAGCTGATGTTTCAGTAGGCTTAATTTATGCTGGAATCCTACTATACATTTTGTTAAATCTTTTAGAAAAATATGCAACAATCTCCTCTTTTTTCCTTCTGAGAGCTCCAAACTCAGTTATATAATAGGTGTGGTCCTTTGTGTCTCCCCATTGCCTCATGAAAAGATCACGGAGCTCTTCAATTATAGTGATTGAGTTGGCAGGAAATTCTCTAAACCACTTCCTTACATCCCCATCAAGGCTCTGAACAAATACCCTCATCCATACATCTTTGATCTCAATGTTTTGATTGTTAGCATAACTTAGGAAAGCCTCCCAATTTTCTTCAGTAGTGGTTTCCCCCTGTCCATTGAACCTAGGCATATACTTTTGGTAATCACCTCCAGGAAATGCATGTAAAGGCTGAGGTAAGACTATTAATGGTGCATACCTGGATGCAACCATCCAGTCCATCATATCCATGGGAGGGTTTTGGGCTACCATCTTTGGACTGACTGTCTTTGTAGATGAGGAAGCTTGGCTAGAACTTGTTTGGAAAGGGCTCTTTCCTACGTTCAGCTGAAAGAGAGGTATTTTACCAGGAGAAGCAGTCTTGGCTTTCAAAAAAGTTTGAGGATTTGTAAAAACTTGAAAAGTGCTCTCAGGGATGGTATGTTTTATCCAAGGTGAGGTTTCAGCTGGATGTAATGAAGCACCCAACTGGTCAGGGTCACAGAGGGCTGATAAAGATTGAGACCTTCGGATTTTTCTTGCTGTTTTCAAGATCTGTTCAGGGTCTGAAACCCCTAAATGTAACGGTGAAGTAGGTCTGCTCCTGGTTCCCACTCCTCTAGAAGCCACTGTGACAACTTTGGTGAAAAATTAGCCTTCAAAAGTGCTGGTTTAAGTCCACCTCTTAAACCAGTAAAACTGATAAGTATCCCAGGGAAGATATGCTTCAGCTTCGTCCTCAGCAACAGTGCCAAAGATGTTTGTGCCAAAAATTGTTTCTAAGGCCAGAGAAACAAGCCAACACACACTCAAGATAAAATTCAATAAAACAGATTAGGTTTAGGGTTTCTGCAATGTTTTAATGGTTGTAAACTTTTGGAGGAAGACAGGGAATGCATTCATGAGAAAAGTAGTAACTAAATCATAAACAGAAGATGATAAAGATGCATAATATATCACACAAGATCCAACAGAAACACTATGCTGAGGTTCATTCAATAAGGACAAGCATCACCAACAAATACACATTAACCAGTAATGAATATATCAATAAAGAAACTAAACAAGTTCAATAATGAAGCCAACACAGAAAAGTGAAAGGGAAAAAGGTCATATATTTCATAATTTCATCATCAACAACATATAAGAGTCTTGGTACTTAACTTCTGAACAAGTCTGAAGACAAAAGTAGTCTGAAAACCTCATGTAGCTCCCAAAAATCAGAACCCTGCTAATGACTCTCTAACCTCTCTAAATAGTGTTTTTTACAAAAATAAGTTAGGTATCAAAAACCCTAACTGCCTCCATCAACTCGCTGAGGTAAAGTAAAATGTACAAAGTTACAAAATTACAAAATATGCTAAAAATAGTAAATACTAACATGTGTGTTTATCTTCTAGTGACAACAAATAACTAAATGGATAACTGACTCATAGCTTTTTTGCTGCCTCAGCTAGCAGGGAAATACCATCTAGTGCTTGATCTTTCCTCTTAGCTTTCTTCTTCTCTTGCTCCAGGTTAGTTATCCTTTTAGTGAGCTTCTTGTTTTCCTGATACAAGTTTTTTACTGTGTTTTTCAACTCTGTACAGTGTATGTCAGTAGTTCTTTTCCTCTTGAGAACCTCTTTGGATACTTCTGACAGCTCCTGGAAATGATTATGGACATCCTGCAGTTCTTCTATAAGCCCTCTGTTAACTTTCATCAACCCATCATTAACATCTTGCAAGTATTTCATTTGTTGCTTATACTGTTGAATACTTTCCTGCAAGTTTTCTTTATCAAAACTAGGGATCTCAGGTATATTTGCATCCTTTATTAAAAAGTATGATAAATCAGTAGGAATACTATGCTCTTTTATAATTCCTGTTTCCCTAAGTATAATCTCATCTTCTTCTTCCCACTCTTGATTTTCAACATGACATATTTTAGCTTTCTCTTCTTACTGCTGTTTTAAGAGTTTATTTTTTATCTCAAGAATTATTGCAGATAATTCAGACTTGGGCTGCCCTAACTCTTTTACAGACTGTGATCCTTTCACATTTGCAGGCTGAGAAGAAGAATATTTAGCAACTGATTTTCCTTTGATTTTATTGTCCATTTTACCAATTTCTGTCTCTTCAGTTGAAGAAGTATCAATCAAGACATCTTCTTGTTTGGAATTCAATTTTGGATTAAGTAACCTCTTCATGTTCGATCTTAGTTTATTTGTTGGCCTGGTTTTAGGCCTCCAATATGGGGTTACAGTCCTTTTCTTCTTCTTATTAGGTTTAGCTACTTTGATCTCTAAAATGAAGAATTCTCCACAGGTTTCATGCTTGCCTTTTGCTTTATCAATGGGATGATCTTCTTCTAGTAAATATCCCTCATCATCTGAGAGAATGGTAAGTGGACTTCTTTGTTGGGTTTGAAAATCATCTTCAGGCATATCAACCTTTTCTATAACAGCAGCTCTAGGTTCCTTGGAAACTGCTGCTAGTCTAAATTGTTGCCTATGTTGTAATTCTTCTTCTGAAAATAGTGAATATCTGCCTGCAGTACCAACTGAAAACACCTTGGGTTTACTATCAACCTCCACATGTTCTGCTGCCTTTTCAACTTCAACATCTTCCTTGTTTTCAATTTTGTCTTTCTGACCTAATTTCTTCATCATTACCTTCCCTTTATCTGCTTGCCTCTTAGGCTGCCAATCTTCCTGTTTTACATGGAAACCTGACCAAAAAAGAAAGAAGTCCCAACTTTTACCTTCATGCTGCAAAACAGTGCTAATAATCAACTTAATCATCCCAATGATGAAAGATGGACTGAGAGGAATGGTCCATATGTCCTTTGACCCTGCTAGCCATTTTTTGCAAGATTTTCAATAAGATAAATGGAAGGTTCATCCTGGACTGTCCCACCATATGTTGCAAAAACCTGAAGTGATACTTAAACACATAAGCATACCTGCCCTCGTAAGTAATGCAACTCTGCAAAATTCTGATTGGTTCAACCCATTCTTTTCTGAAATTTTGAATAAGAATGTCTATATTCCAGTCAGGAGTAACATTTGGTAATAGGTATCTCTGAGGATCAAAGGTAAAAGGCAATTTCTTAAAACATAATTCACCTTCATTGCTAACCCCTGTGGCTTTTGCAATTAGCTCTACTGTCAGCCTGAACTTAAGAGTATCAAAGGTCACCATATCATCTTTCAAACACTGTGCAAACTTGTAAGAAACTTCAGCATTATACCCATTTATTCTTTTAAAGAAATCAAGCCATCCAGCCTGTTGAAATAATTCAACACATTCAGGTAGCTTTTCAATCCACCCTACATCATTTGGTTCAGCTCTGTTAATTTTACCACTCTTGCCCATTTTCCTTCAGAAGATGAAACTGTATAGGTTTTATGATTCAATTAATGATCAGTCAGGTGACTGTCTCCTTCTCAAATCCTTCAGGTTTCAAAAAAACTCTCTTTGCTCTTCTCTGTCTACTGCTTTTGTTTTCCTAATAAAGATTAGGTTTATCATAAGCATAAGAGACTTAGGTCACTTGAAATCTTCCAAACTCCTCATTGTAACTGGTGACTGTCATGCATTTTAATTGTTCTATTAGCTGTTCATCTCCAATATGAAACATAATCCTGTGTATTGAGTACCATAACCTGCCAGAATCCTGTATAAACAATCTCTGCACAATAAGAGTTTGCAAGAAGAATCTTGGCTGTCAACCTTCCAGATTAATTGCAGACTGTTCAGAGGTTGGATGAGAGGAATATAAGGCAGAAATAATCTCAAACTTATAACTTTCAGCTCTCAACAGTTTGAATATAAAAATGATACTAGGTTTTCATCTATCTTCAAGTATTTAACTCCTCGCTGCCTCCAATCTGCTTCCAAAAACAATAAACTTCTATACCTGACAACTTAGGTCTCCCTGCAACTTTTAGGCATTTGGTTCCTTTTGTATTGTTTGCAAACAGAGAATCGATTTCAGATATTAAAACCATTGTAAAATGTATAGGATCCTTCCATCACTTCAGTTTAAGCTTTAACAGGGTCATATTTTATCAAAAAACTTCTATCTCCAACCTTCACTTAGTCTGGCCTCTTAGAGAATCTTAGATAGCTATTTGTCTGGCTGAAATTTCATTTTAAAGCATAATTTATCATTTCCTTTGATCAATTTGGATTAAATGAACCCCATCGAAAAAGCCCCAAATTTGCAGTTATACTGGCTTTTCATGGAATACCTGACCGTAGATGCTTTAACCGTTCTCCATGCTATTTGAGTATCGGCCTGAAAACTACAGGTGTCTCTCCAGGTTCAATTTAGCTCCAGGTGTCAAGATGAAGAATCCCTAGTTTTCTGGGCGACTATGAAAACCTGCACTATCTCTGCAACTGTAATCTCTGTGTTTTTAGGCAGGCACCATCCTTCTATTAAGTCCTCTATCATCAAACATGCATGCATGTAACAATTCACTTCGTATTAGACCAAATAACACTGCTACCTGTCAATGCTCAACTGCATGAGGGGTAATGATAACCACGTTTTGCCTCATGACTTGGAAACACTTGGAATCATGATAATTCTGGAGTTCACACATAGCAAACAACTCATAGCATGGGATTAGTCACTCAGCATTTGAAATCATGACAAAATTTTGCTAGAAAGCCGGGAAAAATGAAGGCCGCAATATTCTTGTAGCGCGCCTTCATTATTTTTTAACCCTAGTGCTACAATAATATTTTAAGTGCTATTTTCTCGCTGTTTTTCAGTTTTTCATCATTTTGAATGCAATTTAAAAGTTGTTTGAAGTATGACTTGTGCAGGACCATGCTCAAAATGCTATTTGTGACCACATCATTTGATAATATGACCTTTTAAAACCTTTTAATACCTAAGGGAGGAAAAAACAAAATACTCTAAAGGCAAAAAACTTAAAAATTAAAGTCAATACCCAAAAGCTGCTATGGTATTTGAAAAGATAAAGTCAAAGAAATAAAAAAACTTGATCAAAAAGGTAATCAAACATGAAAAGGTAAGAAAAAAATTCCTGACATAACACCTTACATCAGGACTCCATTCGTTTAAGGCTATTTCAACACACCCTTACAGGGCCTACCGTGAAATGGTATATAGAGCTACCTAGGGGGGTGTTTGCTTTGTTTGATGACCTAGCGATGAATTTTCTTAACCACTTCCAGCTACTAGTGCATTATGACATTGGTACTGAACTCTTGTCAACATTTTGGCAGGATAAAGCCACACATATATCGGATCATATTCAAGAGTGGCATAGATGGATGAGGTTAATTAAAGCCTTTATACCCCCGGAGTTCCTCCTCGAATGGTTCCTTAAGTCATTATTTCCATATATAGCGAAGGATGTTTCTACATCCGGAGTGCAGAATGAAGAACAAGTGATTTTTAGGGCACAGGAACTGGACTTGATTTATGCTCAGTTTGGTTTGTTATATGAGATTATTCCCAATGCTCCGCATTCTAGTTTCGACCCCAAAGTCAAACCTAGACCACATGCCGATGGCATTGTTGGTTGTGCAAGTGTGAAACCTGTGGATTCAGTTGCAAAACAAGTTAGTCAATTGTCAATCAACCAATCTACTTTGGGACAAGCTACGACTTTGTCTCAACCCGACCAAATGGTGAGTGTACTTTCAGTGCAATTGTCGGACCAGAAGGGTAACCAGCAGCCTGGATGAAATAGAAAAAAGGGTAAGAATAATCATAAGGCTGGGAATAAGAATGAGAATGATAATAGTAATGACAAGAACAGCCATAATGCTGGGGGGGACAAGCAAGCTAAATGGAAGGTTAAGTTTCCTTGCAAGTTATGTAAGGACGATCACCTCACTTACTTGTGCCCTCGTATCGATGAAGCCTCGAGATTCTTGGCACAGGGCCCAGCTGTGCCAAATAACCCTTTATCGCACAATCAAAATATGAACTTGAGGTCCCATGACTAGTCTGGTGGTGATCAAGATCCGCCGGAGGGTAGTGGTCGTGGTTGCATTAACATGGTACATGCTGCGAAAGTTGTGACTCGTGTGAAGTACTATGGTTCGTCACAACCTAGCCAATGCAAAGAGCCTGATCCACCAGGGTCCCCTTTGCATATTGAGAAACCTATGGATAAACCTAAAGCTACACCTTGCATTCCTAAGGGAGTCCTTAAGCATTTGGGGCACAATCCTAATGCCCAAGCCACCTAGAACTATTCATTTGTCGAGGATTTGGGCCACACTCCTTGTGCGATGTTTTCATTGGAAGTGCTTCAGAGTTTTCCTTCACAAAGGAAGGCATTGCTTTCTGCCCTTGGTGTGAATGATGATGATTCTTCCTCCATGATTAAATTTGAAACCGCAAGACTGCAACCTCTCTTTCCTTACTATGTGTCTCTTTTGATTCACATAGAATGTCTTAATATGACCATCAAGCGCACTGTGATTGACGAAGGTGCTGCCGCTTCGGTGATGTATTTATCGTGTTGGAATGGTATAGGTTCCCATGAGCTGTCTAAATCAGAGACCATGTTAACTGCATTCAATGGGAGATCGTTTAGGACACACAACATCCTTCCTTCCCTTAAAGTTTGTTTGGGAGGGAAAACCATTGTGATAGAGGTCAAGGTGGTTGATGCGCCCCTTGACTACAATATCTTACTGGGTAGGAATTGGATGTACAGTATGCAAGCCATTGCTTCTTCCCTATTTCATGTTGTATGCTTTCTACATAATAGGAAGATAGTCACAATTTATCAAATGAAATTCAAGAATCCGCCTGTTACCGTATCTTTGGGAGCTTTGATCCCTATTGTTGAGCACTCTCAGCCGGCAATTGGGAGTGTGGGTATAGGAATGTATCCATCCCTCATGGGAATCTTTAGTTGTCCTGCACCAATTCTTATGATAGGGTCTATTTTTGGTGAGGCTTCAACATCTATGAGATCGGTGTCTTTTCGCACGAGTCATATGGAAGATCCTTGGATTCTTCCTACACTGAGTACTTCGAGTGAGCCCATCATGACGGACGTGCCATTGCCTGTAACTATGATAGCTTATCAAGCTAATCTCAAGTGTGTTGTAGAGCCTAGTCCTTCCTCTTCGCAGATGGAGGAGGAGGACCCTTATTTGTTGCCGGCATGGGCAGTGCAGTCTTATCACATGCACGACTGCCTTGATATGGTTTTCCCTTCAGATGAAGCGATTATTAAGGCTATGTTGAGAGTTGATCCACCATGGGAGAAACTCCATCATAGATCATACTTTCTTCCCGATATTGACCGCTTGGAGCGTGAGGAATTTAGGGAGGTTCTTAGTGCGAGAGTTGGTAGTCCTATGGTTTCGTTAAGCTCTCCTGGTCAGATGGCTAACAGAAACATGGTGAACATATCTTCAATGATTCCTATCAACATCTCTCATGATCCTGGCAGGATAGAGAATGTCTATATTGGGGCGGAATGTTCCCATGCTGAGATTCTAGAATACACCGATCTATTTAAGGAATTCCGTGATATTTTTGCTTGGTCTTACGATGAAATGCCAGGTATCGACCCTCATATTGTCAAGCATGATATTAAGACTTATCCCAACGCTAAGCCTGTTCGACAATGCTTGCATGCAGTGAATCCTAGGAAAGCACCCACCATTAAGGTAGAGATAGAGAAACTGTTCAAAGTTGGTTTTCATCTATCATGTTCCCTTGGCGAAGAGGGTTTCAAACCCCGTTCCGGTGGATAAAAAGTAGGGAGCGATCCGCATATGTACTGATTTCCATCATTTGAATCGTGCCTGTCCTAAGGACAATTTCTCCACACCATTTATTGATTAGATTTTGGATGAGTGTGTGGGGAGCGAGGTTTTTTCCTTTATGGATGGATTTTCTGAATATAATCAGATACAAATTAAACTTGAGGACCAACATAAGACTGCATTTATTTGTCCTTGGGGAAGTTTTGCATATCAGAAAATGCCTTTCAGCCTTAAAAACACCAGAGCTACATTTCAGTGGGTGATGACCTTGATCTTCCACAATATCAAGTCAATTATCGAAGTATTTTTGGATCACCTTTCTACTCATTCTCATATGAGAATGCGTCATCCCTATCACTTGAGATTGGTATTCGAAAGATGTCGGCATTATTTGGTTAGGTTAAATCCTTATAAGTGCATCTTTTGTGTGAAGTCAGGTTGGTTGTTAGGATTCATCATTTCTAAAGAGGGTATAAGAGTCGACCCTTTGAAGGTTGAGGCAATACTTTAGTTGTCTCCTCTGAAGAATATTCGTCATCTTCAATGTTTGCAAGGCATGGAAAACTTCTTACGGAGATTTGTTGTCAAATTTTCCAATTTGACTAGAGGCTTCATGCATCTATTGAAGAAGGACACCACCTTTTGTTGGGATGAGAAATCCCAAGAGTCCTTTGATGGACTCAAGCAATCCCTAGAATCGGCCCCAGTGATTAGTCCCCCAGACTATAGCCATGATTTTCTACTTTATGTGGCCACGTCCATGGAGACAATTGGTATGGTTTTGGTTTAAGAGGATGAGGAGCTCCAAGAGCATGTCATATACTACTTGATCCGAAACCTCATTGACATAGAGATTCATTATTCTCATGTCAAGAAGCTTGATTTAGCTACTGTACATGCGGTTCAGTGGTTGAGACATTATATTCTCCTTCGCCAAACCTTGGTTGTAGCCCATGTCAATCCGTTTCAATTCATCCTCACTCGAAGGATGATTGGGGGAAAATATAATAAATGGATTTTCATTCTACAAGAATTCAATATCGAATTTGTTTTGGGAAAATCGAAGAAGCCTTTAATTTTTACAGATCTTATATCGGATTTCCTGAGCAAGGCCAAGTAGTTGGTTTGTGAAGAGACGTTTGTCAATGAACACATCTTCTTAATCCCAAATTTAGACCCATGGTATGGAGATATCATAATATATTTACAAACATTGAAGACCCCTACTCACCTCTCACAAGATGAATGACGACGATTACATCACGTTTCTAAGAACTACCTCTTAGTGGATAACACTTTGTATGGGTAGATTCCATTTTATGACATTGTTTAACTCATGAAGAGGGTGAGGTAATGCTGAATGATTTCCATGGAGGGGCGTGTGGTGGTCATTTATCTAGGATTTCTATAGCTCAAAAGATCTTAAGAGAATGTTATTTTTGGCTGTCGATATCTAAGGATTGTATAGATGCGGTCAAGAGGTGCCACCCTTTCCAAGTGTTCACACATAATATGCCCTCGAAACCTACCCCATTACATTCCATTATCACCGCTGGTCCCTTCACTAAGTGGGGGCTCAATTTTATGGATTGCAACCCAGCTTCGGTTGGGGGGCACCATCATATCATAGTGGCTATTGATTACTTAATGAAATGGGCTGAGGCTATTCCTACAGTTAAATCCAATGGTGAGACAGCCGCCCACTTTATATTCAACCAAATTATTATCTGGTTTGGAATTCTGAAAGAGCTTGTCACTGACCATGGCTCGCACTTTCAGAACTGTATGATAGAAGAGTTGGCATCAAATTTAGGGTACAAGCAAGAGCATTCAGGCTCCTCTTACTACCCTCAAGCGAATGGATAGGTAGACGTAATGAATAAATCACTCAAATCCATTCTCCAATGAACCATCGCACAAAGCAAGAATAATTGGCACATCATGTTATATCTTGCTTTGTGGGCATATAGAACCGTTGTTAAGACTGCCACGGTTTTTTCTCCATATCAACTTGTACATGGAGTGGAGTCGATATTGCCGGTTGAATGCGAGATTCCTTCATTGAAGCTACCTGTAGAACTCTTACCAGACACTTCACCATTGGAGGAGCATTTGGTCGACCTTGAGCAACTTGATGAGCAGTGTCGAGATTCCTTGGTGGCTCTAGAAGTCAATAAACGTCGCGTAAAGGTCCAGTATGATAAGTCTATCCGTCCAAGGAGGTTTAGTGAGGGAGAATTGGTCCCTTTGTGGGATCAACCAAAATAACCCTTGGGGCCAAGAAAATTTAATCCTATGTGGCGGGGTCCTTACGTGGTCAAATGTGTGTTAGAGAAGGGTTCTTATGAGTTAGTGGATTACGAAGGAACAACCTTAGCGGAGCCTAGAAATGGGCTCTATCTCAAGAAGTACTATGCATGATTTTCAACCAAGGATGGTTATTGTATATTAGTGTATAGTTTTGCATAGTTAGGTATTTTTCTTATAGTGATTGGGTTTGTGATTAGTTTCCATTTATTTTGGAAGATGTCAATGGAATCTTCCACCTACATGGGATTCGTGGATGGTGTGAGCTGTCACACTCAACACTCAGCCTCTGCGGCTTGGGTGATTTATACTCCTACGGGTCAGGTACTATCTTCAGGAGGCATATGTCTGCGGCCATCTTCCAACAATGTTTCTGAATATAGTGTCGTTATTCAGCTTCTACAGGATGCCATTTCACATGGCGTTCTCTCTCTTGAGGTACGTCTTGATTCCGAGTTAGTATTGTCACAACTTAATGGTTTGTACCATGTTAGAGATCCAACGTTATTAAGAATATTCTTACATGTGAGATTATTAGAACGACAATTTGACAACATAAAATACATACACATAGAATTAATAATCAAGTTGTTGACTCATATGCTAACTACGTGATATATTGGCATTTGTTTCATTCACAATAAATTCATCACAAACACAATTTTTACACATGTAAATAAATAAACCAAACACCATAAAACTTTTTATATATAAACATCCAAATTGTGATAATACATAGTGTCATGGTACAAAATTGAGGCTCTCAAGCCACCATCATATAATACATGGTAATACAAAATGTATAGACTCCCAGGTTTCTAATCCTGTGGAGGAGGAGGAGGGTTGTGATCATGGAAGGTCACTACAGCTCTAGCTAGTCATCAGAATAATCGCACCCATGCTTGTGGTACACCCACCACCTAGTGCTGCATAGCCTCAGGAAAGTCCTCAACTTGCGCCATGGGAACCCTGTGTGTTAGCCTCACAAAATTGGTATGAATTCTATGGAGCATTCACTCCGCATCCACACCCATGATATCATCTCCTCTTCCCCTCCGTCTGTGATGAGGGAAGCCTTTCGGCTGCGGTGGTCCCACATATACACACAAATGGTAGATGTCACTATGTATTTTCATGCAAAAAATATGTCTTTTGATTCCATATAATCAGAAAACACAAAAAAAATTAGATAACTCAAAAAATTTTAAAAGAGAGGGTCGAGATTCATTACCTATATCACCATATGCCGATCCTAGTGGTAGCGACATGTTCGAGTCCCATAGGAAATCCATCCCCCCATAGGGGTAGTCATCGATGGCAACTATCTGTCGTCGCCACCATGGAAAGAACTCAGCTGGATAGGGGTTGGCCACCCTACCTCCCCCTAGTATGCGCATCGCATTTTCCCAATGCCGTTGGGCTGGATCTCGAACCCCGTGAAGAGGAACATCAACTTTGGGGCTCAATCCTGGAACACGCTCGAAAAAAAATGTGCTCAATATACTGCTGAACCCAAAGTTCCGTACTCTGACTTCCTTACACTCACTGAGCTGATGTTTCATGTTGCTCAGTAGTGTAGTGCTCCAGTCATAAATCATGGGTCTCACGCACTCCATTGCATAGAACATCAGAGGCTGCAAGGCTTGGTGGAGTGATGCCAAGCATGCTATCCTGCCCAATGTCAATAGGATGGCCTTTAGGCACAGCACCTGTATAGCGTTGGTAGGGACCTGAATCCCCACCTTCTCTGTGTCTGGATAGCAGTACACTGCAATGTACTCATCGATAGTTATACCACCTCCTGGCCCACCACAAGAACGAAGTTTCACTACTTCCCCTCGTCGATAAAGCCCAGTAATGAAGTATATGTCCTCCACCTCTATAGTGAGGGACATCCCATATATCTAGAAGGACTCAGAGTCTAGATTTCAGTAATCCACCAGCATCTACAATAGTCTTGGTTTGGCTCTCAAGCCACCAAGACACCAAAACTTATAGAGTCCACATGCACGTAGATCTTGTTGAGCCATTAGATTGACCCTTACTGTCTCCTCTACCTCACCATGTTCACGCTCTCTCCACTCTAGGACCATCCTACACAAGAAATTGAAAATTCGCCCATTATAGTATTGAAAAAACCTTATGCATGGCCTCATATGCGACTGTTTTCAAAACAACCACATATGTACACGAGTATGGGGGAATTTTCTGTGTATATCCATCCCTATACATGGAAAAACCCTCAATCTCCGTGTGGGCTGCAACGCCCCTTTTAGTTTGGCCTAATAAACTCAATTGACCATGAAATTTGATAAAAATTGCATCAAAATGAAATAGAAGAGCATGGGTAAGTACCTGGAATAAACGATAGTGGATTCTACTGGCTGGATCTCCTGGAATTCACTGTTGAAAATCTGAGCTCAAATGGGTTAAGGTTTCAAACGTTTTATAATATTTTGAATTATTTACTATTTATAGAAAATTTTCAAATATTTGAAAAATTTTACCCCCTTTCCTATAGTTTCAACAATTTCTAACCAATTTGGACCGTTTTTGACATAATTCATGATGTAGAGGACCTTTTTCAGTGCCATTTCAGCCGTTGGATTGACCCGTTCATGCTGATCTCAGGTATCATGTCTAAACTGGCATATAGGTTAGGTTTCATCACCGTTTGCATTTTGCATGACCTTATGACCATTTCATCATGACCTTAGGTACGAACCCACTCTATTATGTTACAAAACCTTCTTGTTGTTTTAGAAGTGGTGTTGGAGCAGGGTCCCGCAGCTACAAAAGAAGCTGCTAGTTTTGGCGGAATGATAAGCTTTGGCGGAAAGAAGTTAAGACAGAGCTATGACGCCGTAGCACGTTTCTAGCTGGAGAGTAGAGCCAGAAACCGTGACTTTTTGAGATGCGAAAGTCAAAGAAGGGCAACGGTACCTGAGCGGCTGAGAAGGGAGAGCTCACCCACTGCATTGAAGGCAGCGGCAGAAGATAGGAGGGCTCAGTGACCCTCATAAAGAAGAAGGAGCAACGAGGCTCAAGAATTGAAGGCGAAGGACAGAAAGAGAAGCGGTGCATAGTACCCATGGTGAGTGCCGGGAAGCATGGAAGACTGTAGAGAGCTGTGGTGTGACGGGAAGCGGCTACCTCAAGGATAGAGAGGACCGACTGTCACTAATTAGGGTTTGGGTTACTGTTGGGACAGGCCCACAGTGTTGTAAAAGAAGGACCTTCGGGTTGCTTATAAAAGAATGTAATTTTGTATTGTAAAGGGTTAGTTAGATAGTTAGCTAGTTGGTTGTATAGACAGTTAAATAGTCGTGGATGAAATAGGCAATAAGGATAAGTAGACTGTTGTAAAATCCAAGCTCTGGTTCTGGTCTTAGCCATAGCAATCTTACTGAAACCAGTAGCTGGCTTATAGAGCATGCATGTAAAGATCCGCAGGGATCAACTGAGAGGGAAGAGTATATTGTAAGAGAGCGATATAGAGAGAAGAGAGATCTAAGAGAGAAGATCTTGAGCTGCATATGCGGTGTAGCAGAACTGTGTTTTACCTTCCCGTTGAGCTATAATAGAAAACACAGTTTTGTGGACGTAACTTCCATCCTGGAGGTGAACCACGTTAAAATCTGGGTTATGCGACTGATTTATGTGTTATGTTTACTTATGCATTTCTCAGTTACTTTATGAACGTTGTTGCAGTTTAATGGATGAATGTATTAATCAGTTCACCACAGCTCAGAAGCATAATCATAAGTTAAAAGCCTTTGGCATGTTGTATATGTTTCATTTATGTTTGCGTAAACAACTACTGGTTGCAGTATTCAATAGCTTTGTATGTTAAGTCTTGCATGTCGATACGAGCAACGCTAAGTGCGCTAAACCGTGGAGGTAGGATATTATAGAGAGGTGATATCGCATCGGCAGAGAAGCTGCGGTGCACGATACCGCAGGTTGAGGACTTCGCGTTGAGCACGAGCTGCGTGTCGCACAGTGTGCGGCGATGCACTAAGGCTAGAAATATTGCAAGTCAGGGAGAGTGTGCATCATAGAAGAGGATCGCACGGTGGTGGAAAGTGACATCTCGCGACTAGAGAAGCTGTGTGATGGCGGGATTGCGCGACGCGAGTAGGAGGTCGCGCGATACACAGACGCAGGAAGGAGGTCTCGTGGCGAGGAGAGTTGCACGCCACCAGTAGGATCGCTTTAGAACCTAGTCCAAGACACTTGAGTCCTTGGCCAACCCATTAGATTCACTTTGGGTGAGACTTCAGGCCGCCTTGCGGTCTATCGCCGAAAGGGCCAGTGAGCTAGGGATGTTGTTGGTTGATTATAGTAAACCCGAGTCTGCCCATGCAATCAACAAATGGTTCTGTTGCTGGTTTGAACGACTGGGAGTCAATGTTCTGTTGGCATCCTACTAGAGAATAGTTTCACTAGTGGCTAGATTCAGACTTAAGGGAGTTTTCCAAGAAAGAAAATCGAAGCCCTAAACTGAACACAGAGGCCTGGTTAGTAAAGCATATCGCTTCAGACATACACGCTATATTGTTTACAACCTATGGAAACAAGCTTTTCGACTGGTTATCCAAGTTGACAGATAGGAACACATTCAAGAAGAAAAGAAACATTGTCTGGACATCAGAGCTCATTCAGACCGTGCAGAACCTTGACAATCCGGTTACGAGAGCAGTGGAATTCTTGCTTACCAGTGTGCTAGACGGCTACGTTACAGAATTTGCAGTTGACCAGAGAAAGAGATTCAGTGAAGCTGAACGATACTTCTTCAGAGGATATCGCTGTAAGTACCTAAAATCTCTAAACTTGTCCCTTAAGATGCTACTATATGAAAAAGGAACAATTGATCTAGTCTCAGATGAATAAGTAAAGCTAGTAATGTCACAAGAGTTTGAAAGTGATTTTGATGACATTGGACGAACACGTAGTGGAAAGAAGTATAAAGTAGATTTTAGCTCTCCTGTATTTGAAGACAGTTCAGATAGTATTAGACAATAGAGCCCTAGCACCATAGAAGAACCAGAGGGGGGTATCCCTTACCACCCCTATACTCTACAGAAACAGACAGGAACTCAGAATAACCCCGTAGGTACCCCATCTAGTAGTTCACAGACAGTACCTACTCCCGCTACATCACCCTTACCTACACCACTGAGTGGTAGTACTCCAGTCAGTCAGAACCCACCACAGAGAAATAGAATGGGAGACGACATGAAGCTACCTATTTTTAAAGGTACAGGAGCAGAAGACCCGGAATAGAATTGGT
>LPNX010982216.1:505748-522351 GCA_001517045.1 Pseudotsuga menziesii | reverse complement strand
GAATCAGAAGGGACTCGCGATGTGGAGGGACCACAGTTAGAGATTCCAGCAATCACCGAGCCCATCAAGATTAAAAAGATCAATATTGGCACAGACGCAAAACCTAAGTTTGCCTCTATTGGAGACTACTGGAAAGATGAAACAGTCGGACAGATTGCAGATCTGCTACATGACTATCAGGACCTATTTCCCACCAAGTTCATAGAGATGAAGGGAATAGTTGGAGACCTGGGAGTCATGAGGATACCATTAAAGGAGGATGCTAGACCAGTTAAGCAGTGCCCATACAGATTGAATCCACGCTACAAAGAAAAAGTAAAGAATGAAATTGATAAAATGCTATCAGCAGGCATCATTGAGCCAGTAGAGGAAAGCGAATGGGTTAGCCCTATGGTAGTGCAAGATAAGAAAACAAAAGGGGACATCAGGATCTGTGTTGATCTGCGAAAACTCAACGATGCATCACTTCATGACCCATTTCCAACACCGTTCACTGACGAAGTATTAGACAACATGGGAGGACAGGAGGTCTACTCCTTCACCGATGGGTTTTCAGGCTACCATCAGATCAGAATACATCCAGAAGACCGAGCCAAGAACACCTTTGCAATAGAATGGGGCTCGTTCCAGTATACGGTAATGCCCTTTGGTCTTAAGAATGCACCAGCTATATTTTCTAGAGTAGTAGTTGCTGTCTTTAAAGAATACATCCATAAGTTCTTAGAAGTATATTTTGATGACTGGACTGTATTTGGGCTAATCGATAAGCACATAGGATATCTAAGACTGATGTTAGAGAAATGTAGACAGTACCAAATTTCTCTGAACTTGAAGAAATGTATATTTTGTGCACCATTTGGTATTTTGTTGGGCCACATTGTTTGCAGACAAGGCTTGATGGTAGACCCCGCCAAGATCGCTATCATTGTAAACCTTCCAGCACCTAACTCAGTCAAGAAACTGAGGACAGTACTTGGTCATACCGGGTATTATAGAAAGTTCATCAAGGGCTACACAAAGATTACAGCACCGATGGAGAAATTGCTCAAGAAGGATGTAAAATTCTATGGAATGAGGAATGCCAGCAGAGTCTAGACATACTTAAGGAGAATATGGTTACAGCACCCATCCTAGTATTTCCGTACTGGACTAAGCTTTTCCATGTACATGTGGATGCATCCGGCATCGCATTAGGAGTCGTCTTGACCCAGCCAGGAGAAGGGGATCTTGACCATCCCATCGCCTATTCCAGCAGAAAGCTATCAACAGCGGAAAAGAACTACACCACAACAGAAAGGGAGGGCTTAGCTATGGTATATGTGCTACAGAAGTTCAGGCACTATCTATTGGGCGCCTCATTTAAAATTTTTACAGACCATTCCACATTGAAGTACCTAGTCAATAAACCAGTGTTAGGGGGGAGAATCTACAGATGGTTACTCCTCTTCCAGGAGTATGATTTTGAAATCATTATGAAACTGGGAATACTGAATGTAGGACCGGATCATCTATCGCGGTTAGACTTAGGAGAAGAGCCCAGTAACCTAGAAGACAATCTGCCAGATGCGCTGTTGTTTTCCATTCAGATTGCAGATGAGTACTATGCCGACATTATTCAATTCCTCACCACAGGAGTAGCACCTAACGAGTTTACTAAGCAGCAAAAGAAGCAGTTGGTTGTTAAAGTAGCAGACTTCACCCTCATCGCAGGACACCTATACAAGTTAGGTCCAGATGAATTTCTGCGCAGATGCGTGATGCCGCACGAAAAAGACGCTATTATCAAAGAGGCTCATTCAGGAACCGCAGGAGGACATTTCACAGGAAAACCGACTGTGCAGAAAATCCTGGAGGCAGGATTATGGTGGCCTACATTGCATAAAGATGCTAAGGACTTTTGCAGATGCTGCGATATCTGCCAAAGGGTAGGAAAACCCTCGCGACGCGATGAAATGCCGCTGTGGCCACAGGTCACGTTGCGCGCATTCGACAAATGGGCTATAGATTTCGTGGGTCCTATCAACCCACCAGGAAAGCGCACTGGTGCGAGATACATTATCACTGGAACAGAATACCTCACCAGATGGGCAGAGGCCAAAGCAGTAAGAAATTGTGATGCTGCTACAGCTGCACAGTTCCTTTTTGAAAACATCATCAGCAGGTTTGGATGCCCAGTAATTTTAATGAGTGATCAAGGCACAGATTTCTTGAATAGTACTATTGAAGCATTAACAGAAGAATTCCAGATCCAGCACCATAAGAGCACTCCCTACCACCCACAGGCTAATGGTACAGTGGAGGCCTTCAACAAGATTTTAGAAAATTCTCTTACTAAGATCTGCAATAGCCAGAGGAATGATTGGGACCTCAGAGTTAACGCTGTCTTATGGGCGTACAGGACCACATGTAAGAAACTTACGGGACACACACATTTCAGCTTAGTATATGGACAGGAGGCTGTTATGCCTATGGAGTATATTCTTCCCAGTTTAAGAATCGCTCAGATTACCGGGATGACTGATATAGACACAGTCGAAGCAAGGCTAGCACAGCTGCTTGCCTTAGAAGAAGACAGGTTCATCGCCGGATTCCATCAGAAAGTGCAGAAGGCCCGAGAAAAATCTTAGCATGACAGACACATTAAGAATAAGACTTTCCAAAGTGGAGACCTAGTGCTCCTCTATGAAAGCAGATTCATCAAGTTCCCAGGAAAGTTTAAAACACATTGGCTAGGGCCATATCAGATACAGCAAGTCACAGAGGGAGGTGCTGTTTAGCTCAGCTAGCTGAACGGGGAGCTTTTTCCCACATGGATTAATGGCAGTAGGATTAATCCCTATAGTGATAACCACCCCACCTCTTAACCAGCCAAATCGTGCAGATGTCCAGTGTAGTTTAAAGGAGGCATCGCACCGGGAACGAGTCTACACCAGGAGAAAAAAAAAAAAAACTAACTTTATTTTTGACACTGTTTATTCGCGCAGGTGATGCAGAGTTGCATCGCAACAGTAAGATGTTTCCCCCTGCCATGTACTCAGTTTGCAACCAACGGTGGGCTAGTCAAGTCACTATCTGACAGGTAGTTAATGAAGAAATGACTGGTATCCCCTACCGTAGATTTGGCAATAGTATAATAAATTTCTCTAAATTTGGTAAATCTCTGACGAGACTGGCGCCTGTACACACACGGCTCGAGGAAAATTCTATCAAGGTTTTAGCATTAATTGAGGATCGGATGGCGGGTATGGTCCTATCCGGGCAATTAATATGACCAGCGCACCCAGTCTAGACGACCGTTATGTCCGGGATTGTCGTATTTGGCATAAAATCAGAAACTATTCAAGTGGGACGGTTACACTTGCAGAAAAACCGAGCACTGGAGAATAAGTGTTAAGCATTCCCTGTGTCGAGCTAAGTTGTTACAGAGTACCGTGATTTTCAAAAACTGTAGCCATTGTACATCCACCATTTTATGCTGAGTGGGTCCTATCTGAGGACGAGCCCCTGGAAAACATTTTGAGAAGATTTCAGCGTCACGGCCTTACAGGAGCTATGGCGTCACCATCTACAGCTAACCAGCCGAGCTCATCCCGAACCACAGAACCACCAAAGACGAGAAGCCATTCCCAGCTCATGGAGGAATCCGGTTCAGAGTAGGAAGATGAAGTTCGCAGTGCAACGGACTACCTCATACCACGAGTTGAAGGCGCTCCAGAGATCAGACTTTCCAAGAGCGGTAAGCTTCCTGTGCCCATACCGCCAATAGACTCTCAAGTAAAGGAAAATGGTGATTTAGTAGGATATGCTGGTGTGGTCAAGTTTATTGATTACAACCTGGGGGACGGTAAGACGTACCCTCACTTCAAGCCAGATGTGTATCTTGTGCTTGAGAAGAATCCAAGGACAGGTAGAGAAGAACTCGTCCCCATGCCACATGTCCAGATTCTTGAGCATTCAGGTCTGTTCAATGTGTTGAGACTTCCCCATTTTGGACGAAGCGCAGAGGTTAATGCTGTGGTGCGTGTCCTCCTCTCATGTGTACATGGAGGCTATCTTTGGCTAGGTCACAAAATCGACCTCAATGTTGACTTGATACACCATGTTACTGGCCTGTCAAAGACTGGTAAATATCCCGACATACAGGTAACAGGAAAGACCAAGGACTCCAAACTGCCAGCAGCATTAGTTAAAAAGCATCAGCTACAACGAGGAGACAGGGCTTATGATATCATGAGTTTACAGAATGAGACACTCAGATTTACAGCTAGTCTGCTTGCAGGCAGACTGCTTACCAAGGCCTGACCGAAGGAAGTCATAGGATCGGTGATCAATCTGGCCATACAAGTTACCGAAGGAGAGCAGTTTAATTGGTCGTTATTTTTATTAAACATGTTTCAGGAAGATTGTTTGGTAGCCCAAGATCATGCCAACCACCCTTTCCACTTTTCGTGGCTACTCATACTGTGTGCATTCGTCGCATGGAAGGAACTGCCCAACAGCCAGTTTCCACAGATCCCAGGAGGAGCGCCCAGGGGTGTGCGCTATACCAATTTATGGGACACCAGTAGTCAAGCAAGGAAACAGGTTAAAACGATAGTATTTTATGAATACTATTTGATGTTGAAGAACATTATCCAGCAATCACCAAGGATCAGTACAGAGACTGTGGATGCATATGATAACCGGCTTAATTTTATGGTGGACAGCCATAGAATCTACCTAAGGCCTAAAAGGACTACAAGGGACGACTGGGCTCTCGGCTGGTTCAAAATGACAATACAGGATGTTGACAATGTCATCAAAGGCTTTGATGACCAATGGCGACAAGAATATGAAGATACCATGCCACTACCAATGGAGACCGACCAGACAGACCCACCAGAAAAGGGCAAAGAAAAATTGGACACCCACGCACAAGGAAAAACAGAAGTGCCACCACCACGTGACAAGAGAAAAGACCTACCGGAACGATCAGCAGAGACACATACGACAAAGACTGGAAGCCAAGGGACCACAGAGACACAGCAGAGAAAGAAGCAGAAAAACTCAAAGCCAACCCTGAACACAGCATTGACAGACGATGACTATGAACTCATCGCAACAAGGATGTGCGATACATTGAAGGACTCACTTGACGCGATGAAGGAAGCACAGGAAAAGAGCCAGAGCGCAGTCGAAAAACAACTTCTAGACTTAAAAATGATTACAGAAAAAACTGCCATGAGGTACATTCCACCTGACAAGACAAACACTGGAGAGACTTTGGCACCACCGATGTCCCGTGAAGAGAGCTTAGCAACGGATCGCCTCAACATTGTGTTGATTCCACCAGGGAGTATCCGATTCCCTGGGACAATGAAGGACCCACCAGTTCAATTGGGGCAATCCATTGAGGTTAACCTTGTGGAATTCCACATTGACCAATTATACATGATCCAGCAGCAGCTAACCGCAGAGCTCAAGGGAAGAGAGCTCGCCACCTACAAGCAGAACACACAGCTGAAGAAGCAGAATGCAGCACTCGCTGCCAACTATCAGAAAGCGGTAGACGAGTTAAAAACGTGTCAGGACAGGGACCAGGAACTCTCTTGGGCACTTCAGAGTATTGCCTTGGAGCTACCCAAATGCAACATTGAGTTCGCATTACCTACCCCCCAAAAGTTAAGGAGAGTAGCAGACAGAGCAAAGGCTCTGGAAGAGACTATGGTTAGAATGGACGAAGAGGTGGCCAGGTTGAAGGCAGAACACCAAGTACAGATCGCCGAGATTGAAGCTCGTCTATGAGACACCACTGAGGCAGACCAAAAAGAGTGAGTCGAAGCCTTGCGACTCACTTCTACGCAGGTGAAATCTCACATTGAAGAAGCAGTGTTGATACTCAAGGAAGCAACAGACACATGGGCCGAGCTAGATGAGTTGCCGGAGAGGGCAGAAATCCAACAGAATATTCAGTGGGTAGAGGCTACTGCAGCAGCCATGAAAGAAGAAATTAAGAGCTTAGACGCTCTCCAGAAGATGAGGAAAACAAAGGAGATGAACCAACTGCAGCAGGAAGCGCAACGGCTAAGAACACAGGAGGTCCACATTAGCGACCTGCTTCAACCCTATCAGGAGTAGATCACTGAGCTGGTCGACGCAGCCGAGTAGAAAATGAAGGAATTCACCACTGTGAGAGAAGAAATCGATCAGACAGATGACTCCAAATTTGATCAAGCCTTGATTGACTCGGCAAGAGAACGTGTCGAGGTAATGAAGAACGAAGTCGAAGGACTTCGGCAGAAGTTGCAGAAGACTTCACAGGAGGTGAAGGAGAAGCTAGAGCAGGAGAAGTTACAGCAAAAGAAGCCTGTTGCAGGTGGCTCGAGGATGAGCCACAATTAAGTGTTAAGGGACTGTTGGAGCAGGGTCCTGCAGCTACAGAAGAAGCTGCTATTTTTGGTAGAATGATAAGCTTTGGCAGAAAGAAGTTAAGACAGAGCTACGACACCGTAGCACGTTTCCAGCTGGAGAGCAGAGCCGGAAACCGTGACTTTTTGAGATGCGAAAGTCAAAGAAGGGCAATGGTACCTGAGCGGCCAAGAAGGGAGAGCTCACCCACTACATTGAAGGCAGCGGCAGAAGACAGGAGGGCTCAACGACCCTCATAAAGAAGAAGGAGCAACGAGGCTCAAGCATTGAAGGCGAAGGACAGAAAGAGAAGCGGTGCATAGTACCCATGGTCAGTGTCGGGAAGCATGGAAGACTGCAGAGAGCTGTGGTGTGATGGGAAGCGGCTACCTCAAGGACAAAGAGGACCGACTATCACTAATTAGGGTTTGGGTTACTGTTGGGACAGGCCCACAGTGTTGTAAAAGCAGGACCTTCGGGCTGCTTATAAAAGAATGTAATTTTGTATTGTAAAGGGTTAGTTAGATAGTTAGCTAGTTGGTTGTATAGACAATTAGACAGTCATGGATGAAATAGGTAATAAGGATAAGTAGACTATTGTAAAAGCCAAGCTCTGGTTCTATTCTTAGCCATAGCAATCTTACTGAAACCAGTAGCTGGCTTATAGAGCATGCATGTAACGATCTGCAGGGATCAACTGAGAGGGAAGAGTATATTGTAAGAGAGCAATATAGAGAGAAGAGAGATCTAAGAGAGAATATCTTGAGCTGCATATGCGGTGCAGCAGAACTATGTTTTACCTTCCCCTTGAGCTATAATAGAAAACACAGTTCTGTAGACATAACTTCCATCCTGGAGGTGAACCATGTTAAAATCTGGGTTATGCGACTGATTTATGTGTTATGTTTACTTATGCATTGCTCAGTTAATTTATGAACGTTGTTGCAGTTTAATGGATGAATGTATTAATCAGTTCACCACAGCTCAGAAGGATAATCATAAGTTAAAAGCCTTTGGCATGTTGTATATGTTTCATTTATGTTTGCGTAAACAACTACTGGTTGCAGTATTCAACAGCTTTGTATGTTAAGTCTTGCATGTCGATACGAGCAACGCTAAGTGAAATAAACCGCGGAGGTAGGATATCATAGAGAGGTGATATCGCATCGGCAGAGAAGCTGCGGTGCGCGATACCACAGGTTGAGGACTTCGCGTTGAGTAGGAGCTGCGTGTCGCACAGTGCGCGGCGATGCGCTAAGGATGGAAATATTGCAAGTCAGGGAGAGTGCGCATCATAGAAGAGGATCGCACGATGGTGGAAAGTGACATCTCACGGCTAGAGAAGCTGCGTGACTGTGGGATTGCGCGATGCGAGCAGGAGGTCACGCGATGCACAGACGCAGGAAGGAGGTCTCGTGGCGAGAAGAGCTACGCGCCACCAGTAGGATCGCTTCAGAACCTGGTCCAAGACACTTGAGTCCTTGGCCAACCCATTAGATTCACTTTGGGTGAGACTTCAGGCCGCCTTGCGGTCTGTCACTGAAAGGGCCAGTGAGCTAGGGGTGTTGTTGATTGATTATAGTAAACCCGGGTCTGCCCATGCAATCAACAAGTGGCATGATATGGGTGGTAGAGATTCACCTTACATGGGTACCCTAGTTAGCGCCTTATTAGCATTTGGTGCCCATGCTGACATTTTCTCCTCTAGGGTGTGGGAGTCCATTGTATAGTACTACCATGACATTTCGCAAGAGCCTCATACTCCTCTTGATCTTTTGCTGGCCTATTTCCCTTAGGACTCCCTCATGTCAAGTTGTGAATGCATTATCATGAGCTTTTCCTGCCTTATTGAGCTTTATGCCGGCTTCCCCGACATTGTGTTTCAGTCATATAGCCTGAGCTTGTCTCATGTCTAGCCATGCAAAGCCATTTTTTATATCCTTTGCAGCTTATTTCTCTTTTTACCCGGAGGGGATTTCCCCCCGAGTGTCGATATAGTACACATGTATCCTTGCATTGAGCATAGGTATGTTCCACTACTTGGAACTAGTTTGTTTTCCCTTACGACACTTGTCTCCTCCTAGTCTATAATTATAAAGCAATTTTATTCTTTTTCAAGCTTTTTAAATAATTGAAAAAGTCCAAAAAAATCAAGAAACCAAAAAGCCGGACAAGGAAATATGTTATCTTTGGCAGTTGTCGAGTCGTGTCGCCTTTGAATAGAGCACTGTATACCACATCCATTGGTTGGGTTTATAGTTTGATTTTAGGAGCTGTACTCATTTATCTGAGTTTATTTCCACCAACTGGTTAAGCTTCTAGTCCCCTGTTGGGGCTCAGACCTTAAAGGTCCTTAATTTTGGCAACTCCGCGGTTTTGGTGTGAAGCTTGTAAGTGGAGTTGCGGTCCAAAATAGTCTTAGGGGCTTCGGGGTTGGGTCGAATCCCCTCTTTTTGTAAATGTCCCATGGTTTAAGCCCATGGTTTAAGCTCATGGTATTGTAATAGTGCACTTGTATAAGTAGGCACTTATGTAAAGGAGTCAAGTATGATTTTTTTGTAATGATATGATGTGAAGAAGCTAAGGTCTATCTTTGGGTTTAAGGTCAAGTCCCAGCTGAGCGTGTGGACAACTTCTGCAGCTGAGTGTGCATAGGTTTTTTGAAGAAAGGTTAAGTCCCAGCTAAGTGCATGGAATACCTCTACAGCTGAGTGCGCAGAGGGTTTTGGAAGAAAGGTTCTGCAATTAAGTGTGCAGTTTTGGGTTGTTGAGAAGATCTATAGCTGAGTGCGCAGATCAGAACTATGTGTTTTGTAAAGAGTTGAATATAAACGTAGTTCTGTGGATGTAGCCCCTACACTGGGGGTGAACCACGTATATCTTATGTTGTGGTGGTTCTATTTATTTTGTTCCTATTATGTTTTTTTGCATTTGATAAGTAGATGAATGATAAAGTAAGATAAATTGCTAAGTACTAACTTCACTACGAATTCCCAGTTAAGGGTTAAGCAAGGAACTATCTTTTATCTAAACTGCAAAGCTATTTAAGTGAATGTCGAAGCTCTGTATTGCACAATTATTCTTTGTTAAGGCCAAAGGTACAGTAATATCCCTCTTTTTCCTACAGAAACCTGATTCTGCGGCACCCCATAGCTGTTTTGGGTGAGACTGCGACCTGTTCGCAGGTTGTTGCCGAAAGGGCCAACACTGTGGGTCTATTTGTTGGTGCGAAGATAAAAGTATAAGAACCTGGGTCTGCCCTAAGCCCAACAAATTGGTTCCGTTGCTAGCTGAACCAGTATCTACTTTAAGAGGGATCTACGTCGTACCTGGAGGGATATGTTTTGGAGGCCCTTAGTAAAAGAAATCAGTGACTAGATTGAAGATACTTATCTAAAATTTGTTGAAAAAGAGAATAAGGATCCTCGTCGTAGCTCAGACGACTTCTTGCAAAGGTATGTTTTTTCTGATATTTATGAAATTTTCTTTGGTAGTATCCACATAGAATTGCACCAGTGGTTATCCAGGTTGACAGAAAGAAAGACAAACTTCAAAGAAGATCAATCTCATGACTGGACCCCAGAAATAATTAAGCTGTTGAAAAGTACGAACAACGTAGTATCAAGAGCTGTTGACTTTTGGACAATGCGAACCCTTGAAGCATTTGTGACGGAGTTCGCCATCGACACATATACTTATTTCAGCAAAGCAAAAAGACAGTTTTTCAAAGGACCAAGGGGTAAGTACCTGAATTCATTTAGTCTGAAAATTAAAATTCTCTTAGCTGAGAAGGGCATATTTCTTATCGAATCAGATTGCTATATTTATTGCTACTAACCTATGTTTGGAAGCGAAAGTGGTTTTCTTCGCAACGGTAAAAGATACAAGAGAACTCTTGGATCCTATACCCTAGGTCAGAATATCGATTATACCCCATTAAGTCCAGAAGAATCTGAATTTGAAGAAACCACTTTTGTTAGAAACCCTCCTATAACTCCACAGCAAAGATCTGTTATCCCTGATAACCCGTCGCAATCTGAAAGTAAACCTAGCCCGAGTAATCTTGTTGCAGGTCAGTCTACCTCAGAAAGTTACCTTCCTCCTATTACCAGTCTTCCCCCTTCTCCTCCCCCTCCCTCCCTCGACCCCCCTCAATCCAATATGGCCCATGTGAATGATGATATCAAACTCCTAGTCTTTAAAGGAACTGGATCAGAGGATCCAGAGCATTTTTGGTTCTTATGCGAAGCTATTTAGACTGCTAAGAATATTATGGATCAAAATACAAGAAGAGCGCAGCTGGTCACCTCTTTCAGAGACCAAGCTTTGACCTGGTTTATGAAGTTTTCCAGTACTCAGAACTATTCCTTGTTTGATATTCAAAAAGCAATGATCAAAGAATTCAATAAGCCTAAATCAGAGTCACAATATATAACTGAACTAAAAGAAATTCAACAGAAGCAAGGTGAATCAGTT
This sequence comes from Pseudotsuga menziesii, assembly GCA_001517045.1. NCBI lineage: Eukaryota > Viridiplantae > Streptophyta > Pinopsida > Pinales > Pinaceae > Pseudotsuga > Pseudotsuga menziesii. The sequence goes on along the minus strand of LPNX010982216.1, from coordinate 511,488 downwards.
TGGGACTTTGATCAGAGGTTCAAGGTTCTGTTGGATCAATTTAGTTTCACTATTGGACTAGAGCAACATAAATAATGGTTCATTGCAGCACTATTGCATCATATTAGGACTCCACTTATGCAACAAAAGGTTGTTGATTAGCAAGAGGTGTTGGAAATTGCTATGAAACTTGAAACAGCTCCTGTTGGAGATAATTCTGGAATAGCCCAAATACAAGCACAGTTAGCAGAAATGGATTTGGAACTTCACGACATAAAAAAAGGGAAATCTCTTCAAGAAGAGGTGTGTACACGATGTAAGACAAAAGGTAATGACAAATAATAGTGTCCTGCACTAAGGAATTATTTGAATACTGGTGCACCAAATCCGTTTAAACCTAATGTCCTATATTGTGAGATCTGTAGAACAACTGGCCAGCATCAACCTGAAGATTGCTATTTGCTGCAGAGATATGTTCAAGTACCTAAGAATTCCTACTACAAGTTTTGTAAGTTAGTTGGACACAATGAAGATGAATGTCGTAGCTTTGACCTCATGAGAGAGCGAACCTATGATGCTTATAGGGTACAACCCGATGCACAAGGCAATGATGGATATGGTTACCGTGGTATTACACAAGGTCGAGGTAATTTCAGAGGTCATGGACGTGGTGGTATTCCTAGAATAGGTCGAGGCCAGTTTATTTGCTACAACTATAATCAGGCAGGACATGTATCTAGAGACTATCAGAACCCAACTATGACATGTCGATATTGCAGAGCAATCGATCATGTGATTGAACAATGCCCACAGTTGATAGCCAAGATACAAGAAAGAAATGGCGCTCCTACTCAGAACGTTTAGATGATTGCTGTAGAGAAACGACCTATACCAGCCATTAACGTTGTTACAAGGAGTGGAACTACGACGCAGGTGCAGAATAAAGGAAAACAGCCTAATGAGGCTTGGGTCCGCAAGACCCCAGAGAAAATTCCATCCTTCGATGTTGGAAGAGAAAAAGGAACATTTATGGAAGCTAAAAAAGACTTTGCTGATCTGAGAACATCAGTAGAAACTACACAACAGTATCACCAGCAGTTACAGTTCCAAGAAGCTTCACCAGATCAAGTAAGTACACTGACATCATTCTTACAGAGTTGTATGAAGCTATTAAGAAATTAGAATGATTTGAATGAGTTATAGAAAGTTATCATGTCTTGCGAACCTCAGCGAAGCTCTGATAGAGGAAAACCTGTTAATAGAGTTAGAAGGACTAGAAGAGAAATGAGATTGCATGCTCAGATAGGATATTATGACATGACTGATATCATTTTAGACTTGGGATCAGAAGTGAATGTCCTAACTAAGAAGACATGGAAACAAATGTGAAAACCTACGCTTGAATGGTCCCCTATACATTTGAGATTAGCCAATCAGCAGAAGATTGTGCCCTTGGGAAGATTCCCTAGTGTACTAGTACCTTAGAAAATTTTGAAGTCATTAAAATAATTGATGATAGCAACCCCTATCCAGCATTTCTAGGAATTGAATGGGCAATAGACAATTATGCAGTAATCAACCTTAAGAATAGATAGATGACTTTTGAAGGAAAAGGCTTGAGAGTCATAGTACCATTGGACCCTTCTCAAGGAGAAAGGTACACAGAGCCAGTCAGAGATGAAGATCAGGATGTTTTGGATCATATTTACAACATCACAGCTAAAGAAGAAGACTATGTTAATCCTACTGCTGAAGGTATAATGGATTGGTAGTGTGATAGTTCTTGCATGACTGATTCATATGAAGTCTTAGATAATTGGAAGAATATACTTTATGAGCTGCATGGACATCGATGTGCAAGAATTACCAAGTCCATTAGATGGGTTGGCTGACAGACAAAAATATTACCTACTTTTGATGGCTTGATAGACCCAGAAGATTTCATTGTACAATTCTCAGAGCAAGTACTAGATTCACAGAAAATGGAGACTCTAGATTCAGTATTCAGAGCCGCAACTGCCAGATGGTGGAATGGTCATAAAAAGTATATTCATAGTTGGGGAGCTTGCCAAAATTTTCTTCGCATGAGATTCATGGATCAACCTCAGGAGGTACGAAGCAAATTTAATGGTAAGACTGTTAGGGTATACAGGGTACTCCCAAAGGACCGAACACCAAGAATAACTGCTTCACACAAATAGATCATAGATCAATACACCAATGTTTGTGCCGTGGTTAAAACCCTTGAGAGGGAAATAGTCCATGGCCCCAGCCAAATAGCTACTTGGAGCAATTTATTATGCAAAAGAAATAAAGTTACATGAGCTTCTCATAATTGATCAACTAGCCAAGGACCCTCTATGCTCTTTAAATAGAGATCATAGACCAATCGGGTGTTAAGCCACAGATCAATGGTAGGTATGATCTAAGAGAAGTTGAACCGTCGGATCACTCTATGTCTAGAACATATCGTGACCGTCAGATTAGAATATTTACAAATGCATACTAATGCATACTAAAGAAACACACTTTTACCTAACGGATATATTACACAAGTTGATCTTAACTAACTTTAAGTGTCTAAATATCCTAACATCCCCCCTTAAGAACAACTTGGGATAGGATTGAAGGATTTACAAAAGTGACACTATTAGGAGAAGGAAGGAGGCATTAGATCCTATCCCCCATTAAGGACACATTCCTGAACTCCTAACATAGACTGAAGTTTAGAAAACTTCGCTTCTATAAGAGACTTGGTGAAGATGTCGGCAACTTGATCATCTGTAGGACAATAGAGCACTTCAATAACACGATCATGAACAAGATTTCTGATGAAGTGCATGTGTAGTTCAATGTGTTTGTTGCATTGATGTAGAACTGGATCTCTGGCAAGCTTGATGGCACTTTGATTGTCTCACCAAAGTGGAGTAGGCTGCTGCCGCTCGAATCCAAACTCTGAAAGGATCTGTCGAAGCCATAAAGCTTCCTAACTGGCATTAACTACGGCTCAATATTCTTCTTCTGCTGAAGAAAGAGCAAGAGATTGTTGTTTCTTACAAGCCTAAGTGATAGGTCCAGATCCCAGACTAGAAACATAACCTGCAGTAGAATTTCGATCATCAGGATTGCCAGCCCAATCTGAATTAGTGAAACCAACCAATAAAGGTTTCCCCCCTATACTGTAATGAATCCCAAACTGAATTGTACCTCAAATATATCGAAGTATTCTTGTTGCTGCTTTCCAGTGACTTTCATGAGGATTTTGCATATAACGGGCAACACGACCAACGGCAAAGGAAAGGTCAGGACGGGAATCAGTCAAGTATAAAAGACTACCAACAAGCTGACAATACAAGGTGGCATTTACTTCAGGGGAAGTACAAGTGGCAGAAAGTTTGACTCCATACTGGAAGGGAGAAGGGGCTGGTTTACAATCTTCCATGAGATGGTTTCCTACTTTCTTGGTATAGACATTGGGGTTAGAATGGCATCTAGAAAAACCAATGTCAAGGAGAAAACTATCCATTTTGGCATACCAATCTCTAGGAGCTTGCTTGAGGCCATACAAGGATTTCTTAAGGAGACAGACAAGGCTAGAGTTATTCTGAACTTATCCAGGAGGTTGTTCCATGTAAATTTCCTCATGTAAATCACCATGTAAGAAGGTAGACTTGACATCCATTTGATGGACTTCCCAGTTATGTAAGGCTGCAAGGGAAAGAACAAGGCGGATGGAGTTCATTTTTGCTACAGGGGCAAAGGTTTCATTGTAGTCAATCCCTTCAACTTGAGAAAAACCTTTGGAAACTAACCTTTCCTTAAGTCTTTCAACACTTCCATCTGATGCATACTTAGTTCTATAGACCCATTTACATCTGACAAGTTTTCTTCCTTTTGGAAGAGGAACAAGATCCCAAGTATCGTTTGCCATTAAGGAATGATATTCTTCATCCATAGCTGCATCCCAATCTGGATTTCCTGAAGCTTCTGCAAAAGTTTCTGGATCATGATTCTCGAAAAATTGAGCCAAAAGAGAAGAGGCTCACTGAAACTAAGAATGTGTTCGACGTGGATCTCTAGGATCACCGGCAAGATCACCAGCTGCTTCACATGTTGAACAGACCCATCGAGGAAGTATTGGTGCTGGTGCAATTGGAGGAACATGAGCAGGCGGAGGTGCATTTTCATCCTCACTGTCATCATCAGAAACTGGAGTTGGAAACCTATCAAGGAAGCTAGAAGAAGAAGAAGAAGAAGGCACAATTGCCGAATCAGGCTCGCAGGCCAAAGATGGGACACCCCCCAAGTTAGGATCGTAGGGAAAGAGATTTTCATCAAATTTAACATATCTTCTAATGATTATATCATGAGAATGTGGCTGAAGAAGTCTATAACCTTTTACATATTCAGAATATCCAACAAATATGCACTTTTCACTTTTAGGCTGCAATGCTTTCCGTTTTTCATCCGAAATGTGAGCCCATGCTTCACAACCAAACACATGAAAGTGACTTTCATCTGGTTTAATTTTACTCCATGCTTCTTTCGGTGTTATATCCTATAAAAATTTAGTGGGTGTGCGATTAACTATGTAATTTGCACAATTTATGGCCTTAGCCCAATATTGAAGACTTAGTCCTTTAGATTGGATCATACAATTAGCCATTTCTTTTAAAGTGCGGTTCTTCCTTTTAGCTACACCATTTTGTTGTGGTGTATATGGAACAGTGTGCTGTTGTTGGATTCCTTGTTCAGTGCAAAAAGTAGTGAACTTGTTGTTAACATATTCTCCTCCATTGTCAGATCTTAACTTAATAATTTGATGACCAGATTGTTTTTCAACAAGGGCCTTATAGGCCAAGAACATGTTAAATACTTCACTCTTAAGTTTTAGGAATTAAACCCAAGTGCGTCTGGAGTAGTCATCAATGAAAGTTAAGAAATATTTGAAACCAGAAAAGGAAGCAGATGGAAGAGGACCACACAAGTCACTATGCACAAGCTCTAAGGGAACCGAGGCATGCCAAGAGGCATGTTTGTCAAAACTGTCCCGATGATATTTTTCGAGTACACAACCGGACCAAACACCATCGTTGCAATATACCAGCGGAAGACCATTCACCATATTGTCTTTACATAGTTGTTGCAATGAGCGATAATTTAAGTGACCAAATTGCTCATGCCAAAGTTTGCTCAAGTTATCACTATGAGCAATAAAAACAGAAGGAAAAGTTGATGACCCAAAGTTGTTAAATTTGTATAACCTGGTAATATCATTAACAGTTCCAGTAGCAAGGATATTTTGAGGATTTTTAAAATCCTTGATTACAACTTGGTGAGGTGTAAACGTCACAGTTTGACCTTCACATGAATGAGTAATTTGATAGACTGATAACAAATTGCAAGAAATTTTTGGAACACATAATACATCACTGAAATGACCATTTTGTACTAGAACTGTTCCAGATCCTAAAACACTTAGAGATCTATCATCACCAACAAATATTTGTTTGGTGTTACATTCATGCATAGTAGAAAAGATGGCTTTATCCTTAGCCATATGATAAGATGCTCCAGAATCAATGAGCCATTCATTTGAAGTAGAAGAAGAAGATGCAGTATAAGAGTAACCAGAAGCACAAAGTGCATGTCCATGAGTGTTAGATTCTGAAGACGAATCTAGGCTAATGTGGTGCTTCTTCATTGTTGCTTCTAAGGCTGTCATCTTCTTAAAACATTTAGATTCATCATGACTATCTTT
>LPNX010982216.1:381191-500839 GCA_001517045.1 Pseudotsuga menziesii | reverse complement strand
AAAATAATAAAATAATATTTATTAATTTTGGAGGAAGAAAAGAAAAAAACTACTTTTTTGTTTGTATTTTTGACATATATCCCTATGTTTTTACTCAAACTTCGATCGGGAGAGCTCGTTGGATGCGGAATTAAATTCCACATCCAACGAGTACCCACTTGGCATAATTTTGATGGACCCCGCTATCCCAAAAACAATAAATACCTGAAAAAATGAAACGATGACATCATCATTTCATTTTTCCAGGTATTTATTGTTTTTGGGATAGCGGGGTCCGTCAAAAGTATGCTGAGTGGGTACTCGTTGGATGCGTAATTTAATTCCGCATCCAACGAGCTCTCCCGATCGAAGTTTGAGTAAAAACATAGGGAGATATGTCAAAAATACAAACAGAAAAAGTAGTTTTTTTATGATACCTATCCCCAAATTGATATTAAAAAATGTTTAAGACCTATACGATATTTCAAATTTAAAGCAATTTCATTGGCTAACACACGATGACATGGAATTTGAATAAAAGTTAAAAGGCCCATTTTGAGTTGAAATTTTCTCTAATGACTATAGCGCTGCCACAGCTACGAAGTTCATATTTGATAACATCTTGCCAAGGTTTGGATGTCCTAGAATTCTTATGAGTGATCAAGGATCACATTTTCTGAATAAGAATATTGAAGCATTAACCGAATAATTTCAAGTATATCATCATAAGAGTACTGCCTACCATCCTCAAGCAAATGGAACTGTCGAAGCCTTTAACAAGATTCTTGAGCACGCTCTGACGAAGGTTTGCAATGTTAACAAAAATGATTGGGATCTTAGAATTCCAGCAGTATTATGGGCTTATAGAACCACTTGCAAGAAGTTGACAGGCCACATACCTTTTAGGCTGGTATATGGACAAGAAGCAGTTATTCCCATGGAGTACATTGTTCCTAGCCTTAGAATATTTGCCTTCACAGAGATGGATGATCCAGTTGTGTTGAATGAAAGGCTGGTGAAGATACTGGAACTAGAAAAAGACAAATTCATTGCAAGGTTCCAGCAGTAAGCACAGAAAGCTAGAGAAAAAGCATGGCATGATAGACACATTAAGAATAAGCAGTTCCAGAATGGTGATATTGTGCTCTTGTACGATATTAAATTCATGAAGTTCCCAGGTAAGTTCAAGACACATTGGAAAGGACCATACATAGTTCAGAAAGTTACTGATGGTGGTGCAGTTCAGTTAGCTAAATTGAATGGAGAATTTTTTCCCTCCATGGTGAATGGCAGTAGATTAAAGAAGTACAGGGACAAGCCTGTACCCCTTGATCAGAAGTAATAGAAAGAAGAAGGGTCTAAGTACCAAGAACAGTTGCAATTGGGTACTAGACTATAATGAAGCTGTTCTCAGAGAGCTTCAACAGATTGTTGGAAAATGTATGAAGTGTCGAAGGTTGGGGAAGAAATTATGTCGTGGGTCGAAGTTCGAAGTTCTGTTGAATCTTGTGTCAGGATGGGTCGAAGGTCAATATTGTGTCGAAGGTCCTTATTGTGGCAAAGCTGAAGTTAGTGGTCGTGTCAAAGAAGAAAGGTGTGTTGAAGCTTAAAATGTGACCATTGGAAAAGAATCTGATTTGGAGGTGCCGGTACGTTAACTACATTAACCACCTGTAATGATGAGATTTTGGGGAATCTAGCACCATTTGGACAAGATCTTCAGCTGCTTTGTTAGATTTGGTGTCTTTAATGCACAGTTATGGTATATTTGGTCATTGGATTCTATAAGAAGACACCTAGACCTCCGAATTTCTCATTACGCATTTTCTTGAATTGAGTCCATGTCAGCTGATCACGAAGTCCAGGAATTGTTGAGAGAATTCAGGCAGAGGGGTCTGCAGAACCTTATGAGAAATACACCTACATATGCACCTTGTAAAGAGACTCCCCCAGTGCCGAATCAATCAATGCAGACACGATCAACCAAAAATAAATTTAAGGCAAAAGTTCGTTCTAAGTGGAATGAAGAAAGGCACAAGCCATCAGGAAAGACACTGGAGGATCCTGAGATGAATCCTCTTGGTTCGGCAGAGCTCCCACTTGAAGGTTTTGAAGACTTTAGTGAGGGTGAGAACGTTGCATCACAGCATCCACCATATCTTCCTCCTGTTCAACCAGGAGTTTAGCCACCTCGGTGGACAGCCAAGTTCATGTTACACACCCCTTCGCTGCCACAGGGTGTGCAATTGGTCAGAACGATGACAGGAAAAATAGACCAGCTCAAGTACGCAGACCATGATATGAATGATCGTGGGAAGTTTCCGCAGTTCACATAGGGGAAATACTTGCACTCTTTCCATTATCTGGAGGCTGGAACGACATTAATTGAAGTGAAACAATGGGCTGCTGGCTTGGAGCAAGCTGACTTGTTGAAGATATAGGTTACCGTGGTGGTTAAGAATCTATTGGCATTGGTGCATGATGGGCACCTATGGATAGGAAACTAGAGAATTTCCATTAATGGAGAGCTAATCCATAGGATTACAGGCTTTCCAAAGGAAGGGCCTGATCCTGGGATTGAGTTTTTCGGAAAACACGAGGATACGAAGCTGGCGCAGCACATGAAGGACCACTTCGGCCTCATGAAAGGAAAGAGAGGGTATCAAACCTCAACAATTCGGCACCAAACATTCGCTTCGCAATAGAGCTCCTAGAATGTAAATTAATGCGAAAGTGCAGACCCAATGAGGTACCTGCCCCAATCATCAATATTGCAGCGAACTGTGCCGAAGGCTACAGTTACAAATGGGAAGAGTACATTGCTAGAGAATTCCTTGAAGATGTCTGTAATGCGCAAGAGAAAGGTAGAACCTTTCATTACTCATGGTTGTTAGTTCTTATTGCACTAGTAGGATGGAGAGAACCTACTAAGGCGCAGTTTGTCAATGTGCCTCCAGAGATGCCTGGCGCAGCGAGGTATGCATCTCTTTGGGTCTCGCAGGATAAAGCCTTATAGTAGATGATGAACTATGTGTTTTCCTTCTATGCAATGAACATTTCCTATGAGATTCAGAAAACACCGTGGCTCAGTAATGAGCTATTCTCTCAGTATGCTAGAGTGGCCAACTTCAAGGCTAACATGCATAATGTCTTCATCTAGGCCCGCGTAGATAACAAGCATACATGCTGGAAGTTGCCATATGTGGTGAACCAGGAAGACATCCTCACAGTGGTCAAGTAGTGGCCGGATGAATGGATGAAGGACGTGGGAACAAGGCACAACATACCAGTTCCCCCAGTGATAGATGTGGGCACAGGTCCTAGTCAGCCACAACAGAATGACCCACTCGAAGAGAGAAAATAAAAAGATGAGTCACAGCAGAGCGAAGGTGACCAGGGTGGAGATGATGGAGCTGATGAAGAAGAAGAAGAATCATTCAGAACCATCTCAGACCCCAATCACCCAGATAAGTGCAAGTCTTTAGAGGTAGAGGAAGTGACTAAGACTTAGCCCAGAAAGAAAGCAAAGGCATTGAAGGGAAAGAATATCATCGAAGAGCCCACCATGACGATGGAAGAGCTTGATCAGGATTTGACAAAGTCTACAGACATATTGTCTAGAAAGTGGGAAGAGTTTGCAGCCACACACCTTGATGTGCTCGCTGGTGTAGCACAACGAATTACAGAACTGAAGGAGTTAGCAGAAAGATCAGCAACTGGCGCCGCAGTAAGTAGTGCCCCAGTAAGTGCACAGCCAGATATGAGACAATGGTTAGCCAGAAACAACAGAGGGAAAGTACCAAGTGCAACCCTTATAATAAGTGACGCAGCATCTCGATCGCAGATGAGTATGACGGTTGAGATAGACTACGCCAAGTTGTTTATGCCGGAGCTACATCTTTGTCAATTAGCAATCATGAAGGATATCCAAGAACGAGAAAACTACTCACACGTGTAGTTAGAGAATGCCACGAAGCAGAGTGAGAGCCTCGTAGTGCAGTTGGAAGAAGCTGAACAGAAGAAGAGGGAAGCAGAAAACAAGCGGGCTATACTAGTGCGAGTGTTGGATGAGGCGTGTCGAAGTCTCCCTGACTTCGACATGCAGGCGGAAGAAGAATCGAAACAAAGAATAATCAAGATGAAATACTATGCACAATAGTCTCGAAGCAAGATAGAGAAGATGAAAGCAGACCATGAGGCCCATATTACAGAGCTTCAACTTCGCATCATTCCTGAGAGTCCACCAGAGGTCAGCGAACAGCGTCGCAGAGATATTCAGGCATCAGCAACGAAGATCTTAGATCTTGTAAGCAGTGCATAAAAGCTGCTAGATGAAAGCGTCGAGGCCTGGGAAAACTTGAAGGACAACCCATAAGTTGAAAAGTTGCAAGAAACTATCAAGCAGCGATAGATAGAGATGGATGCAATGAAAGCAGAAATTAAGACATTGCCTCCTATGCAGAAGATGCTTAAGGTGAAGCATAGCAATGAGCTCCAGCAAGAAATAGAGTCTTGCAAAAGGAAATAAACACTGTTGGTGAACTCTGTGCAGCCCCTTATCAACGAGGCCTTCGGTTTGAGCACTGTTGCAGACAACCAGCTCAAATTTTTGAAGGAGTATGACGCATTTGCACAGGAAAAGGCCAGCGAAGCATCAACATTAACATTGCAGGAGATAGTGGAGAAGGAGCAAGCAACCGAAGATATCATGTGCAGCCTCAACAAGCAATTTACTATCTTCGCCAACAAGATTCTTCCACCAGAAAAGCAGTAGAGTGTCCCGGGATGGGACACTGGTGAGTCTTAGGGGCCTGTTGGGGCTTGGACCTTAAAGGTCCTTAATTTTGGCAACTCCGTGGTTTTTGTGTGAATCTTGTAAGTGGAGTTGCGGTCCAAAATAGTCTTAGGGGATTCGGGGTTGGGTCAAAGCCCCTCTTTTTGTAAATGTCCCATGGTTTAAGCCCATGGTTTAAGCCCATGGTATTGTAATAGTGCACTTGTATAAATAGGAACTTATGTAAAGGAGTCAAGTACGATTTTGTTGTAATGATATGATGTGAAGAAGCTAAGGTCTATCTTTGGGTTTAAGGTCAAGTCCTAGCTGAGTGCGTGGACGACCTCTGTAGCTGAGTGTGCAGAGGGTTTTTGAAGAAAGGTTAAGTCCTAGATAAGTGCATGGATGACCTCTGTAGCTGAGTGAGCAGAGGGTTTTGGAGGAAAGTTTTTGTAGCTAAGTGCGCAATTTTGGGTTGTTGAGAATATCTGCAGCTGAGTGCACAGATCAGAACTATGTGTTTTGTAAAGAGTTGAATATAAACGTAGTTTTGTGGACGTAGCCCCTACACTGGGGGTGAATCACGTATATCTTGTGTTTTGGTGGTTCTGTTTATTTTGTTCCTGTTATGTTTTTATGCATTTGATAAGTAGATGAATGATAAAGTAAGATAAATTTCTAAGTACTAACTTCGTTGTGAATTCCCAGTTAAGGGTTAAGCAAGGAACTGTCTTTTATCTAAACTACGAAGCTATTTAAGTGAATGTCGAAGCTTTGTATTGCATAATTATTCTTTGTTAAGGCTAAAGGTACAGTAATATCCCTCTTTTTCCTACAGAAACCTGATTCTGTGGCACCCCATAGCTGTTTCAGGTGAGACTGCGACCTGTTCGCAGGTTGTTGCCAAAAGGGCCAACACTATGGGTCTGTTTGTTGGTGCGAAGATAAAATTATAAGAACCTGGGTCTACCCTAAGTCCAACATCCCCATGGAGCCTCTGTCGATGCCTCCTGTGTCATAGAGATGTCCCAGTTTTTATGACGAGTCTATGCTGCCTTCATTCAGTCACCATATGCCATTATTCTCTTGTTCAAAGGAAGTTGAAGCCTGAGTCGGCCATTCCTTAGTTATCTTGACTTTGCATGTCAGCCATTCCCAGTACACTTACTGGTTCATGCACCTTATGATCGAGTCCTTCCACATTATACAGCTTTGCTGACTATCTTGTGTTGGATGATGGGGGATACCTTAATGCCCTCCTTCCAACGGATTTCATCCCATTGACTTCATATCATTTATTCTGGGATTGGAATCTAGATTCAGTTTTAGTGCCTTGAGACTTGCAGTCATCAGTGGTACGTTCTCTCGCCATTGATAGTATTTGGGAATACATCAATGTCCCTTGATTGATGGATCCTCTTAAGTGTTCAACCTCAACACATTTATTCACACTTGTTAGTTTGCACTCTAGTACCTTGATTCCCATTCTCATTATCGGTGGGTGATCTCGCGTCTATTAACGGTATACATCAATAACCGGTAATCAGACGATGGACTACTATGTTCAACCTCGACACCTATATTCACATAGTAAGACATGTACTCGTAGCATTTGCTGTAGAAGACTTTCCAGATTGGTGGCATCTCTTATATGCTACCTCCTTGATCGTGCCAGTGTTCATGAGATTTCAGCTCTCATGACTTGATTCCAATATATGTTAGACATTTCTAGCCACTATGGAGATCTTGATCTGTTATATATCTTCATCCATTATGGAGATCATGGTCATTTGTATACCTTCATCATGGATATTTTCATCTATGTATATTGTACGTGGCGATGACCACTTATGTGATATCTTGTATCATGCCTATTCATGGCCATTGTACTCTTATGTATCTAGGATTGCTATATGTATTTGCAGTTTTGTACAGAGTTGTATCATTGTACTATGCTGATTGGGTGGCTAGTCTGCCATTTGGGATCCTTCATCACTTCACTTCTGGGATGGACTTATAATGTATTTCGGCCATCGTATGACCCCCCTGATGTCACACATTAAGGGGCATCTGTTATAGCTGATTTTACCACTCCAGGTGAATCACACCTTGTATGGCCTTCCCATGTCCCATTGCAGACTCCTTAGATCCTATGGACCATTTTTTATCCTTTGATGTTTCCTTGATCATCCCTAAAAACATGTGAAAAATGATACACGTGACTTTTAAACCTATAATCGCGTATATACACAACTTTGACCCCTAAAACCGTGTACATTGGGATGTGTACAAAATCCAAATCCTTTTAGAGTTTTCCTTGACATGGATCTGACTCACTTGACTCCTGGCATTCCCTATGCCTTCAGATCGCTCAGATTCGACCTTTCATTACCCCTTTGAAAATCTATATAAGGAACTCTATGGTACATTGAAGGCATATGAGAGGATTGAGAGCAAAGAAACTATAGCCCATTATTTCCGAAACTTATGCTTGAGTCTGCATCCCTTTGTCCCTTGGAGCACTTTTGTGTTCTTCCCAAGATTTCCTTTTGCTTGTGATCTTTCTATCAAGAGATGGATGATTGAGGTGGTGGAGGCCCAAGTGGGGGATTTATTTTCTCTGGTTTGTAGACATGCTAACAGAGGTTGTATCTATTGTAATCTCTGATTTATATTAATAGAAATATCTTTTCCTATCCAATAATGTGTGTTTGAATGAATATATTATCCATGGGATGTTTTCAAATGCTTATACATTGTTGATTATATATGCTATAATAGATCTAACACCATGATATATAGTATGCTTGTATTGTTTACTTTTTGTTGAGGAGGTAATTTATCAATTCAAGTTGAAGTTGGAAAGCTCAACGGGGATCTACTTCAACCATCCAGAACAAGGTACGAGGTCTGATCCTTTACTGTTAGACATTTATTTTCTATTGCATATTGGAAAGGATTGATTTCTAGATTCAAGCTATCTGTTGTGGTACCCCAAGCCATAATAATTTCTCTCTGTAACAATTAGTTGGAGAGCACTCTTGATTGTTGGAGTGCAGTACAAGCAATGGGACCCTAGGATAGTTTTTAGTCCCATTGATTTCAATTTTTTGGGAAACAAGCAGTATGGGAGATGGATTCCTGACTTAATAAAGTGATTTTAATCAGAGTAGTGTAGTAGAAAGCATGGTGGTTCCTCTCTAAAATCTTCATGGAATCTCAAAGACTGAAAGTTGGGCAACTCAGTGGCAACTTCAAATAATCGTACAGAAAGCAGGTTCTACAACACCCATGTTTGAAATTGGTTGAGGACAAGAAATATTGGGAAGGGAGGATTTTTAATTGGGTCACAATGGCCTAATCACATTTTCCATATTCATGAGAGTTTTTCAAATTGATGCAAAAGGTCAAATAATTGCCAAGGAGGAAAATTACTAGTTTCCTAGGTTTAGGGTGGAAGCTTTGGGATTTGGAATAAGGGGGACAATAAATGATGTTCAGAAATTATAATGGAATAAATTTTTAATAATGGAGATTATTAAATAAATAAAATAGAAAATTTAAGTGTCAATGGATCATGGAGACACATGGAGACTATGGGGCCTAGATAAGCTATAATTTATGTTCCACATTGCATCGTCCTCTTGAAATTTAGAATCCATGGGAAGCCTAAATGTTATTGGATGAGTTATAAGGATAATAAACTTGGACATATGTGTCATATATATAATTTGGAAGTAAATATAACTTACATGGGAGAGGAAGAGTCATTGTGGAGCTAGTGAGAAACTTGGACTATATTCCCTAGCTTAATGACAACAATCATGAAGATGCTATAACTCCTATGACACAAATCAGATATGAAAGCTAAAATATGACATATATAACATTTCAGGTCAAAATATATCATCCAATAGGGTGCTCATGTGATTTGGGGAATCTCAATGGGTTCCTACTAAAATTGGGGGAAGATGGAAGGCTAGGAAAGGGAGGACACATGGAAAATACTGAGATCGCACCCAAATTCGAATTGGATTGATTTTGTGTATGGATTGGTAACATTATAAGGATAATTATTATTATAAAATATAGAAATAAACCAAGAGAATATATTTGGTTCATTTGAGAAATTTTCATTTGTGAATTGTGAGAGCTAGTGAATGACTAGTTTTCTCGCCTTAGCCAATTTCGAGGGTGAAAGATTCACATCGAATTTAATGTTTGAAGAGGAAACTCAGGTATTTAATGGATATTTAATGTATTTTTATTTGTATGTGTAATATACAATTCATATTATGGTTTCTTCTATTGTATTACTTTCTCTCAACCATTTCTAGTTTTTATTGCATATTCTTGCTTATGGAGGGATTGTGCTTTGGGTGAGATATTGATATATTTGGGGAAGATTATAATGCACCATTATTTTATGTTATGATTTAAACTATATTTGTTTCAATTTCATAAGACTCTGAGGTTGAAATACTGAAATATTTCATGTAAAAATGTTAATCAATGAAGAAATAGTGCCATTTCCCTACTATCTTGTTGTGAACCAATGTAATGTTGATGGATTCGAATGGATAAGTAAAATACTTATAGTTTATGGATGAATGGACTATTATTTATGTATTTATAATTTCATTAGACTCTCAAGTTGAATTACCAAAAATATTTCATGTATAAATGTTAAATAATGAAAAACAGTGCCATTTCCCCACTACCTTGTTGTGAACCAATATAATGTTGATAGATTCAAATGGATAAGTAAAATAATGATAATTTATGGATGAATTGAATGTTATTGATGGATTATATGATTTTAATTTTCATTATATAAGCATTTGGAGTTATTTTGTTGAGTTTCATAGCATTTGGAGACGTTTGCCTATCATTTCGCCCAAGGTTGAAACTAGTCTTTCAGGATCTAATTTAAGGGAGTTATAGAAGAAATTAAAAGTTGAATGGTGATGAATATGAGTTCATATTGATTTCATTTACATTTACCTTTATTCCATTCATAAATTCAAGTTGTATCAAGTGCATTTGGGAATCTATTTTCAGTATTCATTGTGCGGGAATTAGAACCCCAAATTACTAGTCAAAAATCCAACCTCAACCATCATTTTAAACAAGTTTGATGAAGAATTTAGAGGGACATAAAGCTTACATAAAAATAATACTCAAACCTTAATATCATTCATACACCATTTGTGAATATTTGGGAGAATTCAGACCAATTTGGAGACCTAGACATCAAAACTAGTCAAAGGTCAAAATAGGGAAAAAAAGTAAAAAAAATGGTCATTTAATAATTTTTCAAAATGTTACATTACAAGAAGAAAGATTTTAGCAACTTGTGCAGTTTATGAACATCAATTTGTCACAATATATCCTAATGTAATAAGGAGCGACATAAATCTTGGCACACTAGACATATTAAGTATAAGCATTTTCATATTAGATATCTTGTTCTCCTATATGATAGTAAGTTTTTGAAGCATCATGAAATGATTCAAACACATTAGCTAGGACCATACATTATCATTCATATTACTGAGGGAGGTGCAATTTAGTTACATAAGTTAGATGGTTCACCCTTAAATGGGTTAGTGAATGGAAGTCATGTAAATCCTTATATGGATAACCACACTTCAATCGATTGATAGTTAAAAAAAGTTAAAAAAAAAAAGTTTTTGAGTGTTATTGTCGTAAGTTAATGACTATTTTGGTGCAAGATTATGAGTGTTCTGAAAAAGGAAAAAAAAATAATTTGTGTCACAAATTATATGTCTATCGTGAGAGAATAAATTTTATGGTAGACTATATCTCTGTTGCAAGAGAAGAATTGTTATTGCATGATGTGTTTTGATCGTAACTGACAGTAGGTTGAAAATTAATTTAAGTTAATGAGATATTTCAATGGCATGTTTTTTTGTCACACCTGGCATTAATGCATAGTAAATACCGCTAAAATTATAGGACAAGTGACGGTTTGATTGGAAGTTTCATTGACATAATTAGAAATATTAATCCATGTGACATAATTTTCCACCACCTTATCCATTTATTTTAGGATAGTGTGGGAAAACAAGTTTTAGCATGCATCCACCTACTTCATCTTGGTCATTCCATTGCATCCAATTGAATGAATTCTTGTGTTGAACCCTTTTTGTAACAATTTGATATGAATTTATTTGATTAAAGCATGGTAATTTCTATTTTAAGTACAATCATTGTTCCAGAATCAGGCATGGATGTAACATCCTCGACCCTCCAACCAGCGAAGAGGACGTTACCATGGCGTTAACCATCCGGGCTACCAGTCCCATGAACATGTGAATTCATAAAAATGTTGAAACAGAATGCATTGAAGTAGAACATACACAGATGCAATTATTTATCATACACAATGGAGGCAACATACATTCATACAAGCATTCATTCAACATGTTCATCATAATCATTAATAGTAAATAGGATTGTAGAAGTAAAATAGACAAGGTTACTTATCTTATAAGAACTCGTTTCGCAACCGGCTACGTCATTGCAATGTTCCACCCAACCATAGGCCAGCATGCTCCTTAATATCTAAGCGACGCTGCCACCCTCGAGCTGGGCATGATTCTCTAAGGAATAAGGAACAAGCAGGCTTACACATAGCCAAGGATACACAAAACATAGCCAAGCCAACACATTTGGGTTTATCAGGCCATCAACAAGATAGCCAAGCCAACATGGTCAGGTTTATCAGGCCATCAAGGAGCTGGGAAAGGCCAAATGCTAAGATGGTGAGCCCATTACAGAGCTAGGAACACCTACACTAGAACTAGCCTAACTTCTAAGACACCCACACACACCCAACACAAGGAATCATTCCCTTCTCTGCTACACAGTCCCTTAGGCCATGCCTTCCCTTCCAGTGCTATTCAAGGGTTGTGGAGAAGAAATCCAGCCCTCTAGATATATCTATGTGTTTTGCAAACACACCAGGTTTATCAAGCAACCAAAGCCCCCATCCCTGCTCCCAACACAGTCTAAAGACCAACCATTGCATGCTGCAATCAATCAGCTATTATAGCTTAAACATGGAAAATGATTCCTGAGTCATTCTTGGCCCTATCGTGGCCAAAACGACTCCCAAGCGAATTACTACAGTCCCCAAAATGTATCATTAAACACAACTCACAACATGGGGAAAACAACAGTCCATCCTGGACAACGAAGTCACCAAGAAAACTTACACAGACCACACTGGGGAAGAAAATGCAGTCTCTTAACCTGTGCGTGAGGGAAAATTACACTAGACCAAAAACTACAGAGGGAAAAACATATGCATGAGCCACAAATCGATAAGGAAAACTTACACACAGTCCCTGAGCATAAAAATGGCTCTCCACAGGAAGAATCATTTGACCGAACGGCCCCATCTTGGTGTGTGAGTAACAACAACGTAGAACCCAGTGTGTGAGAGAATATGTACACCAAATCCCAAATATAGATTGAAACACACCAAAATTACTCTTTGTGGAAAAATGTGAATGACAGTGGAGACGACTTCTCTCTCCTGGCTGCATGAGACCAAACAAGAAAGAAGCCTATGTGTGAGAAAATGAACAGACAACCGTCCCTGCGAGAGAATGAACAAACAATGGTGTGAATGGCGTAGTGGAGTGAAGGGAATGAGTGTTTCAGCACCGTCATGGAGAGAGTGAAATTCCTGGAGAGTTCACTTCCTTTTTCCCAACATGAGGTTCCATTGTTGGTGGATTCTACAGGTGGGCAAGGACTGACAATCCTACCACCTCCACTCCCAAACAATAAATACCTCAACCACTCAGCAGAATGTTTCAGGTGGTAATTGGATAAGACAAGGGAAGTTGAGAAATGTAAATAGGGTGGTGACACATGGATTTTTTCCCATTTGTTCAAGGTTTGACATCCCCCCCTTATCCTTAGGAAAATCATGCCCCTTCTAAATTTAGTTGTCGTAAACGTAGTTGGTTGGATTATTTAATTAATGATGCATATTTACATGATGAAAAAACTCAATATATATGTCGCATGCCCCGATATACCATCGGTGACCATTTCAACCCGAAACATAGCATAACCAACCAATGGTGGGGCCTTGGCCTTGAGCTCTGCACCATGATTATTACAATATATACATCACATACATTTAATGCAACGAGGTCAAAACTGGGGTGTTACAATGGATATTTCATCCCCTACACCTACTAGGGAATAGAAAACAAAAGTTGTCTCACAACCATAGCCGATTGTTGAGCCACAAAAAGATTACATTTTATTCACCTTTTATTTACCATTTGTCACCTTATTCCTATCTTATTCTTTCATAAAACCATTAATATTCACCACTTTCATAATAAATATGGGTTTATATTACCATTTTCCAAATCATTTATTTTTTAGTATTTTCAGTGAGTTTGTGGTTAATTATTGAGAAAAAATAACATATTTTCATTATACTTTAGATTTGGATGAGTTTGGTGATGCTTACAGGTGAATTTGAAGACTTTAACAAGCTCAAAAGTGACCACCTAGCCTCAGATTCGAATTTCATCTTCCACATGTGAGCTAATTTCAAGGAGAATATTATGGAAATGTGGAGAGAATATCTCATCCAATATTTGTTGAGGATTTGAAGGGATGAGTTGTAGATTTGTTGAGGATTTGAAGGGATGATTTGTAGATTTGTTGAGTATTTTGAGGGATAAGTTGAGAGAATAGTGGATCTCTAATTATGATTAGTTATCTTGAATTCATATATAAATAGGAGGGCTCTCTCCTTATTTTGGTTAGAGGCCTCTCTAGTGGTTTGATAGTAGAGAACTAGTTTAGCTTTTGAGATAGTCATGGATTTGACCTTGTTGTAATAGATTTCATATTTTACAATAGATAGTTTGACTTCTTCATATTTTGATGTCATGGTTATGAATTAGTTGTATTGATTTTATGTGAGCTCACAAGCTAACGTTGATTGCTTTATATCAGTTTATTTTCTACACTCTTATGCTTTTCTAGATTAGGTTTATTTCCATGTTATTTCCTTCTTTCGCAAGATTAATTCAATTTCAATTACATGTATTTTTTATTTCAGTCACTTAGAATATTAGATTAAATTATCTATATTCTTCCCCTGCATTTATTTTGTTTGTACCTCACAAGTTTACGCTCTCTCTGGGTTGACAAATTAAATCATTGGATATATGTTATAAACTTGTTTAATATTTTCCCCAACATTGATCATAGAAGTTATTTAACATCTGGACTATCCCACTCCATCAAGAAGAAAACAACATGGCTTTGAAACTAGTTTCCAACCAAGAACGACAACTCCACATGACGCTAAAGAAACATGATATGGGTTGGCCAACTTGTTATCTAATTATGTTCCACCAAGGCCACAAGAGTCACCTAAAGTTACTGTTGGTAAAAATTACAAATATCACGTGGTAATTCTAACCATACCAAAATCAGACCATGTGATGATGGAAATTCTATCAAACCTAAAGAAATTGGATTTTATAGACCATGAACTGCACAAGTTCCTAGAACTTGAGATGAAGCATTCTATTACCACTATCTGAGAGACAAAGATCGAACTATTCATGTGGACCTGACAGAGTGGGATAGAGGATTGCATAAATTTGATTATTATTGTTGATGCATATGCCACACTTTAGTCGCACATAATAGTGAACACATGCATGAAGAAACTACTGGTTTGTTTTCATGGAGGATTCCTATGGCTAGACAGAAAAATATTAGTAGATTTCGAGATCATAGAATCCATCACATGAATTCCTCTTGTAGGGTTCGACCCAATTCCCTTCTTTCACTATAAAGGACTAAGATACAACCATTACCAATCAGAGGAAGGAAAAGTATAATTTGTCGAGAGATAGGAGAGGATTTTCCATCGCCTTTATAAATGTCATTGACATTCAGTTTGTAGCCAAAGTTTTATCTAGCAAGATGTTAATGAAGATGCAATCCAATCAGTGTACACCGGCTACAATTGCTACAATAGAGCAGTGTGCAACGGGTGTCCAGATGAACTAGTTGACCTATTTGTTGAATGAGTTACTAGAATATGCCATTGATACATAGGAAAAGAGTAATCCCTTTAATTTTTCGTAGATTTTGATTTTAATTTTATTTGTCACATGAGAAGAACCGCCAAACAACCAAAAGTTATGTCTCATGTACCATGCCGAGGAGCAAGATACTGGAATCTCTGGTATGATAAAGAGAATCCACAATCAAAAATAGATAACAATGTGGAATTTTATTTGAAAGTATATGCACTCGGGTATTTTATTCATAAATGTTGGCTTGCATGGGAAGACCCGGGTTTACTGTACTTAACCAACAACACCCCTATCTCACTGGCCCTTTCGGCGACAGATCGTAGAGTGGCCTGAAGTCTCACCCGAAGTGATTCTAATGGGCTAGTTAAGGACTCAAGTGTCTTGGACCAGGTTCTGTGGCATCCTGGGTGTCTCGCAGCTCTTCTAGCCTACAGGATCTCTCTCTATCTATGACACGCAACTTCCTCTTACTTGCGACGACTCTAGTCCTTATCGCATCGCCATGCCTCAGGCAATGCGTAACTCCTTCCTACGCTGATTCTCAACTGCAGTGCACCACAGCCCTTATGCTGGCGCAATATCACCTCCTTGCAATATCCTACCACTGTGGCTCAGTGTACTTGGTGCTACTCATTCCGACTTACAGGACTCAATATACAAGGTTGCTTAACTCTGCGACGCTTAACTATCTGGGATGAAATGTAGATAAACTCTTACTCAAAATACTTATGAACTTCAACTTGCATTTATCTTCTATAGTGCTATAAACTGAATAACGCATACATACATTAAACTGTAAAAAAGGCCCATGCGATAACTGATAGATGCAACAAATAAACACAACACATAAATCAATCACATAACACACGATTTTAACGTGGTTTACCTACAGGATGGAAGTTACGTCCACAGAACTGTGTTTCTATTATAGCTCGGGGGAAGGTAAACATAGTTCTGCTGCACCACATATGCAGCTCGAGATATTCTGGGTAACTCCACACACAGCCTAGAGCCCTTCTCTCTTAGACCTCTTTTCTACTCTATATTGCACCTCTTACAATATACTCTTCCCTCTCTGTTGATCCCTGCGGATCATTACATGCATGCTCTATGAGCCAGCTACTAGTTATAATACGATAACTACATTTAATAATAGAACCAGAGCTCAGCTTCTACAACTGTCTAATAATCTACAAAAACAACTAACAACTGAACGAACCCTTTTACAATACAAAATATATCCCTTTATAGGCGTCCCAGAGGTCTCGCCATTACAACACTGTGGGCCTGTCCCAACAGTAACCCAAAACCCTAACTAGTGATAGTCGGCATATATGTACTTCAGGTAGCCACTTTTCATCACACCACATCTCTCTGCAATCTTCCATGCTTCCCGACGCTGACCATGGGTACTATGCACCGATTCCCTGCTTCTGTCCTTCGTCTTCAATACCTTGACCTCGTTGCTCCTTTTCCTTTATGAGGGTAGTTGAGCCCTCCTATATTCATCGTTGCCTTTAATGCAGTGGGTGAGCTCTCTCTTCTCGGCCACTCAGGTACTGTCGTCTTCCTTGAATTCTCTACCCTAAAAGTCACGGTTTCTAGCTCTGCTATGTAGCTAGAAACATGCTACAGCGTCGTAGCTCCATCTTATCTCCTCTCCGCCAGAACTGTTTATCCACTAAACTGGCAGCTTCTTCTGTAGCTACGGGACCCTGCTCCAACAGTCCCCTAACACTTACTTATGGCTCATCCCCGAGCCACTACCAGTGGGATTCTCCTGCTGTAGCTTCTCCTTGGCTTCCTGTGAATTCTGTTGAAACTTGTCCCGAATTCCCACGACTTCTTCCCGCATCGCCGCGACACGCTCTTGTGCTGAGTCAAGAATAGCTTGACTAATATTGGAGTCCTCTGTTAACACAATTTTATTTCTGGTGGCTGTGAACTCCCTAAATTTCTGCTCGAATGTATCGACTATCTTTGTGATCTGCTCCTGATATGGTTGAAGCAGGTCATTGATGTGTATCTCCTATGCTCTCAACCGCTGCGCTTCCTGCTGCAAGTGGTTCATCTCCTTCGTCGTTCTCATCTTCTAAAGAGCTGTCAAGCTCTTGATTTCTTCCTTTATTTATTTTGTGGTATTCTCTATCTGATGAATACTTTGTTGTATTTCTACTTTCTCAGGGAGCTCATCTAACTCTGACCATGCACTCGTCGCATCGGCTAGCACTGACAGTGCATCGTCTATGCGAGATTGTATTTGTGTGGAAGTGAGTCGGAAGGCCTCTACTCTGGATTCCTTGTTTGCCTGGCGGGTGCCTGGTGGTCTAGCCTCGAGCTCAGCAATCTGTGCTTTGTGGTATTCCTCCATCTTGGCCACCGTTTCTTTCATCCTGGTGACTATTTCCTCCAGAGCCTTTGCTCTGTCTACAACTTTCCTTACCTTTTGCGGGATAGGCAAGGTGAATTCAATATTACATTGGGGCAACTCAAATGCAATTCTCTGTAAGACTTGAGAGAGATTGTGATCTCTTTATTGATATGTTTTTAACTCATCTTCCTTTTTCTGATAGCTGGTGGCGAGTGCTACATTCTGTTGCTTCAGCTGCGTGTTCTGTTTATAAGTTGCGAGCTCTCTTCCTCTGAGCTCTGCGCTTAGCTACTGCTGGATCATCTGCAACTGGTTAATGTGGAACTCTGCAAGGTTAACCTCAACGGGTTGCCTAAACTATATTCGTGCATCCATCATTGACGCAAGGAACTAAATGCTCCCTGGTGGTATCAAAACTGTGTTTATGCGATCTGTTGCCAAGATTTCCTCGCGGGAAATCGACTGTGTTGAGCTTTCTCCTGTGGTCGCCCTTACCGATGGAACCTGTGTCATAGAAATATTCTCACTAATTTATTTTAGGTCCAGAAGCTGCTTTTCTATTGCGCTCTGCATTTTCTCCTGCGATGTCTGCATTGCCTCAAATGAGTCCTTCAAGATGTCATGCATTCTTGTTGCAATGAGTTCATAATAATCCTCTGTCAGTGCAGTCTTCAAAGGTAGTTTTGTTACTTTCCGCTTTTTCTTCTTTGGTATCTCTAGTATCTCTTCTTCTCCATCCTTTGTCGTCTATGCCTCTGGTGGCACTTGCTGTGAATCTTTCTTCTATTCTCCTGGTAGTGGCACTTGTGCTGTATCCTGCGTCTGGGTCTCCACTTTGTCTTTGCCTTTGTCTGATGGATCTGTCTAGGCGGTATCTGATGGTAGTGGTGTGGTATCCTTGAATGCTTGCTTCCAGTCATCATCGAAGTCCTTGACGATGCCTTCAATATCCTTTGCTGTCATCCTGAACCAGCCATTAGCCCAATCGTCCCTTCTAGACATTTTTGGCCTCAGATAGATTCTATGGCTGTCTGCCATAAAATTAAGCCGGTTATCATATATGTCCACAATTTATGTGCTGATTCATGGTGTCTCTTGGATGGTTTTCTTCAACAGCTTATAATATTCATAGAATACTATCATATTAACCTTTTTCTTTGCTTGGTTGTTGCTCTCCCATAAGTTGGCATAGCGCACGCCTCTGGGCGCGCCACTTGCTAGTTGTGGAAACTGGGTATGGGGTGGCTCCTTCCAGCTGACGAATGCACATAAAATAAGCAGCCATGAGAAATGGAAAGGGTGGCTTGCTTCATCCTGAGCTACCAAAAAATCTGCCTGAAGCATATTTAATAAAAATAAAGACCAATTGAACTGTTCCCCCTCTGCAACTTGTATGGCAAGGTTAATCACTGATCATGTAACTTCCTTTGGCCTAACCTTGGTTAACAGTCTGCCTGCAAGCAGACTGGCTGTAAATCTGAGTGTGTCGTTTGTTAAGCTTGCAATATCATAAGCCCTTCCTCCCCTCTGGAGCTTATACTTGGAAACTAGGGATGGTGGTAGCTTGGAATCCTTGGTATTCCCTGTTATCTGAATCTCGGGGTCTTTGCCAGTCTTGGACAGCCCAGTGATGCGGTGTATCAAGTCGACGTTTAGGTCGACCCTGTTACCTAGCCAAAGGTAACCTCCATGTACACACAAAAGTAGGACGCGCACCACGGCATTAACCTCTGCACCTCATCCAAAATGAGGTAGTCTCAACAAATTGAGCAGACCTGAGCGCTCAAGAATCTGGACATGTACCATGGGAACATATTCATCTCTACCTGTCCTTGGGTTCTTCTGGATCATAAGATACTGATCCAGCCGGAACTGAGGATATGTCTTAGCATCTCCCAGGTTATAATTTGTAAATTTAACAATAGAGGCATATCATAATAGATCTCCATTTTCTTTTACTTGAGAATCAATCGGTGGTATGGGAACAGTAAACTTAGCACTCTTGGGAATTTTTACCTCTCGTGTGCCTTCAACTCGTGGCATGATGTAATCTGCTGCACTATGAACTTCTTCCTTCGGATCGGAACTAGATCCTTCTATTATCTGAGAGTGGATCCTCATTTTTGGTGGTTCTCTGTTCTGTGATGAACTCGGTGGGACACCCCTAGATGGCGTCGTCATAGGGGTTGTAAGGCCACCACGTTTGAACCTTTCCAAAATCGCTTCTATAGTTTCCTCCTCGGATAGAACCCACTCGGTGTAAAACGTTGGGCGTGCAATGGCTGCAATATCTGGAAATCATAGCACTCTGTAATGGGATTAGTTCTGCACAGGGAAACTGATCGATGCACTCTATAAGTCTCGGCTCTTGAATTCTTGCAAATGTAACCCTCCCGAATGACTAATTTCTGCTTTTATCCCAAAGATGATAATCCTGGACGTAACGGTCATATAGACTCAATCCGTTGGTCATATTAATTGCATGGACAAGATCACACCCATCATCCAATCCTCAATAAATGCTAAAATCTGATCAAATTTCTCTCGAAGTGTGTGTGTATAGGCGCCGGTCTCGTCGAAGATTTACCAAATCTAGAAAATTGATTACACTGCTGCCAAATCCACAGTAAGATATACCGGTCATTTCTTCATTAACTGCCTGTCAGAAGGCAACTTGACTAGCCCTCTGTTTCCTTGTGAAAGCGGGTACGTGGCACAGAGAGACATCGCCTCGCTGCGATGCAACACCGCATCCTCTGCTTAAAACAAACTTAAGTGATTTTTTTTTCAATCACAGGCCACTGATGACTTGCGCAAAATGGACCATCCTTATGCAGTTCCTCATACTTAGAATACCTGCCGGTGTAGACTAATTCCCGGTGCGATGCCTCCTTTCAACTACACTGGACATCTGCATGACTTGCGACTCTAAGTTAGGGCTGTGAGGTGGAGTGGCTATAATTATAGATCTTGAGCCTACTGCCATTGATCAATGTGGGAAGAAGCTCCCCATTCATTTTGCTGAGCTAAACGACAACTCCCTCTGTAACTTGTTGTATCTGGTATGGCCCCAGCCAATGCGTCTTGAACTTCCCTAGAAACTTAATAAAGTTACTGTTGTAGAGGAATAATAGGTCTCTGATCTGAAGAGTATTACTCTTAATGTGTCTATCATGCCAAGCTTTTTCTTGTGCCTTCTGCACTTTCTGATGGAAGCCAGCGATGAATCTGTCTTCCTCTAAGGCAAGCAGCTATGCTAGCCTTTCATCCACTGTGTCTGTATCGGTCATCCCGGTAATCTGAGCAATCCATAAGCTAGGAAGAATATACTCCATAGGCATAAAAACCTCCTTCCCATACACTAAACTAAAAGGTGTGTGTCCTGTAAGTTTCTTGCATGTGTTCCTATACGCCCATAATACAGCGTTAACTCTGAGGTCCCAATCATTCCTTTGGCTGTTACAGATCTTTGTGAGAGCATTTTCTAAAATCTTGTTAAAATCCTCCACCATACCATTAGCCTATGGGTGGTAGGGAGTGCTCTTATGGTGCTGAATCTGAAATTATTCCGTCAAGGCCTCAATGGTGCGGTTCAAGAAATGTGTGCCTTGGTCACTCATCAAAATTACTGGGCATCCAAATCTACTAATGATGTTTTCAAAAAGGAGCTATGCGGCTGTAGCAGCATCACAATTTCTTACTGCTTTGGCCTCCGCCCATCTGGTGAGGTACTCTGTTCCAGTGATGATGTATCTCACACAAGTGTGTTTTCCTGGTGGGTTGATAGGACCCACAAAGTCTATAGCCCACTTGTCCAATGCGTGCAGCATAACTTGCGGTCATAGTAGCATTTCATCTCGTCGCGAGGGTTTTCCCACCCTCTGGCAGATATCACTGCATCTACAAAAGTCCTTAGTGTCCTTGTGTAATGTAGGCCACCATAATCCTGCATCTAGGATTTTCTGCGCACTCGACTTTCCTGCGAAATGACCTCCTGCAGTTCCTGAATGTGCCTCTCTGATGATAGCGTCTTTTTCATGCAGCATCACACATCTGCATAGAAATTCATCTGGACCTAACTTGTATAACTGTCCTGCAATCAGGGTGAAGTCTGCTGCTTTAACAACCAACTGCTTCTTTTGCTGCTTAGTAAACTCGTCAGGTGCTAATCCTGTAGTGAGAAAGAAAGTGATATCAGCATAGTAGTCATCTGTGATCTGGATAGAAAACAACTGCGGATCCGACAAATTGTCCTCTAGGTTACTCGGCTCTTCTCCTGAGTCTATCCTTGACAAATGATCAGGTTCGGCATTCAATCTTCCCGGTTTTACAATGATTTCAAAATCATACTCCTGAAAGAGGAGTAACCATCTGCAGATTCTCCCCCCTAACACTGGCTTATTGACCAGATACTTCAATGCAGAATGGTCAGTAAACATCTTGAACGAGGCACCCAATAGGTAGTGCCTGAACTTCTGTAGTGCATACACCATAGCTAAGCCTTCTCTTTCTGTCATGGTGTAGTTGTTTTCTGCTATCGATAGCTTTCTGCTGGAGTACGCGATAGGATGATCGATATCCCCTTCTCCTGGTTGCGTTAAAACAACCCCTAGTGCGATGCTAGATGCATCCACATGTACATGAAACGGCTTAGTCTAGTTTGGAAATACTAATATGGGTGTTGTAACCATCTTCTCTTTAAGTGTGTCTAGGCTCTGCTGACATTCTTTGTTCCATAGGAATTTTACATCTTTCTTTAACAATTTCTCCATCGGTGCTGTAATCTTTGTGTATCCTTTGATGAATTTTCTGTAGTACCCAGTATGACCAAGTACTGTCCTCAATTGCTTTACTGAGTTGGGTGCTGGAAGATTTACAATGATTGCGATCTTTGCGGGATCTCCCATCAAGCCTTGTCTGCAAACAATGTGACCCAACAAAATACCGAATGGTGCACAAAATATACATTTCTTCAAGTTTAGAGAAATCTGGTACTGCCTACATTTCTCTAACATCAGTCTTAAATTTCCTATGTTCTTATCAATTAGTCCAAATACAGTCCAATCATCAAAATAAACTTCTAGGAATTTATGGATGTATTCTTTAAATACAGCAACTACTACTCTAGAAAAGATAGCGGGTGCATTCTTAAGACCAAAGGGCATTACCATATACTGGAATGAGCCCCATTCTGTTGCAAAGGTGGCCTTGGATTGATCTTTTGGATGGATTCTGATCTGATGGTAGCCTCAGTGAAGGAGTAGACCTCCTTTCCTCCCACATTGTCTAACACCTCGTTAGTGAACGGTGTTGGAAATGGATCATGAAGCGATGCATCGTTGAGTTTACGCAGATCGACACAGATCCTGATGTCTCCTTTAGTTTTCTTTTCTTATACGACCATGGGACTAACCCATTCACTCTCTTCTACGGGCTCAATGATGCCTGCTGCTAGCATCTTATCGATTTCATCCTTAACTTTTTCTTTATAGCGCGGATTTAATCTATATGGATGTTGCTTGACTGGTCTAGCATCCTCCTTCAATGGTATCCTCATTACTCCCAAGTCTCCGACTATTCCCTTCATCTCTGTGAACTTGGTGGGAAATAGGTCCTGATAGTCATGTAGCAAGTCTGCAATCTATCTGACTGTTTCATCGTTCCAATAGTCTCCAATAGAGGAAAACTTTGGTTCTATGTCTATGCCAATATTGATCTATTTAATCTTGATGGGCTCTGTGATTGCTGGAATTTCTAACTGTGGTCCCTCAACATCACGAGTCCCTTATGACTCCGGAATGTTGGTGTTGCGAGGATCCTCATCCTCGTCCTCTGGTTCTGCTTCAAAGTTATAGCACTTAAGCGCATCTTTTAGCTGAAGGGCCCAGTCAGGATGAGTTTGTATTGATAGGGTACAATCCTCAAATATCTTACTCTTTATTATATCTAGGGCCTGATCAACACTTGGGTACTCAGATTCAAAAGCGAAGGTGAGTAGAAAGCTGTCTATCATAAGTGGCCATGTAGTTGTTCCCTTGCGCAGTCCAGTCTCTGTGTACCAATTCCTTGGAACTGTGTCCAAAGTGTGAATGAATCGGTGAACCCATTCATCCTCGGGAATGTCCAACCAGTTCTATTCACAGGTCTGAATATGTGACTTGGGGTCACTTTCTCCTATATATTTCTACTAGACATACTCTCTGTCGATGGAAAATTTGATCGCCATCAATCTCTTAATATCATCCCATGATGCGATATTATCTTTATGTACATACCACCATCTTGCGGGTGTGGCACGTACTGCAAGGTGCATAGCTACGATCATCTGCTCATGAGGAATTTGTTGTTCAAACTGCTTGAGAAATTCTTGGATATCCGTTAGAGCTTGAAACGATGGAATCTCATTGATCTCTGCGCCAATCCATCGCAGTGACTTAGTCAAGTACGTGCATCTGTGCACTGAGGCTTCGTGAAGTCTATTCTGCCATTTCTCTAGACCAACATCTGAATCTGATGCGCATGAGCTGTCACATCGCCAACTAATGTTCCCTTCTTCAGTCGTATTGATTTAGTCGCTCTGGTTTGTGGTCATCTGGTAGAGGCTCTCCATGTTACGTGCCTCTTCCTCTGCTCGGATAGGTTCAATATATCTAGGACCCTGAAAAGGATCCAATGGTGCGATGACCCAGATCTGTGCGTCCTCAAAGGTCATTTGTCTTCTTTTTAGGTCGATAAATGCCATGTTACCGATCGCCCAATCAATGCCTAGTAGTGTTGGATATGGTCTACTATCACCAATTATTTCTATAACTTCAAAGTTCGTGAAGCTGCGAACTCCGTCAATTTCAACTGGTACTTGCGGTAATCGACCCAGGGGTGATACTCGCTGCTGATTATCTAATCTCAGATGAATAGGCGATCTGACTAACTTAGGGATACCCATCTGGTCCCATGTCTGCTTAGTCAGAACATTTATGTCTAATCCTAGATCTAGGATCACCTCATCCATTTCAAATTCTCCAACCTGTGATGTGAGTCGCATCTCTCTTCCGGTCCTTGTGTGTCCTGTAATATTATGAAGAACACGCTGTGTACTGCTCACGAAAGAACATGGCTGGCACTGATCTATGATGCGCTGAAGTTCTTCGATAGCTTGCTCATTTCTCACGACTTTTAAACAACTCCACAGGAAGGATTGTACACTTCCTGTCATATCATCCTCATCACATGTGCCCGATGTGGTAGCTTGCAATATCTATATAGGGATAACGCCACAAGGTGCTTGCTGCGGTACGCCCCTAGATGGTGGTACCTATGAAACTGGTTGCATAGGGTCATCAAGGAAAGTCTTAGCTTCCTGAAATGTCTATTTGTTCTTCCACAGGTCAAGTGGTTTTGCTTTGTTTGGAGCCCTACGCACCCACTCCTAACCTGTGTTCTTTTCAGTATCCTGTGATGTCTCACTAGTGGAAACACCGCTGCGAGTCACAATGTTGACTCTTGGTTCTGGCTCTTTCTGCTCAGCAGCAATAAGCTGGATGTTCTGGTGTGCTACTGGCTTAGGTTCTCTGATCTTATCTATCAAGGTAGGACACTCCTCTATAGTGTGATCATAAGATTTGCAATAGTTACATGTGGTGGTGGGACTCTGACAGTCTCTAGCATAATGTCCTACAACTCCACAGTTTTAGCAAGTAACTGGTTTGCGACCATGACCAAAGCCTTTTCCATGGCCAAAGCCTTCTCCACGGCCAAAGACTCCTCCACTTTCTCATCCTTTGAATCCTCCTCCACGGCCATCATAAGTCGGATCATGCTGTGGTCCTGCTGTTGGACCCTGTGTTTCTGATTGGACTCTATACAAGTCTTGCTTTGCTCCGACCATGAGATCATAGGCTCGGTAATTGTGTTCGTCATGGCCTACAGACTTGCAGAAGATGCAGTATAAGTTCTTAGGTGTCTGCACGTACTTCTGAAGTAGGGGGCACTAGTGAGGTATATGTCCCCATGTTTTGCATATTTCACACCACGGCCCGTGGGTCTGTGGTAAGGGGTTTGGAGCCCCTGTCGCCAGATATTCTACAAAGACTGGACAGTTGTCTTTTGTATGGCCTTGTGCTTTACACCTTATGCACCATATGTCTTGTGCAACCCCTTTTCCTTTCTTAAGCTCATGCAACTGTAACGTGAGATTAGGCAACTGGTTTTGTAGATTTGTCATGCCTGTGCTGGTTTTCGCTAGAGGTGAAGCCTCTAGTTTCATTGCCATCTCCAACGCGTCATCTTGCATCTAGAGTTTCTGCTACATTAATGGCAGTCTGATGTGAGGGAGCAGTGCTACAATAAACCATTCTTTATGCTGCTCCGGTGCAAACTCAAAGCTGACTTGGTCTATAAGGGATTTGAATTTCTGATCAAAGTCCCAGACTAACTCTGTAGGTAGCTGTTTGATGTCTTTGAGCTCTTTAATGTACTATGACTCAGACTTAGGTTTCTTAAACTCTTTAATCATGGTGGTATTGATCTGGACAAGTGTTCTGGGTACTGTGGTATACTTCATATACCATGTTAAGGCTCGATCTCTTAGTGTGGTGACCAACTGTACAAGTTTAATGTTATCGTCATTGATGGTTCTAATGGTCCACATGGCTTCACATAGAAAACAATGCTGCTCTAGGTCCTCTGCCCATGTTCCCTTAAATATGGGTAGATTCATATCATCCCCGATTCTATTTCTACGTGGTGGATGTTGATTTGTTGCGTTACTACCACTCGGCAGTATAGGTGAAGGTGATGTAGCGGTGGTAGGTACTGTCTGCGAGCTACTGGATGGAGTTGCTACTGGATTGTTCTAAGTCTCGGTCTGTTTCTGTGGGGTGTAAGGGTGGTAAGGGATATCCCCCTCTGTTCTTTCTGTGGTACTATAACTCTGTTGTCTAGTATTATCTAAAATGTCTTCAAATATGGGAGATATGAAATCTAATTTATATTTCTTTCCACTACGTGTACGTCCAATGTCATCAAAATCACTTTCAAACTCTTGTGACATTACTATCTTTACTTATTCATCTGAAACTAGATCCATTGTTCCTTTTTCATGTAATAACATCTTAATGGACAAGTTTAAAGATTTTAGGTACTTACTGCGATATCCTTTGAAGAAGTAGTGCTCATCCTCGCTAAAGCTTTTTCTCTATTAACTGCAAACTCTGTGACGAAGCCTTCTAGCACACTCACAAGCCAGAAGTCTACTATCTTTGTGAGGGGATTATCAAGGTTCTTCACGGTCTGAATCATCTCCGGTGTCCAAACAATGTCTCTTTTCTTCTTGAATATGCTCGTATCAGTCAACTTTGATAACCAGTCGTAAAGCTCATTCCCAAAGGTCGCAAAAAATATCGCATGCAGGTCTGTAACGATATGTTTTTGTAACCAGGCCTCTGTACTCAGTTTAGGACTCTTGTTCTCTCGTTCGGCAAACTCTTTCTGGTTAGACCAAACCCACTCATTGAGTTCATCTCTAGTAGGCCGCCAACAGAACATCAACGCTTAGTTTGTTCAAAATTGGCAACGGAACCATTTGTTGGCTTGCATGGGCAGACCCAGGTTTACTGTATTTAACCAACAACACCCCTAGCTCACTGGCCCTTTCGACGACAGACCGTAGAGCGTCCTGAAGTCTCACCCGAAGTGATTCTAATGGGTTGGGAAAGGACTCAAGTGTCTTGGACCAGGTTCGGTGGCAGCCTAAGTGTCTCACAGCTCTTCTATCCTGCGGGATCTCTCTCTGTCTACGACGCACAACTTCCTCTTACTTGCGACGACTCTAGTCCTTATCGCATCGCCGTGCCTCAGGAAACGCGTAACTCCTTCCTACGCTGATTCTCAACCGCAATGCATGACAGCCCCTCTGATGGTGTGATATCACCTCCTCATGATATCCTACCACTGCAGCTCAGCGTACTCGGTGCTACTCGTTCCGACTTATGGGACTCAATATACAAGGTTGCTTAACTCTGCGATGCTTAACTATCTGGGATGAAATGTAGATAAACTCTTACTCAAAATACTTATGAACTTCAACTTGCATTTATCTTCTATAGTGTTGTAAACTGAATAACGCATACATACATTAAACTGTAAACAAGGCCCATGTGATAACTGATAGATGCAACAAATAAACACAACACATAAATGAATCACATAACACACGATTTTAATGTGGTTCACCTCCAGGATGGAAGTTACATCCACAGAACTATGTTTCTATTATAGCTCGGGGGAAGGTAAACACAGTTCTGCTGCACCGCATATGCAGCTCGAGATCTTCTGGGTAACTTCGCACACAGCTTGGATCCCTTCTCTCTTAGACCTCTTTTCTACTCTATATTGCATCTCTTACAATATACTCTTCCCTCTCTGTTGATCCCTACGGATGATTACATGCATGCTCTATGAGCCAGCTATTGGTTACAGTAAGATAACTACAGTTAATAACAGAACCAGATCTCGGCTTCTACAACTATCTAATAATATACAAAAACATCTAACAAATGAACGAACCCTTTTACAATACAAAATATATCCCTTTATAGGCGGCCCGGAGGTCTCGCCATTACAACACTTTGGGCCTGTCCCAACAGTAACCCAAAACCCTAACTAGTGACAGTCGGCATATCTGTACTTGAGGTAGCCGCTTTCCGTCACACCACAGCTCTCTACAGTCTTCCATGCTTCTTGGCTATGACCATGGGTACTATGCAGTGCTTCCCTGCTTCTGTCCTTTGTCTTCAATACCTCGGCCTCATTGCTCCTTTTCCTTTATGAGGGTAGCTGAGCCCTCCTATCTTTGTCGCTGCCTTCAATGCAATGGGTGAGCTCTCTTTTCTCGGTTGCTAAGGTACTGTCATCTTCCTTGACTTCTCTGCCCTAAAAGTCATGGTTTCCGGCTCTGCTCCGTAGCTAGAAACATGCTACGGCGTCATAGCTCCATCTTATCTCCTCTCCGCCAAAACTGTCTATCCGCTAAACTGGCAGCTTCTTCTGTAGCTGTGGGACCCTGTCAAACGATTTCAAAACATCATCAGATTTTCTTTCGGATCTGATCATATATTTCTATAGTCACTACAAGATCCACAGAACCACTAGATAGCTACAATTTTTTATCTATCTATTAAATATATTGAAGCAATTATTCAGGATTGGCTTAAGGAATGGAGACAACCTATCATAGAAATTGAGCCATGATAGGATGACACATCAGAGAAGAAAAATGGAGATCAGGCATAAGATCCACCAACAGAAGAAATACCATGAATCCCTCCCTATGAAAATAAAAATGAATCCAGTGTGACCCCAACAGATCCAGAGTTGGGGGATAAGAGAAAATTATGTAAAAAATATGAGAAGAGTCACAAGAAGAGGAAGGTAAGCAAGGTAAGTAGAATCATTGATCTTACTAATTACAACTACAACCTTATTTTAGATCGAATGGAGGAAGTAGTGAATCAAAGATGCAAAAATATGGATGAATGACACACCGAACTGGTAAGAAACATTACATATTTATTGTATACACTTTGTACTATAGTAAAGGAAGTTAGAGTAGTGGTCGAGCGAGAATCGTATTCAACTATGTTGTAGGAACAGGCAAGCCCATGTGAAGAGAAACTTATCGAATAATCATCGATCCCTACACAAAGAAAAATTCAAGTGATTGCTAAAGAAGTTGGCTTAGGAAAGCCAATGTCATGATCTAGGATCTTGATCAAGTGACATTTTATTTTTCAGTAGTACCAATGTATATACTGCATAAAATTCAATAGGATTTAGTAGAGGAAATGAAGACAAAAGAGCGCTAGGTATTTGGCTAGCTCAAACATTATAATACTATTATTTCGTTGTTGAAGAATAAATTCAAGGAGATGGAGAAAAAAGAAAAAAATTGGTAGGATGACAGGAAACGACTAGATGATTCTGTTACACTAACTTGTCATAATTTCATTGATGAAGGAATTACACATGAGATATTTTTTGAGTCCAAAGTTTTACTACTTCATTAGGTAGAAAACAACCTCCAAAAAAGAGTCATAGAGCTAAAATAAAGATGACTCCTGATACACCTCCTGAGGTACTGGAAGCTTGATGGAATGCAGCAAAGGAAGTTGCACAAAAAATTCAGGAGGCCAAAGCACTTTGTTTCAAGGCATATAAACAAGTTTCTCAATAATGAGAAGCCTTAATGGACAACAAAGGCATAGAACAGGTGATGGAGCAATTTCATACTGCTGAAAAAAAAAGTTAATAAGCTGAAGAATGAATTGAATAAGTTTCCAACAATAGAAAATATGACCAAGGTTGCCAATATTAAAATATTACAACAACAAGTAGCTGGATTACAGATGCAACAGAAGAAAAGAGCAGATCGTGTTGTAGACATACACATAGAAGAAAAAAAGGATACAGGAACCATTTACCCAATTCATGAAAAGGTGCTTGGGGGGAAATAATCTCATTGAATTGTTATTCTATAGGAATTCGAGTTAGGATTTTAAAAATCCGGTTCCAAGAAATCACTCATCTTTGTGGAGCTCATGTGTTACCTCCACTGTATTACTGAGGATACATAACCCTTCGATTTGTTGCATGACAAAGCCCCATTCCTCATTAGTATGTCTAACCCCTGGTATGGATATTTGATTTTATATCTCCAGACTCAAAATTTTCATCCTAATGCAACTTAGGATGAACGTCATCATATCCATCATCATTCCACGTAATACCTTATCATCAATGATACACTGTATCTTCATGGCATTGATGCAATCTTGCGATGTTGCTTAACGCTTAAAGAGGATGAAATAATATTGAATGAGTTCCACTCTGGAGCATGTGGCAACCATTCTCTTGACATGGCTACTTATCAAACATTTCTATGTGATGGGTAATTTTGGCCCTCAATATTCAAAGATTGCATGAAGGTAATGAAAAAACTCCCACCTTGCCAGATTTTCCAATCCGAAAAGTGTACCCACCTTGCTCCTTTACATCCTATCATCGTTTTCATCCATTTTGTGAAATGGGGCATTTATTTTATGCATTGTAATCCTAATTCAACTAGGGTACATGGTTACATCATCACAGCCATGGACTACTTCACTAAGTGGGATGAGGAAATCATTCCTACATACATTGAAGATGGAAAAACTACTACCCTATTCCTTTTCAATTACATCATCGCTAGGTTCGAAGTCCCTCAAGTTATTATGACCAAACATGGTTTACATTTTCAAAACAAAATGATGTCAGAACTAAGTTCCAAACTAGGTTTCTTCATGATAATTATACACCCTACTACCTGCAAGCCAATGTCCTAGTTGAAGCTATCAACAAGGTGTTGAAAACAATGCTTCAACGGATGGTAGGGAATACCAAATACATTTAGAATTTACAATTATTTTCCCCATTATGTGCTTATAATAATATCATTGAAACATATACTAGATTCACCCCATTCTAATTGGTGTATGGGATAGAAGCTATTCTCCTAATTAAATGTGAAATTCATTCTCTAAAAATCACAGTAAAACTGCTACCCAATATCACTTTAGAGGAAGAACTCTTGTATTTGAACAAACTAGATGAAACCCATTAATATTATTCCTTAGATAATAAGGCACATAAACACTGAATTAATGTTCAGTATGATAGATCCATTCAACCTCGCCTCTTTAATGAAGGTGACCTGGTCCTGACATATGACGAGAAGCATGATAAGTTGGGAGGTGGAAAAATAGAATCCATGTGGCATGGACCCTTTATTGTTGGTCGCATCTTAGAGCCAGGAGCATATGATCTCATAGACAATGATGGGATATCACTAGGTGAGCCCTGAAATGGGATTTACCTCAATAAATACTACACCTAGGTAATATATTTGTATATATTGTTTATAGATTGTTGTGTGTATTTGGTGTGTGAATTTGTTGTGAATGTAAGATGTGTCTTAGGAAAGACTTCTTATATAGTGTTGTATCAAAATGGAGATATGAAAACTTATTTTGACTTTGAGGATGGTGATAACCACTATACTGTGAATCTCGCATCAACAATGTCAATATTGTATTCCCCTACCAGTGATTTGGTGATACCGGGAGGAAATTGCTTGGGTCCTATTAGCACCTGTGCTAAATTTTCAAGTTTTCTTCATAAAGAATATACACAAATGACCCTATAAAGGTCTAGACCAGTGAAAAATGAGGCGTAGCGTAAACAATTTTTTCATATTATATAACCTGAGAAAGTGTTGAGAAGGTTTTGAAGGATCCATCCCTGGTCGAAAGTGTTAAAACAATAAAAAAAAACAATTCGAAATGACCTTAGAAATGTGCCCAAGTAAGAAAAATCAGATCAAGGTTAAAAGAGGACCAGAATGGATGGACTAGATGCATCACAGATAAGATCAAAGGTCCAAAAAATGGTTTCCTCCAGGGACAATCAAGAGAAGAAGTACAGAACAAGTAAAAATTTGATTATAAAAAGTAAAATATTGACTTCCGCCTTTCGCAGTCGATATCAGTAGCTAAAAGATATTCTTCCCACATCAACGGTCCATAAATGAGCATAGGGGTGGAGATCATAAATAGGGAGTGTTAGCGCCAGGATTGAGCCCATAGGTTGGGTGGAAAAGCATTTTCTCCTGGGAAATAGCAGAACCACTTTAGACTATGCCTCTGGCCTTACGCAATCAAAGAGGGATCTCTCCCTTGTTTTCAAGTTTACTTCACGTAGGATATTCGATCAATAATGGTCAGGAGGTGTTATGGACAAAAATTCCTATGTATTGGGGTACCACAACAAACAAATTGACTCCAAAAATCAATCCTTTCCAATATGCAATAGAAATTAAATGTCTAACACTAAAGGATCAGACCTCGTACCTTATTCCAGATAGTTGAAGTAGATCCCTGTTGAGCTTTCCAACTTTAGCTTCGATTGATAAATTACTTCCTCAAAAACAAGTAAACAATACAAGCATACTATATATCATGGTGTTAGATATATTCTATCATATATAATCAACAATGTATAAACATTTGAAATCATCCCATGGATAAAATATTCATTCAAACACACATTATTGGATAGGAAAAGATATTTCTATTAATATAAATCAGATATTACAATAGATACAACCGCTGTTGGCATGTCTGTGAACCAGACAAACCGAATCCCCCACTTGGGCCTCCACCGCCTCAATCCTCCAACTCTCAATAGCAAGCTCACAAGTAAAAGGCAAGCTTGGGAAGAACACAAAAGTGCTCCAAGGGACAAAGGGATGCAGACTCAAGCATAAGTTCTGGCAACAATGGACTATAGTTTATTTTCTCTCAATTCTCTCATATGCCTTCAATGTACCATAGAGTTCCTTATATATATTTTCAAAGGGGTAATGAAAGGTTGAATCCGAGCAATCTCAAGGCATACGGAAGGCCAAGAGTCAAGTGAGTCGGATCCATGTCAAGGAAAACTCCAAAAGGATTTGGATTTTGTACACATCCTGATGTACATGGTTTTAGGGGTCAAACGCGTGTATATACATGATTAAGGGTTTAAAATTTGTGTGTATCATTTTCACATGTTTTTAGGGATGATAAATAAAATATCAAAGGACAAAAAATGGTCCACGGGGTCTAAGGAGTCTGCAGAGGGACAGGGGAAGGCCATACAAAGTGTGATTCACCTGGAGTGGTAAAATCAGCTATAATAGATTCCCCCTAATGTGTGAGGTCGGAGGGGTCATACGATGGCCAAAATACATTATAAGTCCATCCCAAAAGTGGAGTGATGAAGAATCCCAAATGGAATACTAGCCAGCCAATCAACATAGTACAATGATACATCTTTGCACATAACTGCAAATACATATAGCAGTCCCGGATACATAAGAGTTCAATGGCCATGAATAGGCATGATATAAGATATCACATAAGTGGTCATCACCACATACAATATACATAGATCAGAATATCCATGATGAATATATACAAAGTACCATGATCTCCATAATGGCTGAAGATATATAACAAATCAAGATCTCCATAGTGGCTGCAAATGTCTGACATATACTGGAATCAAGTCATGAGAGCTTAAATCTCATGAAAACTGGCACAATCAAGGAGGTAGAATATAAGAGATGCCACCAATATGGAAGGTCTTCTACACAAATCACTACGAGTACATGTCCTACTATGTGAATAGAGGTGTCAAGGTCAAACATAGTAGTCCATCGTCTGATTACCGGCCATTAATGTATACCATTAACAGATGCAAGATCACCCACCGATAATGAAAATTGGAATCAAGGCACTAGAGTGAAAACTAACAAGTGTGAATAAATGTGTTGAGGTCAAACACTTGAGAGGATCCATTGATTAGGGGACATTGATGTATTCCCAAAGACTGTCGATGGCGAGAGAACCTTCCACTGATGACTGCAAATCTCAAGGAACTCAAAATGACTCTAGATTGCAATCCCAAAATAAATGATCTGAATTTGATGGGATGAAATCCATTGGAAGGAGGGCATTAAGGAATCCCCCATCATCCAACATGAGGTACTTAGCAAAGCTGTATAATGTGGAAGGACTCGATCATAAGGTACACGAACCAGTAACTGTACTAGGAATGGCCAACATGCAAAGTCAAGATAACTGAGGAATGGCCGAATCAGGCTTCAACTTCCTTCGAACAAGAGAATAAAGACATATGGTGACTGAATAAAGGCAACATAGACTCGATATACAAACCGGGACATCTCTGCGACACAGGAGGCATCGACAGAGGCTCCATAGGGACTAGAAGCTTAACCAGTCGGTGGAGATAAACTCAAATAAATGAGTACAACTCCTAAAGTCAAACTATAAACCCAACCAATGGATGTGATATACAGTGCTCTATTTGAAGGTGACATGACTCGACAGCTTCCAAAGATAACATCTTTCCTTGTCTGGATTTTTGGTTTTTATTTTTATTTTTTTGGACTTTTTCAAATATTTAAAAAGCTTGAAAAAGAATAAAATTGCTTTATAGTTACAGACTAGGAGGAGACGAGTGTCATAAGGGAAAAGAAACTATTTCCAAGTAGTGGAACATACCTATTCTCAATGCAAGGATACATGTGTAGGATATCAACACTTGGGGGAAAATCCCCTCCTGGTAAAAAGAGAATCAAGCTGCGAAGGATATAAAAAATGGCTCTGCATGGCTAGGCATGAGACAAGCTCGAGCTATATGGCTGAAACGTAGTTTCAAGGAAGTCGACATAAAGCTCAATAAGGTAGGAAAAGCTCATGATAATGCATTCACAACTTGACATGAGGGAGTCCTGAGGGAAATAGGCCATCAAAAGATCAAGAGTAGCATGAGGCTCTTACGAAATGTCATGGTAGTACTATACAACGGACTCCCACACCCTAAAGGAGAAAATGTCAGCATGGGCACCAAATGCAAATAAGGCGCTAACTAGGGTACCCATCTAAGGTGAAGCTCTACCACTCATATCATGCCACTTCTAAAACAACAAGGTTCTGTGACATAATAGAGTGGGTTCATACCTAAGGTTATGATGAAACAGTCATAAGGTCATGAAAAATGCAAATGGTTATGAACCTAACCTATATTCCAGTTTAGACATGATACCTAAGATTGGCATGAACGGGTCAATCCAGCGGCTAAAACGGCACTGAAAAAGGCTTCCTACACCATGAGTTAGGCCAAAAATGGTCCAAAATGATTAGAAATTGTCGAAACTATAGGAAGGGGGGTAAAAGTTTTCTATAAATAGTAAACAATTCAAACTATTATAAAACATTTGAAATTTTTACCCATTTAGGCTCAGATTTTCAACAGCGAATTCCAAGATATCCAACCGGCGGATTCCACTACCGTTTTTTCCAGGTACTTACCCATTCTCTTCTCTTCCATTTTGATGCAATTTGTATCAAATTCCATGGTTAATTAAGTTTTCTAGGCCAAACCAAAAAGGGCTCTATGGCCCACATGGAAATCAAGGGTTTTTCTGCATATAGGGCTAGATATACATGGAAAATGCCCCCAAAGCCGCGTACATACGCAACTGTTTGGAAAATAGTTCTGTATGAGGCCGTGCATAAGGTTTTTTAAGTAATCTAATGAGAAAATTTGCAATTTTTTTTGCAGGATGGTCCTATATTGGAGAGAGCATGAACATGGTGAGGTAGAGGAGGTAGTAAGGGCCAATCTAATGGCTCAACAAGATCTACGTACATGTGCACTCTATAAGTTTTGGTGTCTTGGTGGCTTGAGAGCCAAACCAAGACTATTGTAGATGCTGGTGGATTACTAGAATCTAGACTCTAAGTCCTTCCAGATAGATGGGATGTCTCTAACTATAGAGGTGGAGGACATATACTTCATTACTAGGCTTTCTCAATGAGGGTAAGTAGTGAACCTTCGTTCTCGTGGTGGGCCAATAGGTGGCTTGACTAGAGATGAGTACATTGCAGTGTACTGCTATCTAGACACAGAGAAGGTGGGGAGTCAGGTCCCTACCAACTCTATACAGGTGCTGGGCCTAAAGGCCATACTATTGACATTGGGCAGGATAACAGGTTTGGCATCACTCCACCAGGCCTCGCAGCCTCTAATGTTCTATGCAATGGAGTGCATGAGACCCATGATTTATTACTGGAGCACTACACTACTGAGCAACATGAAACATCAAATTAGTGAGTGTAAGGAAGGAAGAGTGCGGAACTTTATGTTCAATTTTATATTGAGCACGTTTTTCTTTGAGTGTATTCCAGGATTGAGCCCCAGAGTGGACATTCCTCTTCACAGGGTTCAAGATTTGGCCCAACGACATTGGGAAGATGCGATGCGCAGACTGGGGGGAGGTAGGGTGGCCAACCCCTATCCGGATGACTTCTTTCCATGGTGGCGATGACAGATAGTTTCCATCAATGACTACCCCTATGCAGGGATATATTTCTGAGGGGACCTAGAAATGATGCTACCACCAGGATTGGCATACGGCGATTTAGGTAACAAATCTCAACCCTCTCTTTTTAAATTTTTTGAGTTATTTAATTTTTTGTGTTTTATGATTATATGGAATCAAAAGACATATTTTTGAATGACAATACATAGTGACATCTACCATTTGTGTGAATATGTGGGACCATGGTGGTCGGAAGGCTTCCCTCATCACAGACAGAGGGGAAGAGGAGATGATATCATGGGTGTGGATGCAGAGCGGATGCTCTAGAGCATTCATACCAATTTTGTGAGGCTAACACATAGGGTTCCCATGGTGCAAGTCAAGGACTTTCCTGAGGCTATGCAGTGCCAGGTGGTGGGTGTACCACAAGCATGGGTGTGATTATTCTGACGGCTAGCTAGAGCCGTAGTGACCTTCCATGATCACAACCCTCCTCCTCCTCCACAGGATTAGATACCTAGGATTCTATACATTTTGTACTACCGTGTATTATATGTTGGT
This sequence comes from Pseudotsuga menziesii, assembly GCA_001517045.1. NCBI lineage: Eukaryota > Viridiplantae > Streptophyta > Pinopsida > Pinales > Pinaceae > Pseudotsuga > Pseudotsuga menziesii. Next base: position 464,060 of record LPNX010982216.1, on the reverse strand, counting down.
GGCTTGAGAACCCCAATTTTGTATCATGACACTATGTATTACCACATTTTGGATGTTATACAAAAAGTTTTATGGTGATTGGTTTATTTATTTACATGCATAAAAATTGTGTTTTTGATGAATTTATTGTGTATGAAACAAATGCCAATCTAACACGTAGTTAGAATATGATTCAGTAACTTGATTATTACTTCTTGGAATGTGTATATATGTTATGTTGTCAAATTTCCATTCTAATAATCTCACATGTATGAATCTTCTTAATAACGTTGAATCTCTAACATGGTACAAACCATTAAGCTGTGACACTACTAACTCTGAATCAAGATGTACCTCAAAAGGGAGAACACCATGTGAAATGGAATCCCATAGAAGCTCAATAATGGCACTATATTCGGCAACATTGTTGGAATATGGTCACAGACATACGCCTCCTGAAGGCAGTACCCGACCCATAGGAGTATAAATCACCCAAGCAGCAGAGGCTGAGTGTTGAGTGTGAGGGCTCACACCATCCGTGAATCCTATGTAAGTGGAATATTCCATTGACATCTGCCAAAAGAAACAGAAACTAATCAGAAACCCGATCACTATAAGAAAAAGACCTAACTATGCAAAACTGTAAAATAATATACAGTAACTAGCCTTGGTTGAAAATCATGCATAGTAATTCTTGAGATAGAGCCCATTTCTAGGCTCCTCCAAGGCCGTTCCCTCATAATCCACTAACTCATAAGCACCCTTCTCTAACGCACGTTTGACCACGTACAGACCTTGCCACATGGGATTAAATTTCCTTGCCCCCAAGGGTTCTTTCGGTTGATCCCACAAAAGGACCAAGTCTCCCTCACTAAACCTCCTTGGATAGATAGACTTATCATACTGGACCTTTATGCGATGTTTATTTACTTCTAGAGCCACCAAGGCATCCCGACACTTCTCATCAAGTTGCTCAAGGTGGACCAAATGCTCCTCCAATGGTGAAGTGTCTGGTAAGAGTTCTACAACTAGATTCAAAGATGGAATCTCACATTCAACCAACAATATCGACTCCACTCCATGTACAAGTTGATATGGAGAAAAACCTGTGGCAGTCTTAACAGCGGTTCTATATGCCCACAAAGTAGAATATAACATGATGTGCCAGTTATTCTTGCTTTGTGCGATGGTTCATTGGAGAATGGATTTGAGTGATTTATTCACTGCTTCTACTTTTCCATTCACTTGAGGGTAGCAAGAGGAGGAATGCTCTTTCTTGTACCCTAACTTTGATGCCAACTCTTCCATCATACAGTTCTGAAAGTGTGAGCCATGGTTAGTGACAATCTCTTTCTAAATTCTGAACCGAGTAATAATCTGGTTGAATATGAAGTGGGTGACTGTCTCACCATTGGATTTAACTATAGGCATAGCCTCAGCCCATTTCATGAAGTAATCAACCACTATGATATGATGGTATCCCCCAGCCGAAGCTAGGTTGAAATCCATAAAATTGATCCCCCACTCAGATAAGGGACCGACGGTGATAATGGGATGTAATAGGGCAGGTTTTGAGTGCATATTACATGTGAACACCTGGCAAGGGTGGCACTTCTTGACCACATATATACAATCCTTAAAGATCGACGGCCGGAAATAACCCACTCTTAAGATATTTTGAGCTATAGAAATCCCAGACAAATGACCACCACACGCCCCTCCATAGCAATCATTCAGCACTACCTCAGCCTCTTCATGAGTTAAACAATGTTGTAAAATGGAATCTACCCCATGGCAATACAAAGTGTTATCCACTATGAGATAGTTCTTAGAGACGTGACGTAATCGTCGCCGTTCATCTCATGAGAGGTGAGTAGGAACCTTCAATGTTTGTAAATATATTATGATATCCCCATACCATGGGTCTAAATTTGTTATTAAGAAGATGTGTTCATCGACAAATGTATCTTCATAGACCAACTCCTCGCCCTCGCTCAGGAAATCCGATATAAGCTCTGCAAAAATTACAGACTTCTTCAATTTTGGTGAAACAAATTTGAGATCGAATTCTTACAGAATGACAATCCATTTATTATATTTTCCCCCAATCATCCTTCATGTGAGGATGAATTGAAACAGATTGACATGGACTACAACCAAGGTCTGGCGAAGGAGAATATAATGTCTCAACCGTTGAACCCCATGTACGGTAGCTAAAGCAAGCTTCTAGACATAAGAATAATGAATCTCTGCATCAATAAGGTTCCAGCTCAGATAGTATATGACATGCTCTTGGAGATCCTCATACTCTTGAACCACAACCATACCAATCATCTCCATGGACACAACCACATAAAGTAGAAAATCACGGCTATAGTCTGGGGGACTAATCACCGGGGCCGATGCTAGGGCTTGCTTGAGTGCATCAAAGGACTCCTGGGCTCGCTCATCCCAATGAAAGGTGGTGTCCTTATTCAATAGATGCATGAATCCTCTATTAAAATTGGAAAAGTTGACAAAAAATCTCCGTAAGAAGTTTTCCATGCCTTTCAAACATTGAAGATGATGAATATTCTTTGGGGGAGACAACTGAAGTATTGCCTCAACCTTCAAAGGGTCGACTCTTATACCCTCTTTAGAAATGATGAATCCTAACAAATGACCTAACTTCACACAAAAGATGCACTTATGAGGATTTAACCTAACCAAATAATGCCGACATCTTTCGAATACCAATCTCAAGTGATAGGGATCACACATTCTCATACGAGAATGAGTAGCAAGGTCATCAAAAAATACCTCGATAATCAACTTGAGATCGTAGAAGATCAAGGTCATTGCCTGCTGAAATGTAGCTCTGGTGTTTTTAAGGCTGAAAGGAATTTTCTAATATGCAAAAGTTCCCCAAGGACAAATAAATGCAGTCTTATGTTAGTCCTCAGGTTTAATTTGTATTTGATTATATCTGAAAAAGCCGTCCATAAAGGAAAAAACCTTGCTACCCACACACTCATTCAAATTCTGATCAATAAATGGTGTGGGGAAATTGTCCTTAAGACAGGCATGATTCAAATCACGGAAATCAGTACATATGTGGATCGCTCCCTGCTTCTTATCCATCGGAATGGGGTTTGAAACCAACTCTGTCAAGGGAACGGGATATATAAAAAAGGCTTTCAATAGTTTCTCTATCTCTACCTTAATCATGGGTGCTTTCCTAGGATTCACCGCATGCAAGCATTATCGAATAGGCTTAGCATTGGGATAAGTCTTAATCTCATGCTCAACAATACAAGGGTCGATACCTGGCATTTCGTTGTAAGAAAAAGCAAAGATATCACAGAATTCTTTAAATAGCTCGGTGTATTCTTGAATCTCAACATGGGAACATTCCACCCCAATATAGACATTCTATCCTACCAGGATCATGAGAGATATTGATAGGAATCATTAAAGATATGTTCGTCATGTTTCCATCATCCATCGGACCAGGAGAGCTTAATGGAACCATAGGACTACCAACTCTCTCACTAAGAACTGCCCTAAAGTCCTCATGCTCCAAGCAGTCAAGCTTGGGAAGAAAGTAATATCTTTGATGGATTTCCTCCCATGGTGGATCAAATCCTGACATAGGCTCACTAATCACTTCATCTGAAGGGAAAACCATATCAAGGTAGTCATGGGCATGATAAGACTACAATGCCCATGCCGACGGCACATAAGGGTCCTCCTCCTCCATTCGTGAAGAGGAAGGACTAGGCTCTGCAACACACTTGAGATTAGCTTGATAAGCTATCATAGTTTCAGGCAACGGCACGCCCATCATGATGGGCTCACTCGGAGCACTCAGTGTAGGAAGAATCCCAGGATCTTCCATATGACTCGTGTGAAAAGACACCGATCTCATAGATGTCGAATCCTCACCGGAACTAGATCCTATCATAAGAATCAGTGCAGGACAACTAAATCTTCCCATGAGGGATGGATACATACCTACACCCACACTCCCAGTTGCCGGTTGAGAGTGTTCAACGATCGAGATCGAAGCTCCTAAAGATGTGGTAACAGATGGATTCTTGAATGTCGTTTGATCAATCATGACTATCTTCCCATTATGTGGAAAGCATACAATGCGAAATAGGGAAGAAGCAATGGCTTGCATACTATACATCCAATTCCTACCCAGCAAGAGATTGTAGTCAAGGGGCGCATCAACCACCTCGAACTCTATCACAACGGTCTTCCCTCCCAAATGGAATTTAAGGGAAGGAAGGATTCTGTGCGGCCTAAATGATCTCCCATCGAATGTAGTTAACATGGTCGCTGATTTAGATAGCTCAGGGGAACCTAAACCCTTCCAACACAATAAAGACATCACAGAAGCGGTAGCGCCTTCGTCAATCACAGTGCGCTTGACGGTCATATTAAGACATTCTACGTGAATCAAAAGAGACACATAGTAAGGCAAGTGAGGATGAATTCCTGTGATTTCAAATTTAATGATTGAGGAAGCATCATCATCATTCACATCAAGGGAAGAAATCAACACCTTCCTTCGCGAAGGACAACTCTGAAGCACTTCCAATGTAGACATCACACAAGGAGTGTGGCCCAAATCCTCAACAACTGAATAGTTTTGGGCGGCTCGGGCATTAGTATTATGCCCCAAAGGCTTAAGGACTCCCTTAGGAATGTGAGGTGCAGCTTCAAGTTTATCCATAGGTTTCTCAATACGCAAAGGGGACCCTAGTGGATCAGGCTTGTTTCCTGGGATGAGTTGTGACGAACCATAATCTTTTGCACAGGTCACAACTTTCACAGCACGTACCATGTTAATGCAACCATGACCAATACCTTTTAGCGGATCTTGATCACCACTAGACTGCTCATGGGTCCTCAAGTTCATATTTTGCGGTAAAGGGTTAGTTAGCACAGCTGGGCCCTGTGCCAAGAATCTCGAGGCTTCATCAATATGAGGGAACAAGTAAGTGAGGTGATCGTCCTGACATAACTTGCAAGGGAACTTAACCCTATGTTTAGCTTGCTTGTCCCCCATAGCATTACAACTGTTCTCGTCATTACTATTAGCATTCTCCTTCTTATTCCCACACTTACGATCATTCTTATCCTTTTTTCTATTCCGTCCGGGCTGTTGGTTACCCTTTTGGTCTGACGATTGCACTGAAAGTACACTCGCTATTTGGGCGGGTTGAGATGAAGCCGTAGCTTGTCCTGAAGCATATTGGTTGATTGACAATTGAATAACATGTTTTGCCACCGAATCCATAGGTTTTGTACTTGCACAACCAACAATGCCATCGACATGTGGTCCAGGTTTGACATTGGGGTCGAAACTAGAACGCGGAGCATTGGGAATAATCTCATATAACAAACTGGATTGAGCATAAATCAAGTCCAGTTCCTGCACCCTAAAAATTGCTTGTTCCTCATTCTGCACTCCGAATGTAGAAACATACTTCGCTATATATGGCAATAACGACTTAAGGAACCATTTGAGGAGGAATTCTTGCGGTATAAAGGCTTTAATTAATCTCTTCCATCTATGTCACTCTTGGATATGATCCAAGATATGTGTGGATTTATCCTACTGAAATGTCGACAAGAGTTTAATACCAACGTCATAATGCACTAGTAGCTGGAAGTGATTAAGAAAAGTCATCGCTAGGTCATCGAACAAAGCGAATACCCCCCTAGGTAGCTCTATATACCATTTTGCAGCAGGTCCTGTAAGGGTGCGTTGAAATAGCCTTAAACAGATGGAGTCCTAGTGTAAGGAATTTGAAGAGCACCATAGGTGAAAGGTAGTAACATGTTTGCTCGGATCCTCTCCCGGTTTTCCCTCGAACTAAGGTATGTCCAAGGGAAGCTTAGTAGGGACAGCCATCCAAGCTGGTTCATGAGCTACAGGATCGTTCGTCAATCTCGAAAAGTTAGGAAGATTCTATGTCACAAGGAAAGGGAGCCGAGGATTATGAGGTCGATGGATCGTTCCCTAATAATTTTGATTCATATAGGTCTGAGTACCATCATGGCCTTGGCCATAGTGCCCTCCTCATGTATGACTCGTATAGGGTGGCATGGAAGCACAATAGTGTGGTGGAACTTGACTATTAGGAGCTACGAAGCTGTAATTAGGAGAGTAAGAACTTTTTTGATACCCACCCCCATAAGGTGAAGACCCCTATCCATACTACGTCCCATAATAGGGTCCATAAGTCATTGCATGAGATGTCCCATGAGACACTCCGTAAGTAGGAACATACGCTCCGGAAGTAGGAATATACATTATGGAAGTAGGAATGTGACCTCTAGAAGCATGAGCATGACCTCCCGAAACAACGGGTGGTACATGAAGTTGAGACACAAATGGTCTAGTAATCGCAGTACGGACATAACTTGTAGCAACGTTTTGGCCCAAAGGACCACGTGAATGAGGTGGAGGGTGAACATTTGAAGAACTATGGATAGAGGACAGAGGGATCTATGTAATTATGTATATACTATTCCCTATAGTCACTCATCTCGGATCTGGTATCCTAATAGGATCACTAACCCTAGACCTAGGAGGAATATGTGATATAACTTCCACCACCGGTATGGAAGGTGCAATGTGAGTAGTGCTCCCAAACCTCTCCGCATGGGGTACCGCAACAGACAGCTTGACTCTAGAAATCAATCCTTTCCAATATGCAATATAAATTAAATGTCTAACACCAAAGGATCAAACCTCATACCTTATTCCAGACGGTTGAAGTAGATCCCCGTTGAGCTTTCCAACTTCAGCTTGGATTGATAAATTACTTCCTCAACAACAAGTAAACAATACAAGCATACTATATATCATGCTTCTAGATCTATTCTAGCGTATATAATCAACAATCTATAAACATTTGAAATCATTCCATGGATAAAATATTCATTCAAACACACATTATTGTACAGGAAAAGATATTTATATTAATATAAATCAGAGATTACAATAGATACAACCTCTGTCGGCACGTCTGCGAACCAGAGAAACTGAATCCCCCACTTGGGCCTCCACCACCTCAATCCTCCATCTCTTAATATCAAGCTCACAAGCAAAAGGAAATCTTGGAAAGTACACAAAAGTGCTCCAAGGGACAAAGGGATGCAGACTCAAGCATAAGCTANATCCGAGTGATCTCAAGGCATAGGGAAGGCCAGGAGTCAAGTGAGTCAGATCCATGTCAAGGAAAACTCCAAAAGGATTTGGATTTTGTACACATCTCGAGGTATGTGGTTTTAGGGGTCAAACCCACGTATATACATGATTAAGGGTTTAAAAGTCATGTGTATCATTTCTCACATGTTTTTCGGGATGGTCATGGAAACATCAAAGGACAAAAAATGGTCCACGTGGTGTAAGGAGTCTACATAGGGACAGGGGAAGGCCATACAAAGTGTGATTCACCTGGAGTGGTAAAATCAACTATAACAGGAGGTCAGACTCTTGAATGGGAGGGGTGCATTAATGTAAGATGTAGGTGGGACTATCAGGGTAAGGGACCATTGGGAAATGGATTCGAAGGTCCAGGTAGGTAACATTTTGCAGAAGGTAAAGAATGGCATGAATTTACAAACAGAGGAAAGATAGCCATTGATATTGCAATCAGGAGATATTTAGTGGGTGATTAGTCGATGAGAGGGAAAAATCCATCACATAGAGCACCAACAAGATGGATTCTACGTAAATTTAGAACAAAACTTAATGAATGTCTAAAACAACAGAGAGAGCATAGCATGTATGAATTCCAAACTCTTATACACTCATTTCAGACATGAAAGAAATTAACAAATTGGAATGAAAACATGAAGAATATTTCACGTAAAGAGATTACATATTGAAAGAAGCAACGACACAGGAATCTCTTCCTTGAAATACAATCCTTCCTCTGCAAATTTATTCATAAGATGGAAATCAGAGACTATTTACAATGGAGAGCCTCATCCCTTGAAAGTTTCCCAACAAACTTCTATCTCCCTCTATCGCGAGTGTATTTATACTATTTCAGTGTTGAGATTACTCTCTGAAACAAAACTAAAAAAAGGTTTCCTATCACAATCAAACATTAACAATCTAGAGATTGGAACTATTGACACAATTTACAAATGTCAATAAACATCATGGAGCTAGTGGGTGCACTCAGCCTGAGTGATAGCCTGATGTGCTTCGCTACTGTTGTGGATTCTGAGTATGACACCTTTTCATTTGCTTTCAAGTGAGTCACCATTTACTAGGTTCTAGACCTCTTAGCCAGCCTGATGAGTAAGCATAGTGCCCTTCTTCTATCCCAAGTTTGTGTTTCTACCATGTTCAAATGTGAACTTCTACATGGGCACACACTAGTAGGGAATTTTGCATCTTTCCCCTGCTCAACCTCATCTGCCACCTCCTTCCTCTCTGGGTAACACTATTAGGCATGGGGTCTAGAAGAAGGGTCGCATTGCTCTTAGTCGAGGAAAGCCTTTGTGGTGGCTTGTCATTATTGTACTCCTCACCTCTAGTGAGTTGGGCTCTCCTATAGGCAATAATGTGGAGCATACCTCCACCAACCCCATCACCCTTAGCAAGTGGAATTTACAAATCGGGGTGTGCAGGTATTAGACCCCTGATGCTCCCATCTAAATAAATGCTTCTATAGAGAGAATTCTAGGATTGTCTCCTTTTGTGGAGGCTTTGGGGGTAAATATGGTAATAGGGGTCCCTAAAAACACACCTACAAGGAGCGAGTGTCCAGGAAATGCATCGCTGGAGGTGCAAGTACCTGAAGGCTAGGTGTATCTCTCAAAATTCTTCATGTCTGGGCCTTGATGGCTGGTGTCATCCTTGGCATGGAACACCAAGGTGATGGGTAAGTGGAAATTTGCTCACCAACCATCAGCACACCCAGATGGAAAAGAATTTTGAAATAGATCGCCATCGCCAAACCCTTCAAATTTCTATGGACTCGTGATGAAACAAAAACTCAGGCTTTGGAAATATGTTAGCTCACTCCCTGCGTTTCAAAGGAAATATATATAAGGCTTCGAGACCGAATTTTGTAATGACCAGTAATCCTTCTTGCACATTATTTCATCGAGTTTTTTTGGTGCCAACATGTGTGCTGACATGGGCATGGTGATTCTTTACCTACTGGGGATCTAGTCACGTCGCTTCATTGGCTGTGGCACCTTACCATTTTTTGTGGGAAATATTTTGGGTGCCACCTTGTGTAGTTGATATGGAATGCAAAGCACATGAAGTGTATGCTCCCACACTTCCTTGCTCTTGTGACATAGGAAAAAAAATGGTCTCCCCCTTCATGTTGGCCTTGCCCCATGTCAATAGTGGATTCACCAATTATTTTCCTTACTTTTGCAGGACAACTCACATAGAAGCCACCTGTCTTTAGGCAATACGACTCTACTACAGGGATGATTTCACCTGTATGCATGCTACAAATGGTTTTAGGGAGTCAACCAATCTTCCAGGAGGAAGATTATGTGTATGAACGCCCCTTCCACTATCATCTCTGCATTGGATGTGAAACTTGCAGCCTTGAGGCCTCCTCGGCCCTCCGATTTGGGGAACCTTTCATGTCCATCGTCCACATTTCTTTACTTCTTCCACCAATTTTTCCTCTCTTGATATAGCAAGTATATTTAGACTGGGGCGTGTTCTTACCCGTCAATCGTGATCGACCTTTCTGTGCAACCATTGATCTGAGTGGGTCCTACAACCTCTTTGTGAATTGGGACCCTGGCATTGCCTGCGCTAGTTCAAATCATGAAAAGAGCCATAGTCATGGATCTCTTCTTCATCATGACCGTCGATATTTACAGCTTATACCACTTTTTGTGATTTAGAATCATTACTTTATCTACACAACTTTGTTGTGTGAAATCAACTGGGGTCATAGATCTGCTCATGCTCTCATCTCCACCATTAGATACTGCCTTCCTTTAACCTGTTTCATGAATTGAGAAAGTTCCTTCTATTGAGCATTTTTTCTCAGCGAAACCATTTCGGGCTGTCGATCGAGCATCAGCTTGATCTCGGCCCTTCATTGTTTTCTAGTTTTAATGAACTCTATGAATGCCAAACTTTGACCATTCTCCCGCGTCTTTGGCCAAAACCACAATCTATCGTTGCTCTTCTTCCTTGTGCTCCCGAATCATTGGTGTTATCTCCTAGAATAAATTTATTTGGATAGGATGAAGAATTTGAGTCATGTTATGAAAGATTTAAAAATTATTAACAAATTGAGGGTCTCTAGTTTCTCTATATTTGAGAAAAGTGGAAGTTTTAGCTTTCGGTGGCTTAGGCAGTGTTCTTAACAGCTCATTAGCCACCAAAAAGATCTGTTTCGATGGCTAAGAGTTTAACGAAGGATAAAGGTTAACCAATGAAAGTTGGCCCGATTGATTAGCTGGTAAAAACACTTTTGGTGGCTTAGGCAAGACCTTCAAACAGCTCATTAGCCATCGAAAAGTGTTGTTTTCGACAGCTTAGTGAATATTGTAGAAGGACATTAACCACTGAAATCAAGTGAGATACGTTTTTGGAAAGGGAAAGTTTTAGTGGATTGGGTGAACATGGAAGTAGTTCATTAGCCATCAAAATATCATCTTTCATCAGCTAGCAAACAAAACCCTAAATACTCTTAACCATTGAAAAGGATGAAAAGTGAAAACGGTTGTCTACCCATCAAAATCAAATTCATCAACATGAGGCATGTCATAATTTAGCATGATTAATCACCTAAAAGTTTAGGGAACTACAGTAAAGCATGACTTGATGGCTAATAAGTCATTATTGATCTCAAAATACTGATGGGAATCTAAACCCTAGCTTTCCCTCCATCTACAGTAAACCTACATGAAACACCAAGTTCACAATAAAATGATTGCTAGGCTATATATCTCGTGGATATCACTAGAATTCACCAGCATCTCATTCAAGTACCAATCAAATAGTTAACCCCTCAAAATCAAAGCAATACCTTCAGTACACTCCTCATTTGCTGCATGCATCCTTACTACTTGAGTTCATCCCTAAAAACCATCCCACTAACCTCATCCACATGATTTGAATTTCAATTTTGCAGGAACAGGGAGGAGTACCCGCTTAAAAAACTCAAAAAATAGGTTTTCGTGGCTAAGAGTGGTTTCAAAGTGGTCTCTAAGCCACCAAAAGCAGACTTTCAGTAGCTAAGACTGAAATTTCAGGGAACTCTAAGCCACCGAAATTGGTGTTTTACTGTGAAAAGACATCATTTTAAAACAGTGATTCTGGGCGACTGGAGAATCATTTTGCAAAACCCTCGAAATTGTTTGTTCCTAAAATTTCATAGAACAATAAACTCTCTCAGGTTTCCTACAGGTATTTCATATTGGGATAATCAAAACCATCTCTGAGCCCTAATTTTTGGATCTCAAAATTTCCCTATTTTGCATGTGTTTTTGAATACATATATCTGGAAAATGGAAACGAATTTCAAGAAAATGAGAGAGGTGTTTGCTAAATAAAAACCAATATACAAACACGTCTTTCAAATTATACACATGTGTCACATATTTGGAGAACCAAATGCATCTCTGAGCCCCAGTTTTCAGTAGTTTGGCCAAATTTTTAGGGCAAAAGTTGACCTAACAAGGCAGGTTACAACAGAAAAATGAAGAGTTTACTTCACGAACACATGGGAAAGAGCAGAATGATCAAGGTTCTGAGGCTGTAGTTAAATAATTCTAGATCAAACCCTAGCTCTCATTTTGCACTAGAAACCCTAGCTGAAGCAACAGAAATCCTGCGAGAATCCAGAGGCAATCCAAGAGGATGCTGACCTTCCAAACATTGGGCAAGCTAAAGAAATACCAGAATATCAATAGAAAAACGGAAAAGGATGAGTTGGGAGGTGAACAATTTTTGTTTTGCAAAAAACAGGGCTTTTGGTGGTGTAGAAGGAGCAAGTAGATAAGTCTACTTGAACGATAGCCGACTTAGTCTATCAGCCAACTAAGTCGATGGGCCAACTTAGTCAATCAGCTAACTAAGTCAGTCAAGCAACTAAACTAGAGATTAGGTTGGCCACCTAAGGTCATGTCGGTTCACTGAACTGATAGGTAGTTATTTTGTAACCCTTCTGTAATCATATATATTAGGATGTGGAGCCAGATGAGAACTCAGTTCAGTTCTCTGTGTTGTATGGACTCATTCATATAATATAATCTGTTTATTCACCTATTGATTCTTATCTCTTGTCTCTGTTTTATATATATATATGTTTTAGTGTGTATTATTGGTAACCTTATGTGATCTATGAGATTACAATATTGGTTCCATTGTCGGTAGTACATGACTGAAATGCATGCAAACAGATGATACCAGAGCAGGAGATTAAGGACTGGTGGGAACGTAAAGTTGCAAACTATTTGCAGAATTATGTGCGACCAAACAGATTAACAATCGCACAAGCAAAAGAAAGATTTTTCACAGAAATGCATGAAATGTTTGTTGAATCAGTGCCCCAATTTTTGAAGAAACTCCTGGATGAGAAAGCCGGAAGGGACTAAAGAACAAAAGTTGCTGAAAAAAATGATCTGAGGAGGTAGAACAAAATTATCAGAGTGGTTTGAAAAACTTGTCGACGACTTCTGTGAGGAGCAAGAAGTCGAAGATAGAACTTTGGTGGAAACAGTCAAAAAGAAATTTTACACAGATCTCACCGAGCAATTTTTGTGTTCCTTACCGACCTTGCGATTGAAATTCCTAATCGAGAAGGGAGTAGGACATATTATCAAACATCGTCCATCACTTCACGAACTTCCATTAAACTCTAATTGGGCGGAGAAGCAAAGGAAGTGGGAAAAATTTATTGCAGAAAGGAAGTGGGAATACTTCCTAAGAAAATAGACTGAACTATCTGGGTTTTCTAAAAGCATTGGGTAGGCTATGGGGGGGTAGCTGGTCATATGTCGAGATAGAGTATAGTGGATTCTAGTTGACTAGAAACAGATACCAGTCATCAGTAATGAGAAGTCAACTAAAAGGGAACTCAACACAATAGTATCATACGAAGGTATGTTAGACATTCAGAAAATAGAGAGGGAAGAGAGACACCAGAGGAGGGAAGCAAGACAAGAAAGAGCCTTATAGCTGCATTGAGGAAGGAATCCCAGGGCGACCAACAAAGAAGAGAATTCGCCAGAGTTGGGTCATGACCGACATGAGGAAGGCATGGAATAAGAGGTGTCCCCTACGAAGGAAGAATTGTGGATAGAGCATCCAGAAGCTCTCCAATTAAGAGCTCCCAATGAAGGAACAACCCTCTCTCCATTGAATCCGTGTACTCGGATACAGACTATTGTCGAAGAGGAATTTCGACTATGAGCCGGTGAATTTAGTATATGGAGTCAAATAGACGACAAAACATACACTGGATGACACCTCATTATACGTCGATGAGAGGAAGGGAATTGGGTGACCTTTCAAGTGAAACACTCCAACTGAAGTATCCGCTTACTCTTACTGACACATGAAGGAGCACCCCCCCCACTAAATACATCTTTAGAAGAGATAGAACATTCAGAACTACGAAAAAATAGTTGCAGTGGCCCATCAACAGCAGAAGTCGACATCAACCGACTGCCAGTTGATGAAGAATCGACAACCGACAGGAACGCAAGTTTCGTCAACCATAGTCTCATAGAGACGAATAAACCAATAACCCCACCACCCTCACCACCACCCCCACCTCTACCGCTACCACCTCCTGAGAGCAGTGATAGTGATTCAGACATGGGTCATGGATCGGCTCACATTCCTCTATATGAGGGGGATGAGGACCCCAGATGACATTGTTTCATCTGTGAGTCGACTTGGGAGGCCAACCAAGTTATAGACGAAGATAAACAAATGGCACATTTCACTGGTGCCTTGAGGAAAAGGGCATTGACATGGCACATGAACTTTTCAGAAAGACAACCTAGAGCAACAAAAGCCGAGATCAAGGCACAATTTTTGTCATTTTTCAAAACTCCAGATGCTAAACACATGGCCGCGAAAAAACTAAAAACTACATCACAAAAACCACAGGAAACTATCTATGACTATGATAAGCATTGGAAAGAACTTCTGAGCCAGCTGGACTATGTTATAGATGAACAATTACTAATCTAGTGGCTTATTGCAAGGCTATCTTATAAAGTGCACCAACACATCAGTCTGGAAACGTTCAAATCTTATGAAGATGTGCTAACAAAAGATCTTCAAGTGGAGATGGACGAGGACATACCCACTTACCCCATGGACCACTGATTGGAAGAACAGCTTGAGAACGTACAAAAGTCTCTAAAGGAGTTAAACCTCAAGAATCAGGAGATCTGGAGCACCAAATGCTCAACGACCGGCCATTCCAAAGATCACTGTCAACAGGAGTATAGCTGGAAAGACGTTCGACTCATGCAGACCAAATCTTTTTGCCACACTTTCCTGGAGCATGGGGATCACTCGACGAAAGACTGCCCATTCAACATGAAGAATGACAATGCCTCCTGGTGTGCCATCTGCGAGACCAAAAATCATAACATGGCTGATTGTCATTTGAACCTGAAGAATTGACAGAATTATCAGGCAGTCTACCAAACCAATGTAGTGACATAGCATAATGAGAAAAAAAATCTAACAAATGATCAAAACGGTCAAAGATACGATGGTCAACGATACAAGCACCGGTATGATAATCGACACACAGGCTATAGAGGAAGAGGTCGATTCCCTGGGAATCGAGACAACCGACCATGTCGACCCATCCAGTGCTTTACATGTTATAAAGAGGGACATCAGTATGTAGACTGTCCATATAAACATAGAACTGATCTCAAATTCTGTACTCACTATGGGGTAGGGGATCACTCACTAGAAGAATGCCCTACCATGTTAGAAAAAATTAACACAAAAAAAATGTTAATGTCTTGTCTTATGTGCAAAAAAAGATGTAATAAACACAAACAATTTTCATATTGTAACTCGACAAGGAACAAAAACAGGAGTTGATAACCCCATAATCAGTAAAATAAAGGAGAAACATGTTTGTCCTGACCCACTGAAAGAAAAACAAACATACAAAGAAGCAACCAATGTATTCAAATAAATTGCATGATAAGAAAACGTTCATGACATTCGACATAACACAATAAATGAATTAATCCACCTCGTACAAAAAGACAACTCAGTATCCCAGTTCATCGATTTGTTGTATGAAATAAAATGTACCAACCCTAAAAAACAAAAAAATAACATCTACAGCTTAAATAAAAAATACAAAGGTGATGCCGACCCACTTTTCGACCTAGAAATCGAAGGTTACCACGTCGGACAAGTAGTGCTTGACTTCGGCTCACAAGTAAACATCATGACTCGTGACACTTGGAAACAAATGGGCCAACATCAACTCTATGATTCAGGCATATACCTGAAACTAGTTGACTAGGGCCTAATTGAACCCATTGGAGTCTGGAAAAACATCGACACGACTATAAAAGGAATCTCGACCAAGGTTGATTTCAAAATCATTGACCCAAAGGAAGGATCCAGTTCCTTCCCAGTGTTAGTCGATCGACCTTGGGGTAGAAAGATGAAAGCATCCATATCCCTAGATAAGGAACAAATCAAATTAAAAGGAAATGGACAAAAGGTCATTTTACCCATTCATCCATCTCAAGGGGAACCTTGGACTGAACCTATTCATGAAGAAGTCGATGTTCGACAACTCTACCAGATCCAAAACAATGCAGATTACACAGAACCAAATATCCATGGAGAAATTCATTTAGGCAACCAAGACTCATTTGGTTATAATTTCAACGTTGAATTATATGATTGGGAGATCGAGAACTACAAAAAACAAGCAAGAGGGTGCTGGACTATACAAAAAGTGCAGAAAAATCCCACCCAACAGTGCTTCATAGTGTCCATTGTCCCAAGAATCTTTGAGAAGAAAATTAGGGAACACCCTACCTTACAACCTACCAACCTAAATACTACACAAATACCAATATACAAGGAAAGGGAATCACCAGTCATGCATGTCGAGCAAGTGTCCAAAAATATTGGTGAACATGGCTGAATTCAAAGCCTAGTCAAAGCTTTTATAGGAAAAGCTGCTAGATGGTGGGATACCCATCAGACAAGACTGCAGACTTGGACAACTACTTCGACTTATTTTTTCAAAAGGTTTGGAGGAAATAAGCTAACCCAACAAGCTCAGATACCTATATTCACTCAAGGACAAAACCTAGAGGATCATATTAAAACCTGTGAAAAAGAGTAGAGAAGACTTGGATACAAGGATGAACAAGCATGGCCACACTTGTTCCCATCAACCCTCACCCACTTACAAAACAAATGGTATAAGATGGAAGAAGATAGAGGTGAAACATTCTTATGGCACGAACTCAGGGAAAATTTTATTAAAGATTTCAACTTTATACCTCAAAATGAAAACTTGGTCGAAACATCAGAACAAATTAAAGAATTTATACAGTCGACCGAAAACAAACCCTTAAAAGATAACCGACAAACAATGAAATGTCAAATACACAAACATGGCTAAAGCCACAATCAATAAGATTACAATTAGAAAATGAAAACACTGAAGGAAAAAGCTTTAGATGGAAATCCAACCATGTCGAAACGACCAAACCTATTTGCACAATCATGAAAGTTAAAACAACTGACAAACAAGATACCGACATAATGACTATAGCCGACTTCCCTACGACATTCTCACAGTTCAAAGAAGGAAATCGACTGATCAATGAATCCAAAGCACCAGAGTGGCTAGATGCTAAAGTCAAAACTAAAGAATTCGACATCTCAAATGATGATTGACCAAAAATGGCAAATATTGGTGACTACTGGAGTGAATAATAGACCACAGAGATAGTGAACTTATTAAAGGAGTTCCAAGATTTATTTGCTAGAGATTACAAATAACTAAAAGGCTTAGTCCATGAAATGGGAGAGATGAAAATTGATACTAAACATGATGTTCGACCTATAAAGAAAAGGCCTTATAAACTAGCTCACAAATACAAGGAGATAGTCAAAAAGGAAATTGATAACATGTTGGTAGTAGGCATCATCTACCCTATCGACCAATCAGAATGGGCAAGTCCAATGGTTTTACAACCTAAGAAACATGATCCCACCAAACTAAGAATTTGTGTCGACTTCAGGGAACTAAAGAAAGTAACACTGACAGACCCATTTCCAACCCCTTATGCAGATGAGATCTTGAATGAAGTTGCAGGACATGAATGCTACTCATTTACAGATGGATTCTCAGTCTATAACCAAGTGCCAATAGCTAAAGAAGACTAGAAGAAGACAACCTTTGTGTGTGAATTTGGTTCGTTTGCTTACAAAGTTATGCCTTTTGGATTAAAGAATGCACCTGCACTGTTCTCTTGAATTTTCATCAAAACATTTCAAGAATATATCTATAAGACCATGGTAGTATACTTTGATGACTGGACAATATAATCCATGTTAAAGGATCATTTCAAATGGCTCAGGCTTATGTTAGAGAGATGTCGACAGATTCAACTATCCCTAAACATCAAGAAATGAATATTTGTTACCCCCATAGGGATATTATTAGGGAATATTGTCTGTAAGGAAGGTATTAAGGTTGAATTTGCAAAGATCAAAATTATCCTCGACCTAAAACCACCAGTAAACCCAAAACAATTCAGGGTGTTACTTGGCCACACAGGCTATTACAGAAAATTCATAAGATATTATTCAGATATGACCTATCCTCTTGAAGAACTATTGAAAGAATATCAAGTGTTTAATTGGACAGAGGAGTGCCACATATCATTTGAAAAATTAAAAAGAAAACTAGTTGAAGCACCAATCCTAAAGTTTCCAAACTCATCGATCAAATTCCATGTTCATATTGATGCATTAGGCCTAGCGATAGGAGCAATCCTAACTCAACTAGGAGATGATGGAATGGATTATCCTATAGTTTACAGTAGCAGAAAATTAAATAAGGCTGAAAGAAACTATTCAACAAAAGAGAGAGAAGCCCTAGGAATGGTCTTTGCACTGCAAAAACATCGACATTATCTCTTAGCTAATCCATTTATATTCTATACCGACCATCAGGCCCTGAAGTACCTTGTCAATAAACGACTACATCATGGAAGGATCTGTCGATGGCTACTTCTTTTCCAAGAATTTGAGTTTGAAGTCTTTGTCTGACCAGGTAAGTTAAATGCAGGTCATAACCATTTATCCCGAATTGACATAGGAGAAGAACCGACATGAGTAAACGATGACTTACCTGATGCACATTTATTTAAGATAGAAGCAATCCCAGTAGAACTAGAAGAAATAGCTCAGTTCTTAGAAGATGGACATGCAACAGAAGGTATGAGCACCAAGAAAAAGTAGATCCTAACTATGAAGGCTGCACCATACAGTCTCATTAATGGATTTTTATACAAAATGGGCTTAGATGATATCCTCAAAAGATGTGTACTAGAACATGAATGAGACAACATTATGCATGAAGCACACTATGGACCTGCAGGAGGACATTTTCAAGCAGACACAACTGCAAAGAAAATCCAACAGTCGGGATTATGGTGTCCGACACTACACAGAGATTGCAAAACTTTTGTCAGTCAACGCGACAGATTTCAATGACTAGGTCGACCCCTGCCTAGTACAGAAATGTCTTTGATATCAGTAAACCCAAGTTTAACATTTGAAATCTGGTCCATAGACTTCATAGGACCATTTCCTATACTAGCAAAAAGGACAGGTGCAGGGTATATCATTACTACAGTTGAATATGTCACTAAATGGGAGAAAGTTGAACTAGTCAACACATGTTTGACATCATCTACCCGCAGATGAAACGAGTTATCAAGACTGTAGAAGAGAAGGACCAATTTATGGGTCCCGACATGGAGAGGATAGCTGAAGTCTCCATTTCCAAGAAGATGTCAATCTTATCAAGATTGACAACACTCACCATCAAAATCCATAAAATTTTGCAGATTTGGATAGTTTTCTAGCATCACCTCACAGTAATAGCCCCAGCCATTGTAGAAGTCTGTGTATAGAAGAGACCGACCATCAGACTTCACATCCCACCACAATAACTATTGAGATCAGCCAAGAATAATTTTGTACATCCCTATTTCTTCGGGATTAAGAAATGTTTTGTTCAAGGGGGAGATGTAGAAGGAGCAAGTCGATAAAGTTGACTTGAATGATAGCCAACTTAGTCGATCAGCCGACTAAGTCGATGAGCCAACTTAGTCGATCAGCCGACTAAGTCTGTCGGCTGACTAAACTAGAGATTAGGTCAGCCACCTAAGGTCATGTTGGTTCACCAAACTGACAGGTAGGTATTTTGTAACCATTCTGTAATCATATATATTAGGCTGTTGAGCCAGATGAGAACTCAGTTCAGTTCTCTATGTTGTATGGACTCATTCGTATAATATAATATGTTTATTCACCTATTGGTTATTATCTCTTGTCTCTGTTTTATATATATATATGTTTTAGTGTGTATTATTGGTAACCTTATGTGATCTGTGAGATTACAACAGGTGGCTTAGGAGGACGCTGAGGCAGTTCATTAGCCACTGAAAGCAACACTTTTGGTAGCTAATAGACCCAAAATTTTTATTCCTTAACCACTAAAAGCAGAAAAGGCACAGAATTAAATTTTGGCACAAAAGGCCAGTTTTGGGAAAACATAAATATCTCAGGAATAAAGTGTAAAAACTGAAAGTTGCTGAAGTGCACCATCAAAGGACGTCTATTCCAGTTTTGGGGATACATCAAAGATGAGAGGGTCACAAAACCTTACCTATTTTAACCAACAATGGCTCATCCATCAGAAGACCAGTTACAGCTTTCCTCTAGTACTCACTACAATCATCAAAAGGTTCAAAGAGTGAACAAGTGTTAGAGTTAGTTAAACTAGTAGTTAAATTAGGGCTTCTGAACTAATTTTGCAAAAACATTAATTTTATCTATTTTTTGTAAAACAGATCCAATTTTTCAGGATCTAAATATTTTGTAAAGGCTATAAATCCTAATACTTATGTTATTGAAAAGGTTCGACTTTGGGGACCTATAGACCATTACTATTATCAAGCTTCTCATATTGCTCATGATCTAATATAAGCTCTTTTGCTATCATATGTTCAGCTTCCATTTTCTATCTATTTTGTGCTTATGCTTGAATGTGTTATTCCAGTTTATTCAAGTTATTTGATGTGTGATAGTTGTCATCCTATCTGCATGTCGATGATTTGGGTTATAAGTACTTTCCTTGTTATGATTAGCCATTTATATATATATATTTTATGTATGAATCTGCCAGCATGATAAGTTCTCTATATTTGCACCATATTATCAAACCCATGAACAATGGTAGTTATAAGCCTTATCCCTGATTGAGTTTCATGCATGTATTTATAGTGTGAGGTCTTGTAGGTCACCTAACTTGATCCATTTAGAAAAACCATTAAAAAATTTAAGTTACCAGGCATCCTTGAGTTGCAACCTAGAGGAGTTTCTTGGAGTGACAACAAATTGGCCTCGTTCAGGGACCTATAGACCATTACTACTATCAAGCTTCTCATATTTCTCATGACCTAATATAAGCTCTTTTGCTATCATATGCTCAGCTTCCATTTCTTGTATGTTCTATGCTTATGATTGAATGTGTTATTCAGGTTTATTCATGTTAATTGATGCCTGATAGCTGTCATCCTATTGGCATATTGATGATTTGAATTATAAGTACTTTCCTTTTTATGATTATCCATTTATATATATATATATATATATATATATATATATATATATATATATATGTTTTATGTATGAATCTTCTAGCATGATAAGTTCTCCATCTTTGCACCATATTATGAAACCTCTGAATAGTGGTAGTTAGAAGCCTTATCCCTAATTTAGTTTCATGCATGTCTTGAGAGTGTGAGGTCCTATACGTCACCTGACTTGATCCACTTAGAAAACAATAAAAACATTTAAGTTATCAGGAATCCTAGAGCTGCAACCTAGAGGAGTTTCCTTCTCCAAATATTTTCATGCACATGATCCCCATTTCCTTCGCAGCTTTCACTCCTAATAGCAAGACTTCATATTCTGCTATATCATTAGTGGTTTTAAAATTGAACTTATAAGACAAATGAATATTCTCTTTGGATGGAGAAATCATTACCACACCTACACCTGCTGAGTTTTGAGTGCTATCCCGATCAAATTACATGCTCCAGACTGATGTGGTCACTTCTTCGGGCTGCTGACAGGTGGGCTTAGTAAGCTGGACTAGTGTTTGTTGAGAATCATCTATTTGTAGAATGCATGACTCAAAATCAGTGTCTATTGCATATATGGGGTGGTTCACTGAATTCTTTTCATTTCTTATAATGTAGGCAAGTTGATTCTCTCTGTAAATCCTCTTGGTCTCCCCTCCAAACATTGGGATTGTAGCATATGTAAGGTCCATCTAAAGGGTGCCACCTAGCCTTTTACTCCATGATCTAGACAGTAAGAGACCAAATTTAGTAGGGATATCAGCCACTACAATGTCCATCATGATGCTTTTTTAGGGTAGCTGAGATAGGTTTACAACAAGGTCTTTAATGAGGCCCAAGCACTTGACCTTTTTGGAGTCAAAGGAGAACAAATCAAGTTAGGGTTTTGTAATGATGAGACTAAGCTCATCCATCATAGGATTCCTTTGGAGAAGAACACCATCCCTTTCAAATAGAAGCTAATATCCATCAGTCCTCTCCTACTACTTATAATTGAAAAAGAAATCCATAAGCTCCTCAAAGCCAAAATCATAATTCCCCTCAGGTATTCCAAGTGGATTGCAAACTTAGTGGTGGTAAGGAATAATAACGGGGATATTAGGTTATGTGTGGATTTTAAAAATATGAACAAGTGCTCCAGAAAAGACAACCATCCACTACCCAAGATGGAACACCTATTGCAAAGAGTCTCAGGGGCTAGTGTCATGTCATTTCTGGATGGTTTCTTTGGATACAACCAAGTGGTTGTCCACCCTGATGACCAAGAGAAGACTTCTTTTACCACTCCATGGGGCACTTTCATGTATGCCAAAATGACATTTGGACTAATGAATGCTGGGGGCACTTTCATGTATGCCAAAATGCCATTTGGACTGATGAATGCTGGGGCCACTTTTCAGAGAGCCATGGACCTAGCTTTTTTAGGATTGAAAGATAAATTTGTGCTTATATACCTAGATGACCTAACTGTTGACTCTCATAGCCATCATGAACATTTGCAACATTTGAGGAGGGTATTTCTGAAATGCAGGAGGTTTGGGATATCACTCAACCTTAAGAAGTTCCAATTTGCACTCAGTGAGGGGAAACTCCTAGGTCACATAGTCTCAGCTAAAGGTGTGAATATTGATCTGGTTAGGGTTGAAACAATCTAGAAGCTATCCATACCTAGGTCAAAAAGGGATATTCAGTCCTTTTTGGGTAAGATCAATTTTGTTAGGAGGTTAATCCCTAACGTTTTTGAGCTAGTAAAGCACATAACATCTATGTTGAAAAAGGATGCAGAAATCAAAGGATTGACCAAGCAAGAAGCTCTTTCAAAGACATCAAGAAGGCTATCATGGAATCCCCAACCCTGATTAGTCCAAACTATACCAAGAGTTTTTGCATCTTCTCCTTTGCATCCTATGACACAATGGTAACTGTGCTATTACAAAAACATGATGAATGTCTCGATCATCCAATTGCATTCTTCAACAAGACATTGAGGGATGCTAAGCTGAAGTATGATCCCATTGAGAAATAGGATTATTCTCTCATAAAGTCATTAAAAACCTTCAGGATTTACATTCTACATGAAAAATTCCTTGCCTATGTACCTTCATCTACTGTGAAGGATGTTTTAACTCGGCCTGACATTGATGGAAAGAGAGCTAAATGTATTGCCAAGCTTATTGAGTTTGATACAGAGGTAAATCCAACCAAGCTAGTAAGAGGCCAAGGTTTGGCCAAACTCATGGCTAAAGAAAACCATGAACTAATGGGGATAAACTTCACTTGTATCAATTCAGCAAAATTGCAAACTATAGTAGCAGGAGAAGTAGTTAAGGATCAGAATGGCATTCAACAAGTGGCTGAAAACTTGTCTTCATGTGAGTGGTACTCAGGGATTATTAATTTTCAGCAAAAAATAGAAGTTCCTCCTGATCTCACTCCAAATCAAGCACGATCTCTTAACATTAGAGGAATTTTGGGGTCTAAAATGGGCCCCCTAAGGAAAATAGTAAAATAATAGTTAAAATAATAAAATAATATTTATTAATTTTGGAGGAAGAAAGAAAAAAACTACTTTTTGTGTTCGTATTTTCGACATATCTCCCTATGTTTTTACTTAAATTTTGATCGGGAGAGCTCATTGGATGCGGAATTTGATTTTGCATCCAACAAGTACCCACACTACATACTTTTGACAGACCCCACTACCCCAAAAACAAGAAATACCTTAAAAAATGTGATGATGACATCATCATCACGCTTTTTCAAGTATTTCTTCTTTTTGGGGTAGTAGGGTCCATCAAAAGTATGCAGTGTGGGTACTTGTTGGATGTATAATCAAATTATGCATCCAAGGAGCTCTCTTAATTGAAATTTGAGTAAAAAGACAGAGAGATATGTCGAAAATACGAACAAAAAAGTAGTTTTTTTTATGACAAATATGTCAATTCAACCATTATGGTTGACTCATTTTATTGAAATTCTATTGGTTCTTGAATTCCAACTCACAAGAACTTATTTTGGCATGTTTTCTTATAAGGCCCATTTTAGACTCCAAATTTCCTCTAATGACTAAAGTTTGTTAAATTCTGTATAGTTGATAAACTGTTGTATTGGAAAGGTCTATCTGGGGTTTTGTTTAGGTATCTAGATAAATAAGAATCAGTTCAGGTCATGCATCACTTTTATTCCAACGCATTTGGAGTTCATCATTATTGGAAGACCACAGCCCATAAGATTTCGAGGGCAAGGTACTATTGATCAGTCCTGTTTGCTGATGTATGTACCTATGTGATGGCCTATGACCAGTGCCAAAGATTTATAGGGAAGTAGTAGCTCAGATCCTTTCCCCTTAGGCCTATTGTAGTGAATGGACCTTTTCAGCAATGGGTTCTGGATTTCATAGGTGAAATAAATCCCTCATCTAGTGGGCAGCATAAATGGATCCTAGTAGCCACAGACTACTTTACTAAGTGGATAGAGGAAGTACCCACCAGGAATGCAACTCATCAGGTCATCATGAAGTTTTTATATGAGAATATATTTATCAAGTTTGGCTGCCCAGTAAGGTTAGAGACTGATAATACACTTGATTTCAAAGATCGGGCATTCCACATCCTATTATCCTCAAGGAAATGGCCTGGCTGAGTCATCCAACAAAAGCTTAGTCAGGATCATCAGAAAACTATTGGACACAAATCAGAAAAGCTAGGATTCTAAGCTAAAGTTTGCTTTATGGGTTGATATAGTAATAGAAAAAAAGAGCTATAGGGACTTCTCCATTCAAATGAGTTTATGGTAATGAGGCCATTTTTCCCATTCAGCTGATTCTGTCAGTGGAAAAATTATTTGAGGAGGAGGAATATGAACCAAATGATATGGTAAGGAGGATGATGGATTTGGTGGAGTTGTAGCATGTCAAGGAACAAGTGATAGGAAAATCGGAATCCCATCAATAGAAGATCAAGGTCATGTTTGAAAAAAGGGAAAAAGTGGACAACTTCCAGGTTGGAGATTAGGTCCTCAAGTGGGATACTTTCAGGAAGGACAAGGGAAAACATGGAAAGTTTGACTCTCTGTGGATTGGCCCTTTCATGATAGCTCAGGTACAGAAGAACAACACCTTCAAATTGCATAATATGGAAGGATAAGAGGTGTTTGATGTCCCAATGAATGGGTGATTTTTGAAAATTTATTTTATTTGAGGCTTTGAGGCCTTGTTATTGTAAATTAGTAGTCCATAGGTTGTTTTTGCTTACAAAACAAACTCCATTCCCAATGGAATCGTAAATGATAGTGTTAAGTTTTTTAGTTGTTTTCAAGGAAAGGAATATTGGTCTGGGGTTCTTGAGACCTCACAGGGAGGTTCCCATCCCCAAGTAGGAGCCAGATGTTATCTCCTAGAATAAATTTATTTTGATAGGATGAAGAATTCGAGTCATGTTATGAAATATTTAAAGATGAATAACAAATTGAGGGTCTCTGGTTTTGCTATATTTGAGAAAATTGGATGTTTTAGCTTTCAATGGCTTAGGCGAGGTTCTTAATATCTCATTAGCCACCTAAAAGCTTTGTTTCAGCGGCTAATAGTTTAACGCAAGATAAAGGTTAACCACCGAAAGCTGGTTCGATCGATTAGCTAGTAAAAGAACTTTTGGTGGCTTAGGAGAGACCTTCAAACAGCTCATTAGCCACCGAAAAGTGTTGGTTTCGGCAGCTTAGTGAATATTTGCAGGGGGACATTAACCACCGAAAGCAAGTGAGATACATTTTTGGAAAGAAAACATTTTGGTGGCTTGGGTGAACATGGAAGTGGTTCATTAGCCACCAAAAGATTAGCTTTTGATAGCTAGCAAAAAAAACCCTAAATACTCTTAACCACTGAAAATGACGAAAAGTTAAAATGGTTGTCTGCCCATCAAAATCAAATTCATCAGCATGAGGCGTGTCATAATTTAGCATGATTAACCACCTAAGAGGTCAAGGAACTGCAGTAAAGCATGAGTTGATGGATAAGAAGTCATTATTGATCTTAGAAGACCGATGGAAATATAAACCCTATCGTGCCCTCCATCTGCAATAAACCTCCATGAAACACCAAGTTCACATTAAAATGATTGTTAGGTTGTCTATCTCGTGGATATCACTAGAATTCACCATCATCTCATTCAAGTACAAATCAAATAGTTAACCCCTTAGAATCAATGCCATACCTTTAGCACACTCCTAATTTGTTGCATGCATCCTTACTACTCAAGGTCATCTCTGAAAACCAGTCCGCTAACCTCCTCCACATGATTTGAATTTCAATTTTGCAGGCACAGGGAGGAGGACCCGCTCAAAAAACTCAAAACATACGTTTCCGTGGCTAAGCGTGGTTTCAAAGTGGTCTCTAAGCCACCGAAATCAGACTTTAGATAGCAAATACTGAAATTTTAGGGCACTCTAAGCCACCGAAAGAAAACTTTCGGCAGCCAATACCAAAATTTCAGGGCGCTCTAAGCCACCGAAATTGGCATTTTACTATGAAAAGGAATTATTTTAAAATGGTGATTTTGAGTGATGGAAGAATAATATTGCAAATATATTAGAGGTTTTTGTTCCTAACATGTCATAGAACAATAAACTCTCTCATTTTTACTACTTCTATTTTATATTGGGAGAATCGAAACCATCTCTGAGCCCTAATTTTTAGATCTCAGAATTTCCCTGTTTTACACGTGTTTTTGAAATATAGATATCTAGAAAATGGAAACGAATTTCAATAAAATAAGAGAGGTTTTTGCTAAAAAAAAACAATATAAAAAAAACCTCTTTCATTTTATACACATGTGTCACATATTTGGATAACTAAATGCATCTTTGAGCCCCAGTTTTTTCAGCAGTTTGGACAAATTTTTAGGGCAAAAGTTGACCTAACAGGGCAGGTTATAGCAGAAAAATGAAGAGTTCAATTCACCAACACCTAGGAAAAATCAAGATGATCAGGATTCTGAGGCTGTAGTTAAATAATTCCATATCAAACACTAGCTCTCGTTTTGCACTAGAAACCCTAGCTGAAGTAGCAGTAATCCTGTAGAATCCAGAGGCAATCCAAGAGGCTGTTGACTTTCCAAACATTGGGAAAGCTAAAGAAATACCAGAATATCAATAGAAAAACTGAAAAGAATGAGTTGGGAGGTGAATGATAATTTTTTTGCAAAAAACAGGGCTTTCGGAGGCTAAGGCAGACGCTGAAGCGGTTCATTAGCCACCGAAAGCAGCGCTTTCGGTAGCTAACATACCCGAAATTTTGATTCCTTAACCACCAAAAGCAGAAAAGGCATAGAATCAAATTTTGGCACAAAAGGCCAGTTTTGGGCAAACATAAATATCTCAGAAATGAAGTGTAAAAGCTAAAAGTTGTGGAAGTGCACCATCAAAGGAGATCTGTTCCAGTTTTGGGGATACATCAAAGAGCAGAGGGTCACAAAACCTTACCTATTTTAACAAACAGTGGCTCATCCATCAGAAGACCAGTTACAGATTTCCTCCAGTACTCACTGAAGTCATCAAAATATTCAAAGAGTGAACAAGTGTTAGGGTTAGTTAAACTAGTAGTTAAATTAGGGTTTTTGAGATAATTTTGCAAAACATTAAATTTATCTATTTTTAGTAAAACAGATCCAATTTTTTAGGATATGAATATTTTGTAAATGCTATAAATCCTAAGACTTATGTTATTGAAAAGGCTCAACTTTGGGGACCTATAAACCATTACTATTATCAAGCTTCTCATATTTCTCATGACCTAATATAAGCTATTTTGCTATCATACGTTCAACTTCCATTTCTTGTCTATTCTGTGCTTATGCTTGAATGTGTTATTCAAGTTTATTCATGTTATTTGATGTCTGATAGCTATCATCCTATCTGCATATTGATGATTTGAATTATAAGTACATTCCTTGTTATGCTTATCCATTTATATATATCTGTTTTATGTATGAATCTACTAGCATGATAAGTTCTCCATCTCTGCACCATATTATCAAATCTCTGAACAGTGTTAGTTAGAACCCTTATCCTTGATTGAGTTTCATGCATGTATTGAGAGTGTGAGGTCCTGTAGGTCACCTGACCTGATCCATTTTGAAAAACCATAAAAACATTTAAGTTACTAGGCATCCTTGAGCTGCAACCTAGAGGAGTTTCCTAGAGTGATAACAATTGGTCTACGACGCCTTTCTCTATCATCTATGCTGTTGCAAGTCTTCACCTCCAAAGGAATCTACCATCGTAGATTGAGCTCTCTTCATTATATGACAATCTCAAAACATGGAAAATATGCCTCTGATAATATGAAGGGCACTCACATAATGTTTAAATGAATATGCCNTACCATCGTAGATTGAGCTCTCTTCATTATATGACAATCTCAAAACATGGAAAATATGCCTCTGATAATATGAAGGGCACTCACATAATGTTTAAATGAATATGACCCTTTCCGGACTCTGTCAAGCCGATAAATCAACTGTTGCAAACTGAGTGCTAATAGATGGGTCCACGAGGGATGCTATCCTCCCAACGAGGTAGCAAAGAACCCCCATAGACCAAGTGCCAAATCCATTGGGCTGACCCCAATATTTCCTTTGAAGCCTCGATTCTGATCTGAGCTACTGCTTTAGCGAATTTATGTCACTCTTGCAAACCATGCTCTTGGCCATATTTTGAAACTGAGAATAGTTGTGACTGCAAACTTGTGCTTACAACTAAAAATGAAAACAAACTAAAATAGCAATGAAGGAAATTCTCGATGATTTTCGAGCTTATTTTTTCCTACCTAATCTACCTAATTTAGTGCATAAGCCCGATTAAGTGAAATCAGACTTCCAATGAAGCCAATCAAGCAGCTTTCCTAATAGTTTTGTTTCCTTTTCATGCTTTATGAACATGAATTAAATACAAAATGGAAGAAGGCTATAACAAATAAACTTATCTTTTTAGTAGATATGTGACCAGTCATTACCATTACCCAACCTTTCCATGTATTCTGCTATGGGGTCATAGAAAACATAAGAACCTCCAGTATATTTTGTCATCTGTTCATGGGAAAGCTGTCAAGAACTCCCTTCCTCTGGTGAGCTGTCAGGCTGATACTTGGAGATCCTAGAAAAGGGCCCACAAAATTGTTGTCCAATGAAACATCCATCCTTTCGCTAAAAATGTCTACAACTAGAGCTTCACCTTCTTCATGTTCCTTAGCATGAACGTCCTCCTTTTCTTTAATAGAACCGAGTATCCATATTCCTCCTTTATGGGGAGATATCCATGAAGGTAGAAAATTAAAAAATGTATTTATTTGAGGGCTGCTGCCTCCTTCTTCGTGACTCAACACCTCATCACAAATTCCTGACATATCAGTAGATGAAGAAGGGTTGCATGACTGCTCCTCTTTGTCATATTTTTTTCCACATAAGTTTATGAAATGCATCATACCCTCTAAATTATGTTTCTACTTAGAGGATTTAATCATGTGTTGTATTAATTCAAAATAGGAATAACACAGGGGTAGGCTGTCACCTTCAGCACATTTATCATCCTTCCTTATCCCAACCTTCTGAATTTGCATTACAGCTTAATTTTCTCCACTACCAGACCTTGGTTCTATAACTGGCTCTTTAGGTATAGCCCCCAGGTACTCCTCCTCATACTCATCGTACACAGGCACACCGAAGTCCTTTTTAAAA
The DNA here is from genome assembly GCA_001517045.1 of Pseudotsuga menziesii. Lineage (NCBI taxonomy): Eukaryota > Viridiplantae > Streptophyta > Pinopsida > Pinales > Pinaceae > Pseudotsuga > Pseudotsuga menziesii. The sequence continues at coordinate 434,454 of LPNX010982216.1, read as the reverse complement.
TCGTCATTTACAGACCCGGTGCTGAACAGATTGCAATCTTCAGAAAACAGGCCTGCAGAACCGTATACTCCTATATCAGGATGATCATATTTCTATCTACCAAGGGAAAGCTTTAGCTGAACAGGTACTGTCCTTTTCTGCTTGTAAATCCCAACCAATTTTAATGTATATTTGATTTCACCACCGCTGTCCTGACTTGAAATTTTTTTGGACATCTTAAGGTTTTCCTCAACCTCTAAACAATCAGTAAACATATGCTACAGAGTGGTTGATTTTCTTTCCAAAATAAGTAAGGACAGCTCAGGAGGAAAGTTGGCTGCATAATAGATCTTAGAAGCATTCTCAAGAGGTTGGAATTCCTTAGGAATGTTATAATAAAATCGTGAAAATCTTCTATTAAAACTAGATATGGCCTCACCCTCATGCCTCTTCAGGAAAAAAAATTCTAAAAGTATTTGATCTAGTGGCCTTCTCCTACCCCAAAAATTTAAAAAGGTGCAAGAAAACTATTCCCATGTATTGATGTACTAAGGTTGTAAGTGTTTGAACCATTCTTTAGCATCTCCTTGCAAAGACTGGGCAAAATTCCTCATATAAACATCGTAATGCTCTATCTCAAAAAGGTCAGAGAAATGTTCAAAGGCTTGTAAATGTTTCTCAGCGGTGAAGTATTTGGATTCTCCATCAAATTTGGGGAGGTACTTGTAATGTTTCGCAAGAAAATTATGGAGGATAGGAGGCAATTGTAGTGGTTTGTACCAGCCTAGAAGACCGAGAGACACCAGGTTAGGCACAATAGATATGCTATTGACTGAGGTTTCATGAGGTTCACATGGGTGACCTTCAATGTCATGAGTTTTGGGAGAATAATCTAGGTCAGAATCACATGTACAAGATGATGCAATGCTTTTGGTTCATAAAGAAGGATAAACAGGAATAAATTCATAGTTCTGCTCAAAATGAATTGAACCATAGAAGTCTGTTTTGATAAATTTAGGAAAGGATAGGAACAAACTTACAAGACAAGACAGGCCATCTTTGAAGAAACATAAACTCAAGTATCTTAACCTTTCACCATGCATTTTTGGGCCTTACAAGGAGTCCATTCTCCCTGCTGGAGCCTATCAGTTTTTCTAACAATTTGATTTCTAGGTCATACCACCAGCGGAGTCACTGAAGCATGAATCCTTCAAGAGTGGAGTCACCAGGTGAAAAGTGCTCAACATTCTTGATGTTTGACCATTGTTCACCATCAACAACCAAATCTAAAACTATGTCACTCAATGCTCTTCCCAAGGATGATTTTCAATCTCAACCCCAACAACGGTGCCAGTTTGTTAGCGTCGAGATTTAGCCCATAGGTTGGGCAGAAAAGGGTTCTCTCTTGGGAAACAACAAACCACTTTAGACTGCACCTCTGGCCCTGCGTAGTCAGAGAGGTATCTCTCACTCATTTTCAGTTTTACTTCACGTAGGATATTCGATCAAGAATGGTTAGGAGGCCAGACTCTTGAATGGGAGGGGTGCGTTAATGTAAGATATTGGTGGGACTATTAGGGTAAGGGACCATTGGGAAATGGATTCGAAGGTCCAAGTAGAGAACATTTTGTAGAAGGTAAATAATGGCATGAATTTACAAACAGAGGCAAGATAACCATCGATCTTGCAATCAGGAGATATTTAGTGGGTGATTAGTAGATGAGAGGGAATAGTCCATCACATAGAGCACCAACAAGATGAATTCTATGTAACTTTAGAATAAAAATTAATGAATGTATGAAACAATAGATGGAGCATAGCATGTATGAATTCCAAACTGTTATACTGTAATGCCTCGGTTTTGACCCCGTTGCATTAGATGCACATGATGTATATATTGTAAATGATCATGGTGTGGAGCTAAAGGCCAAGGAACCACCATTGATCGGTTATGCTATGTTTTGGGATTTAATTTTGTCACCGATTGTATATCGGGGCATGCAGCATATATTATGTTTGGCATCATGTAAATATGCATCTACAATTAATTAAATGAAACCGACCAGCTATGATCGTGGCAACTAAATCGAAGGGGGCATGATTTTCACAGGGATAAGGATGTGGGGGAATTTGTCAAACCTTGGCCAATGGGGTAAAAATCCATGTGTCACCTCTCTTTGTTTTATCCCAACCACTTCCATTAAGAATGGCTGCTGGTGGTTGAGGCAGTTATGGTCTTGGAAGTGGGGTGGCAGGACTGTCAGTCCTCACCCACATGCACACTCTACCCATGATTTTGTTGTTCATCCCTCACGCAGACATTTTTCTTGGCTCCACAAGTTTGTTGAACACCCACGCACTACAATTTCGCGTCCTCCCTGTAGTTGTTCACCTTCACGCACTTCCAGTTTTCTGCTCATTATTTTCATGCACAAGAATTTTTCCTGGTTTCACCCACGCAGTTTTTCCTCTACGAATTGGAGAATGGCATGGCTCCATCCTTTGCTCAGAGGCTGATTTGTGGGTTCTGCATTGTGATTGTTCATGCACTAGTCGGCATACTATAAATTCATCCCCAAGTGTGGTCTGCGTACGTTTTTACTCAGCGGCCTCAACTGTGAAAAATGGACTGCTGTCTTCCCCGTGTATGTTGGTAATGTATGCTGATTACATTTTAGAACTGTTATCCCCCCCCCCCCCCCCATGTTGTAAATTGGTGCACTGATACGTTCACTGGGACTGTATAATCTCTTGGGAGCGGTTTTTCCCTGTTTAAGCTGTGACAACTAAATTAATTTCCTGAGTGCAATGGTTGGTCTTCAGACTGTGAGAGGAGTAGGGATGGGGGCTTAGTTTTTCTTGATAAACCTGGTGGTTGGAAACCACACAGACAGAGCTAGAGGGCTGGCCTTTTTCTCCATCACTCCTGAATAGCACTGGAAAGGGATGCAGGGCCTAAGGGACTGTGTAGCAGAGAAGGGACTGATTCCTTGTGTTGGGTGTGTTTGGGTGTCTTAGAGGTCAGGCTAGTTCTGGTGTAGGTGTTCTTGGCTCTGTAATGAGCTCACCAGCTTAGCAATTAGCCTTTCCCAACTCCTAGATGGCCTGATAAACCCAACTGTGTTGGCTTGGCTGTGTTTTGTGTATCCTTGGCTATGTGTAAGCCTGCTTGTTCCCTTATTCCTTGGAGAATCATGCCCAGGTCGGGGGTGGCAGCACTGCTGAGAGATTAAGGAGCACGCTGGCCTATGGTTATGTGGAACGTTGCAGCGACGTAGCTGGTTGCGGAAGGATTTCATCATAAGATAAGTGATCTTGTCCATTTTTACTTCTGCAACTATATTTACTGTTAATGGATGTAATGAACATGTTTAATGCTTGCTTGAATGTATGATGTTTCTGCTATGTCTGATAGACAATTGCATCCGTGCATGATCAAATGTTTGTGAGTGCATGTTCAAGTTCAATGCACTTGTTTAAGCATTCCGTTCCAGCATTTTTGTGCATGCACATGTTCATGGGGCTCTTATCCCGCATGGTTAACGCCATGGTGATCGCGTCCTCTTCGCCGATCGGAGGCATGGGGACGTGACATATACACTCATTTCAGACATGAAATAAATTAACAAACTGGAATGAAAACATCAAGAACATTTCACGTAAAGAGATTACATATTGAAAGAAGCAATGACACAGGAATCTCTATCTTGAAAGAAAACCCTTCCTCTACAAATTTATTCATAACATGAAAATCAGAGACTATTTACAATGGAGAGCCTCAGCCCTTGAAAGTTTCTAAGCCAACTTCTATCTCCCTCTATCGGGAGTGTATTTATACTATTTTAGTGTTGAGATTACTCTCTGAAGAAAACCTGAAAAAACTATTTCCAGTCACAGTCAAATGTTAACAGTCTAGAGAGTGGAACTATTTCCATGATTTACAAATGTGAATAAACATCATGGATCTAGTGGGTGCACTCTGCCTGAGTGACAGCCTATCATTCTCGGCTACTGTTATGGATTTTGAGTATGATGCCTTTCCATTTTATTTTAGGTGAGTCACCATTTACTGGGTTCTGGACCTCTTAGCTGGCTTGATGAGTCAACATAGTGCGCTTCTTCTATCCTAAGTTTGTGTTTCCACTGTGTTCAAATATGGATTTCTGCATGGGCACACATTGGTAGGGAATTTTGCATCTTTCCCCTGCTCAACCTCATCTACCACCTCCTTCCTCTCTGGGTAACACTGTTAGGTGTGGGATATGGAAGAAGGGTCACATTGCTCCTAGCCGAGGCAAGCCTTTGTGGTGGTTCATCATTCTTGTACTCCTCACCTCCAGTGAGGTGGGATCTCCCACAGGAAATAAGGTGGATCATACCTCCACTAGCCCCATCACCCTTGGCAAGTGGAATTTACAAGCCAGGCTGTGCAGGTTTAAGACCCATGATTCTCCCATCTAAACAAATGCTCCTACAAAGAGCAGTCTAGGACTATCTCCTTTTGTGGAGGATTTGGGGGTAGCGATGGTATCAGGGGTCCCTGAAAAAACACCTATGGAGAGCGAGTGTCTAGGAAATGCATAGGTGGAGGTGTGAGTATCTGAAGGCGAGTGTATCTCTCAAAATTCTTCACATCTGGGACCTGATGGCTGGTGTCATCCTTGGCATGGAACACCAAGGTGATGGGTAAGTGGAAATTTTCTCACCAACCATCAGTAAACCCATATGGATAATATTTTCAAACTAGATCGCCATCGCAAAACTATTCAAATTTCTATGGACTCTCAATGAAACAAAAACTCGGGCTCTAGAAATATGTTAGCTCACTCCCTACATTTCAAAGGAAATATATATAAGGATTCAAGACTGAATTCTGTAATGATCGGCCAGCCTTCCTACACATTCTGTCATCAAGTGAATTTGGTGACGACATGTGTGAGGGTGCGGGTAGGGTGATCCTTTACTTGCTGGGGATCTAGTCATGTTGCTTCATTGGATGTGGAACCTTACCATTTGCTGTGGGAAATACTTCAGGTTTCACCTTGTGTAGTTGATCCAAAATTCAAAGCACATGAAGTGGATGCTCCCACACTTCCTTGCTCTTTTGACGTAGGAAATGGAATGGTCTCCCCCTTCGTGCTGGCCTTTCCCCATGTGGATAGCAGACTCATCGGTTATTTTCCTTACTTCTGCATGCCAACTCACATAGAAGCCGCCTGTGTTTACGCATTATGACTCTGCCACAAGGATGATTTCACCTGTACACATGCTACAAATGGAATTGGGGAATCTACCAATCTATCAGGAGGCAGATTACGCATATGAATGCCCCTTCAACTATCATCTCTACATTAGATATGAAAATTGCATCCTTGAGGCCTCCTCAACCCTCCAATTTGGGGAACCTTTCACGTCCATCGTCCACATTTCTTTACTTCTACCACCAATTTATCCTCTCTTGATACATCAAGCATCTTTAGACTGAGGCGTGTTCTTACCCATCGATCATGATCGACCTTTCCATGCAACCGTCGATATGAGTGGGTCCTACCACCTCTTTGTGAATCAAGACCTTGGCATTGCTCACGCTAGTTCAAATTGTGAAAAGAGCCACAATCGTGGATATATTCCCTTATTCATCATGACCGTCGTTATTTTTAGGTGATAACACTTTTCGCAATTTAGAATCATGACTCTATTCACACAAGTTGTTCTATGAAATAGACTAGGGTCGTACATCTGCTCATGCTCTCATCTCCACTGTTAGATACTGTCGTCCTTTAACCTGTTTCACTATTTGAGAAAGTTCCTTCGATCGAGCATGTTTTCTCAGTGAAACCATTTTGGGCCATCGATCAGGCCTCACCTTGATCTCAACCTTTCAATTTTTGGCATTTTTAATGGACTCTAGGAATGCCAAACTTTGACAATTCTCCCACGTCTTTGGCCAAAACCACAATCTATTCTCACTCTTCTTCCTTGTGCTCCTAGATCATTGGTCTACGATGCCTTTCTCTATTGTCTACACTACTGCAAGTCTTCACCTATAGAGGAATCTACCATCGTAGATTGAGCTCTCTTCATTATATGACAGTCTCAAAACATGGAAAATGTGCCTCTGATAATCTGAAGGGCACTCACATAGTGTTCAAATGAATAGGACACTTTTTGGACTCTACCAGGCCCATAAAGAGACTGTTACAAACAGAGTACTAACAGGGAGAAGTAAAAAAAATGGTTGTAAAAAGTTCAAATCCCAATTTCCACCTTTCACGATCTGGGATCCAACAACTCAGAGAGTTTCCACCTAGATCAACGGTCCAAAAGAGAGTATAGGGGCGGAGATAAAAAACTAGGAGAAGTAAAAATTTGGTTGTAAAAAATTCAAATCCGTATTTCCACCATCTAGGATCCGAGATTGACAGCTCAAAGAGCTTCCACCTAGGTCAATGGTGTGGAAGAAAGAACAAGGGGCGAAGATCATAAACTAGAAACTTAATAATTTGATAATGAAAAGTTGACGTTTCACCTCCCACAATCTGCCAGATCGATGTTCTAGAGTGTGTACGCAAATATCAATGGTTTGGGAAAGAGCAGAAAGGGTGAAAAAAGAAAATAGGAATAGAAATAATTTGGTCATGAAAAGTTAAAGTTCCATTTTTCGCTTTCCGAAAGAGTGCAGGGGAAGAAAGGTTAGTTTCTCCTTTCACGAAAATACAAAGTTCCATTTTTCACTTTCCGAAAAAGTGTAGGGGAGGAAAGGCGAGAGCAAAAAATGTAAATTCTTGGTTTGCAAAATTGGAAAACCCGACTTCCATTTTCTGCAGTCTGAGATCCGACGGCTTAGATCAATTCCACCTAGATCAACAGTATGGAAATAAGGAGAAGGGAAGAAGTTAGAAACATAGGGATTTGGTAATACAATGTAGATATTCCGATTTCCACTTTCCTCCATCCCACAGCTTGATCATATATCAACGGCTAGGAAAGTTTATGGAAAAAATCGACAGTGCAAGAAAAGGTGACATGCGCACGAGATAAGTAGGTTTCCAAATTTGTGAAATAAGTTAAATTCCTATAGGTTTCAACAACCGCGATTGATGGTTGGGTAAGATAAACGGTGGAGAACAATTCCTCCAATGAAATAAGCATGAGGAAATGAACTTTTGAAATCTGTGAAATCATTTAAAGGTTCTACAAGTTTCGATGACTCGGATAAAAAATGGACTAGATCCACAGTCGAGGAAAATTATGCTAGTTCAAAGTGTTGTTGATTTAACTCTTCAGAACTCAGCGAAATTTTATAGAGAAGGCAAGTTCAGAAACATGTCTCTGTATCCTTGTTCTGATTAAAAGTCAACGGTCCACAACGATTTCACTGATTAAAAATGTAGGAAAGGGAAGAAATTGTTATGGAACATTGAAAACGCTTTGAGCCATCATTTTCATCCAACAGGCATGGTTTCCATGTGTTAAATTTTCCATTTTTGTCCATCATACGCACTCCAGCATGTTTTCCAGTTTTGTTTTTTGATCATGCTAAATCCGTCAAGTCATAGGTTGTTAGAATTTTATGATCATTTGGATTTGATCCCCCATTTTTTGTAACTGATTTTGGGGCTTTGTTTCTAGGTAGGTCTCGGGAGCCTAGGACTCTATAAATATACCCTCAAAAGAGGAATACAGGGTTGGACATTTCATTCAGAATCCTTAGCGCTCGGGTTTTGTAGATATGTTATTTTCTTGGAAGATTGAATGAAAAGTATGCTCTTTTTTTTCATAGATTCATCAAGTTGTTTCCTATTCATTATGTGTTTCCTGTATTTCATTTTTATATACGTGTATTCTACCAATACATTTCTAGTTTTTATGAAAGGAATTTGTTTTTGTTATTGCTCCTTCCATCGGAAATCATATCTTTTATGTGTTAGTAATTACTGTGATAGAATTCATCCACAGATAGGTGATTTATTTTAGTTATTTCCCCTTTGTTATATTTCTTCTAAAGGTGTTCCCAGAGATTCATCCTTTGATAGATGCCTCTGGTTTTCATTGGGCTCTTTCCTCATTGCCATATATCATCACTTCAAGATAATTTGACTGAACATAATAGCCACGTTGCCTCATATTTCATAGGAGAATCACCACTCATTATTGTTGTAATCCCCTTGAATATTTTTAGGTAGTGACTCCATTTCCCAATGGTATTTCTTGTTTTTCTATTTTACCATTTTTAATCTGCAAATATCTTGTTGCTATCAGAATCTATTCTTCTGACTACTAGTTTAATGCTAAATGTATATGTGAATAACCCTATGAGATAGAGAGATCCCTCACTGACTGTAAGGCTAGACTACAGTCTAAATATTGGTTTGAAATGGTTACCCCTGTGAATTCCTACCACAACCATAGGAAAATTACAGGGTGATAATATATTGACAGCGCTTCCAGGGATAGTAATTATATCCTTGGGAAATGACATTTTTTAGCTCTGTGACCTAGTTGAGAAGCTGGTCATAGACACATAATGGTTGTACATGCTCTGGCGACTCCACACAATTTTGAAGGTGACTACATTCGGAAATACTAGTGTCCAGAGGAACCCACACGAGGAGAAATCCTGACGTGGAATCCTTTCAAGAAATATTTGATCCAAAAAGTTTGATTAGGAGGGCCAACATACTGCAAAGGTTAGTTAGAAATATTTCCTTCCCTGCTAAATGTGTTATTTCTGTTAGTGATATATCTGAACATTGTACTGAGGATTTTGGACTAAGCTTGCATAGAACCAAATTTGAGTCTAGCCTCTTTGACATTAGAGGAAATTTGAGGTCTAAAATGGGCCTCCTAAGGAAAATAATAAAATAATAAAATAATAGTTAAAATAATAAAACAACAATTATTAATTTTGGAGGAAGAATGAAAAAAACTACCTTTTGTGTACATATTTTCGACATATATCCCTGTGTTTTTACTCAAATTCTGAGCAGGAGAGCTAATTGGATGTGGATTTTAATTCTGCATCCAACGAGAACCCATAGTGCATACTTTTGATGGACCTCACTACCCCAAAAATAAGAAATATCTGGAAAAATCGTGATGATGACATCATCATCATGCTTTTTTCAGGTATTTTTTGTTCTTAGGGTAGTGGGTTTGATCAAAAGTATGTAGTGTGGGTACTCATTGGATGTGGATTTAAATTCCACATCCAATGAGCTCTCCCACTTGAAATTTAAGTAAAAACATAGGGAGATATGTTGAAAATACGAACAAAAAAAGTAGTTTTCTTTTATGACGAATATGTCAATTCAACCATTATGGTTGACTCATTTTATTGAAATTATATTGGTTCTTGAATTCCAACTCACAAAAATTATTGTTGGCACATTTTCTTATAAGGCCCATTTTAGACCCCAAATTTCCTCTAATGACATGGTTTCTGATACCTATGTGTTCGATTTTCCCTGCATTTCCTGGTCACCCCTTTCCTCGGGACCTCTAGGTGAGGATTTACAAAACCTACCTAACTGAGAGTTCCCTACACTGCTAAATTCCACTGTCATAAGGCAATTTGCTGCCACATTTTTGTCTCCCACTACTTCAAAGTTAAATCAGTCTTGATCTTCCATTCCTATTGGAAACCCCACTGTAACCCCAAGGATGGCTACGTATGCCCCTCTACAACTCCCTGCTTCTCTTCATGATCTTCCCTTACTTTATGCCCAAAGAATTAGACAATTTAATGGGGAGAGAGGATATTTAGCTGAAGAACACTTGGAGTGGTTTTCAGACTGGGAAAATTTGGAGGTAGACTATGATGACGTGAAAGTCAGACTATTTTCCCAGTGTCTTACTGGAGAGGATTGCAGATGGTTTGCTAACCTTCCATACCACTCCATCCAAAACTATCGAGCCTTTGAATATGCCTTTAGAGACAAATGGGAAGACCAGAATAACCCTAAGTTCTATCTGTCTCAATATCACTCCATGAGAAAAAAGCAGAGTGAATATGTCCAAGAGTTTTTTGAGAGGCTCATGAAGGTATACAATGCCATCCCTGCCCAGTTCAAACCTCCCATTGGATATTCCCAACTCCAATATGTTGAAGCCTTTGACATTGAGTTTACCTTATGGCTAAGTGAAAGGAGATCAGCCTCCTTGGAAGCTATGATGAAAGATGCCATAGAGGTGGAGGTAAACCTAAATCTTGCAAGAAAGAAGAAAAGGGATGAGGGAGAATGGGGAAAGGAGGTGGGAGAATGGATAAGAGAGGAGGGAGAATGGAGAAGAGAGGAATGAGAAAGATGAGAGAGAAGAAAATATAAAGAACCTGAACAACCCTCTACCTCTATCTCATAAGAGGCTAGAATAGCCACAATGGTGAGAACCATGGAAAGGATGATGGAGAGACTCTATTTGGATGGTAGACCACCTGCCAAGGAGAATCAAGAGCAGTAGAATAGGAACCAAAATGATGGAAGGTCACAAAATCCTTATAACATGAAGAGAGACTAGGGAATTCCTCCTGATCCACCTGTTGTTGGGAAATAGGGAAGACCCAGGTTTAATCCTTTTATGTCACACCAACAAAAGACCCACAGTGTTGGCCCTTTCAGCAACAACCTGCGCGCAGGTTGCAGTCTCACCCGAAACAGCTATGGGGTGCCGCAGAATCAGGTTTCTGCAAGCAAAGAGGATATTACTGTACCTTAGCCTTTAATAACTTATTAATCAACAATTACACAGCTTTGTCATTCACTTATATACAACTTCGCAGATAGATAAACAATCGTGACTTGCTTAACCCACTACAGGGAATTCACAGCGAAGCTTGTTATTAGAAGTGATTTAAGTTATCAAATGTATACAGTTATTAATGCATAAAAGACAACAGAAAGAGAAACAACACAAGAAACCACAACACCAGATATAACATGGTTCACCCCCAGTGTAGGGTTTACGTCCACAAACTGTGTTTTATTCAACTTGATACCAAACCACAGTTTGATCTGCGCACTCAGCTGCATATCCCTTCAGTCCTTAATAGCCGCGCACACATCTGTAGATCTTTCCTTAATATTCTTACAAAACCCTCTGCGCACACAGCTGCAAAGGTCATCCACGCACACACCTGGGACTTAACCTTTCCTTACAAAATCAGCCTTAGCCTCGCCTTAATATTTCTTCCATCATAAAACCTAACCTTTCTTATTTACACAAGTGCCTATTTATAATGCACTGTTTACAAAAACATGGATTCAATACCATGGGCACCCAAAACCCTAAACCCTAGTCTTAAGCCGCAGGTTTATTACAATAGAGGACTTTAACTCAACCCCCAACACCCGTAAGACTATTTTGATTCAAAGCCATGGAGTTACCCATCTTAAGGACCATTGAGGTGCACACCCCAACAGGCCCCTAAGACTCACCAGTGTCCCATCCCGGGGCACTTATCTGCTCGGCTGGTGGTAAAATTTGCTTGGTGAAGACATTGTGCGCTGGTTCCTGGAGTCCTTCCTGCTGGTTTCCAGCTACCTGCTTTTTTCCGTTTTGATATTGATGCTGAGTAAGGCCTTATGGATCCATCTGCAACCCCATCCTTTGGTCGGGTTGGTGACACTTAACCAGCCACAGCTTGGGGTCCCTTGGAATTGTGTGTCACGCTGCATAAAATACACAGCTGCCATGGTTCTGCTATGTTGGAAGATTTCAGGGTGGGGCTCCCCAGAGTCATTTGGCGAGGTCTTATGGACTTCGTGGCTCCATGTTAGAGCAAATTTGTGCCTGCCTTCGCCTGATTTAGAGCAAGCTTCGGCCTGCCTATGTACCTAAGTCGAATACGACTGTACTAGTGGATTACTCAAAAGGTTCTGCAGACCTCTCTCTCTGAACTCTCATACTAGCTCCTAGACTTTGCAATTGTGTGACATGGCTCCAGTCGAGCAAACTCCAAGAAGTGCTTCAAGGATGATTTCACAAGCCAATGTAGCTTACTTATAGAATTCCGTTACAGAATCTGTCATCATAGTGTAGTAATGACATCAAATCTACTTGAATACCAGAAATCTCGCCACACCCAGCCTGAGATTTTCCCAAAATCTCATAATTACGGGTATGGAGAGTAGCTCACGTGCCGCCGTCGTCAAATGCATTTTGTCCCATCCATCTCATACTAGGCTGCGACACAGTTCCAAGCTACGACATAACAACCACTTTCCACTTCGACACAGGATGACCCTGCGTCCCCTGACCAACCTTCGGCTTCCCATACTTTATCCTTCAGACTACAACATTCCACAGTGTGGCGAGCAGCTTCTCGGATGGTCCAGTACCCAATTTCAGCTGTTCTGGGTACGCAGACTTTTCTTTCTTGGTGCTACCTCCGATTCTGAGGACTTGGCCTGTCCCTGTACTTCTTTAGACGACTCCCATTTATCATAGAAGGAAAGAGTTCTCCATTTAGCTTATCTAGTTGGAATGCGCCCCCATTAGTAAATTTATGTACTATATATGGTCCCTTCCAATGTGTCTTAAAATTTCCTAGGAATTTCATGAATTTGCTGTCATAGAGGAGCACAAGATCACCCTGCTGGAATTGTTTCTTCTTAATGTGTCTGTCATGCCACGCTTTTTCTCGAGCTTTCTGCACCTGTTGCTAGAAACCTGCAATAAATCTATCCTCTTCGAGTTCTAATATCTGTTTCAGTCTCTTTGTCATTATGGCTGGGTCATCCATCTCAGTGAAAGAAGATATTCTGAGGCTAGGAACAATGTATTCCATGGGCATGACGGCTTCTTGCCCATAAACCAGTCGGAAAGGTGTATGGCCTGTCAACTTTTTGCAAGTAGTTCTGTAAGCCCATAGCACTGCTGGAATGCGAAGGTCCCAATCATTTCTGTTAGCATTACAAATATTTGTCAAAGCATGCTCCAGGATCTTATTAAAAGCTTCGACAGTCCCATTTACTTATGGATGATAGGCTGTAATTTTCTGATGGTATACTTGAAATTCTTCAATCATTACTGCAATAGTTTTATTTAAGAAATGTGATCCTTGATCGCTCATAAGGACACGAGGACACCCAAACCTAGACAAGATGTGATCGAAGATGAATTGCGTAGCTGTAGCAGCACTACAGTTCTTGACCGGTTGGGCTTCAACCCAACGGGTAAGGTAGTCAGTTGCTGTAATAATATATCTCGCACCAGAATTCTTCGTAGGGGGGTTGATAGGGCCAACAAATTCAATAGCCCATTTTTCAAAAGCTTGTAAGGTTACCTATAGAACTAGGGGCATTTCATCCCACCGAGATGGTTTTCCTGTCCTCTAACAGACGTCGCAGCTGTGGCAATATTCTCTTGCATCCTTGTGAACGGTGGGCCACCATAAGCCTGCTGTCAAAATCTTCTGTGCGGTAGCTTTCCCTGCATAATGACCTCCTGCTGCGCTAGAATGTTCCTCATCCAGAATCAGGGGTCTTTCATGCTCCAAAACACACCTGCGCAGTATTTCATCTGGTCCCATCTTGTACAGTTGGCCAGCTATTAGGGTGAATTCTGTTGCTCGCACTACCAGCTGCTTTTTCTGTTGTGTTGTCATTTCAGCCGGTGGAAACCCTCTGGACAAGTACTGAGCAATATCCTGGAAGAATTCATGGACTATCTGGATGGCAAACAGCTGCGTGTCAGGGAGGCCCCCATCCAAACTGGTGGGTTCTTCGTCCGACTCGAGCCTCGACAAGTGGTCAGGTCCTAGGTTCAGTCTCCCAGGTTTAACTATGATTTCGAAGTCATATTCCTGGAACAGAATCAGCCATCTGCATATTCTTCCTCCTAGCATAGGCTTATTAACCAAATATTTCAAAGAAGAATGATCAGTAAACATCTTAAAATGAGATCCTAACAGATAATGTCGAAACTTCTGTAGAGCATACACTATAGCAAGGCCTTCCCGCTCTGTTGTAGTATAATTTTTCTCTGCAGTGGATAATTTTCTACTGGCAAAAGAAATAGGGTGGTCGATCTGACCTGCGCCTAGTTGAGCCAATAGAAACCCTAGAGCAATGGAGGATGCGTCGACATGCACATGAAATTCTTTGTTCCAGTCAGGAAATACTAGAATAGGGGCAGTGACCATTTTTTCCTTCAAAATATCTAAGCTTTCCTGGCACTTCGGTGTCCATTCGAACTTACTATCTTTCTTCAGCTGCCTTTCCATCGGAGCGGTAATCTGAGCATATCCTTGGATGAATTTCCTGTAGTAACCAGTGTGACCTAGTGTCGTGCACAGTTGTTTGACGGACTTCGGGGGTGGTAGATTGACAATAATAGCTATCTTCGCAGGATCCATCATCAATCCCTGCTTACAGACAACATGACCAAGGAGAATTCCAAAAGGGGCACAAAATATACACTTTTTTAGATTCAAAGCAATTTGGTGCTGTCTACACTTGTTTAGCATAAGTCTCAAACTAGTGAGGTGGTCTTTTACTAGCCCAAAAATAGTCCAATCATCAAAATAAACTTCTAAGAATTTATGTATATATTCCTTAAACGCAGAGATGACGACTCTAGAAAATATAGCAGGTGCATTCTTCAGCCCAAAGGGCATGACAGTATACTGAAAGGATCCCATTTTGGTAGAAAATGTTGTCTTATGTCGGTCTTTTGGAGCAATTCGGATCTGATGGTAGCCAGAAAACCCATCAGTGAAAGAGTATATTTCTTGACCTCCAACATTGTCGAGCACTTCATCTGTAAAGGGGGTAGGAAAGGGATCATGCAGACAGGCATCATTTAATTTCCTTAGGTCGACACAGATTCAGATTTCACCCTTAGTCTTCTTCTCCTGGACCACCATAGGACTGACCCACTCAGATTCTTCAACAGGCTCAATTATCCCTGTGGCGAGCATCTTATCCAGCTCCACCTTAACCTTTTCTTTATACTTTGGATTCAATCTATAAGGATGCTGTTTCACAGGTTTTGCATCGGGTTTCAAAGGGATCTTCATTACGCCAATATCACCCAAGATACCCTTCATTTCGGAAAACTTTGTTGGAAAGAGATCTTGGTACTCGTGGAGAAGTTGGGTTACCTTGCTGACCATTTCATCATCCCAATAGTCACCAATTGTAGCGAGCTTAGGCTGTTCTTCGGATCCAATGTTAACTGTGCGTGTCTTCAGGGGCTGATTTACTTTCGGGGCTTCAATGGCTGGTCCTTGCACCTCGTAGCATCCTTCTGACTCAGGGATAGCGATATTGCGTGGGTCCTCATCCTCCTCAATGGCGAAGTTATAACATTCTAGGGCATGGGCTTCCTGCACTGTCCAATCCGGTCGTCGTTCTACTAGTTCTCGGTCATCAAAGACCTTGGTATGGATGACCCTGATAGCTGCATCTAGAGCTGGGTAGACATCATTAGTAGAAAAAGTATGTATAAAACTATGGGCAAGACAGTCCCAACTTACAGTATCTAGGCGGAGCTCAGCTTCCTCGTACCAGTTCTTAGCTATCGGTGCCAGTGTATGGACGAATCTATGTGCCCATTCGTTCTGAGGTACATACCTCCACGCCTCATAGCAGTTTTCCAAATGTGCTTATGGACTAGATTTTCCATCAAACTTGCTTCGCACCTCCTCAGGCTGGTCCTTAAATCTCAGGCGAAGGAGCCTCTGACAGGCTTCCCAGCTAGGAATCTGCGGCTTATGGCTCTTCCACCATCTGGCTGTTGTGACTCTGAGTGCTAACTCCAGAGAGGTCATTTTCTATGACTCAGGTATCTGACCTGAGAATTGTACGATAAACGGGTCAGGGTCTGTCGAACCATCAAAAGTAGGGAGAACGCTTGGTTGTGAATTGAGCCATCTGAGCGATTTAGTAGGTTTGGTACTACTATGTCCATGGAGCTCATATAATCGGTTCTACCAACTCTCTAAGTCATCCTCCGAGTTGGTCATACAGGAGCTACCAGACTCCCAACCTGTGGTAGGAGGATCCGCATATCCTCCTTCCTGCGCAGTGATAGTGTAGATGGGCTCTACATCATCCTGATCCTTTTGTCGGAGTGGTTTTGTGTACTATTCCCCTTGTGAGGGATCCATGGGTAGGATGACTCTCAAGTCTTTCCCTTCGAAGATCATCTATCTCTTCTCTAGGTTAATAACTGCAGCATTTTCCATTGCCCATTCAATTCCTAACAAGGCTGGGTAGGGGTTGATGTCATCAATGATCTCAATTACATTGAATTCCATGACAGTATTGACCCCGACAAGATCTATTTGGACACTCAGGAATATTCCTAGAGGCACAATCCTTTGTTGGTTGGCTAGCCTCAACTGGATAGGGGACCAGGCGAGGGGGGGTTTTCCCATGTGTTCCCAGGTTTGTTTAGTTAACACATTTATGTCGGACCCTAAGTCCAAGATAACATCAGTCAGATCGTATGATCCTATCTGAGCATTCAATCTCATTTCCCTGCCAGTTCTGTTCACTCTATGAACAGTTTTGTCTTGAGCAGAAATTTGCTGAGGTCCACAGGAAGCAATGACTTCCTGTAACTCAGTCAGAGCATCCTGATCTCTTAACAGTTTGAGGCAACTCTGTAAAAAGAAGGATAGGGTACTTACATTATCCCGCGGGGCTTCCTGGGGCTGCGAAGATAGTTTTTGAGGTTGTGCAGGTGCAATGGATGTGCTAGGGCCAGCAAAATATTTCTTAACTTCCATAAATGTCTCTCTTTCTCTTGTGATATCAAATGCTGGGATTTTTGCAGGAGCCTTACGAACCCAAGCATCGGCAGGCTATGTTTCTGTATCCTGTGGGTGTGTCGTAGCTCCACTCCATGTGACAACATTGATAGTTGCGGCAGGTCTGGGCTCAACTGAAATCATCTGGATATTCCACGTAGGGGCACTCTGTCATGCATGAATCTTAGCTATGAGCTACGAGCACTGCTCAATCACATGATCTACCGCGTGGCAGTATCGACATGTCGTAGTGGGGTTTCAACAGTCGCGAGCCAAATTCCCAGCTTGGTTACAATTATAACACACCAACTGGCCTCGGCCTCTTCCGGCCATACCACCACGGCCTCCAGAAGAACCTCTACCAGAGGCACCCCCCTGGTAACCGTAGCTATCACTACTTGGGCCTTCATTGTGCACCCGGTAGGTGTCATAGGTGTGGCACTCATCCTCATTATGACCGACAGACTTGTAGAAATTATAGTAGGGGTTCTTAGGTCCCTGTCCATATCGTTGCAGCAGGTAACAGTTCTCAAGTCGGTGCTGACCTGTCGTTCTGCAGAGTTCACAATATAGGACTTGTGGTGGAAATGGGTTCGGTGCACCTATATGCAGGTACTTGCTTACCAGAGAGCACCGTTCCTTGTCGCGACCTTCGGTCCGACATTGCGTACACCAAACCTCTTTGTGATCGGGTTTTCCCTTCTTCATCTCACGAAGTTCCAGGGCCATCGCTGCTAGCTATGCTTGGATTTGAGCAATACCAGAATCATCTCCGACGGGGGAAGTCTCTAGCTTCATTGCGATTTCCAGAGCCTCTTGCTGGTCAGCAACCTTTTATTGCATGAGAGAAGTTCTGATATGTGGTAATAATGCCGCGATAAACCATTCCTTGTGCTGCGCAGGACTAATGGTAAAGCTAACTTGGTCTAGGATAACTTTGAATCTCTGGTCAAAGTCCCACACGGATTCATCGCACCGCTGTTGAATCTCTTTGAGTTTAGTGATGCTCTGTGATTCTGATTTAGGCTTCTTAAATTCTTTGGTTATGTCTACCTTAATCTCATCTAACGTAGGGCTCTGAGTACTGGAGAATTTCATGAACCAGGTCAAATCTCGGTCCCAGAAAGAAGTAATGAGCTGCGTGGCTCTCACATCCGGGTCTGTAATTTTCTTTGCATTCCATACTGCTTCACATAAAAACCAGAACTGTTCGAGGTCCTCTGATCCCATGCCTTTGAAGATGGGGATCTTAATGTCATCAACCAGGTGGGCCATAGCGTTTCTGGGAGGGGGACAGGACGTTGATGGGGAGGGATTTACAGGGACAGACTGGCCTGTGGCCGGAATACTGGGACTTGGTTGACTGTCAGACTGCGATGGAAATTTAGGGGTAATAGGGCTGCGCTGCGGGGTGACTGGAGGGTTTCCAAGCGAAGGGTTTTCTTCAGAGCCTGACTCTTCAGAATTTACAGGGGAAGACGCGGTAGCCTGACCTAAGGAATAGGAGTCAAAATCTCTTTTGTACCTTTTTCCACTTCGCAGCAAACCACTTTGCTCGTCGAAGGTATTATCACTTGCAAACATATGTTAGTACTACTAAGCTAGCAGTCTGATTCAAACAACAATATACCCTTTTCAGCCAATAGTATTTTAATCCGCAAGCGTAATGAATTCAAAAACTTACCATGGGGACCTTTGAAGAATTGTCGTTCAGCTTCACTGAAGGAGGTACTTGTGTCAATGGCAAGCTTTGTCATGAAGGCTTCCAATGTTCACGTCATCCAGAAATCAACAGCGTGGGATACCTCATTGTTCACGTGTTGCACAAGATTGACCCTTGTGGGGGTCCACATGGGAACCCGTCGAGATTGGAAGTTCGTCCTTCTCTCTGTTAACCTAGACAACCACTGGTACAACTCTATGTGGATACTACCAAAGAAAATTTCATAAGCATCACAAAAAACATACCTTTGTAAAAAGTCATGTGCGCTACAACGCGGGTTTGTGTTCTCTTGTTGTGCAAATTTCAGATAAGTCTCAGCAAACCAATCACCGATTTCCGTCACAGAGGGCCTCCAGAACATAGCCCTCGAGGTATGACGTAAACCCCTCTTGAGCAGATACTAAGTTCAACCAGCAACGGAACCAATTTGTTGGGCAATAGGGCAGACCCGGGTTTAATCCTTTTATGTCGCACCAACAAAAGACCCACAGTGTTGGCCCTTTCGGCAACAACCTGCGCGCAGGTTACAGTCTCACCCGAAACAGCTATGGGGTGCCGCAGAATCAGGTTTCTACAAGCAAAGAGGGATATTACTGTACCTTAGCCTTTAATAACTTATTAATCAACAATTACACAGCTTTGTCATTCACTTATATACAACTTTGCAGATAGATAAACAACCGTGACTTGCTTAACCCACTACAGGGAATTCACAGTGAAGCTTGTTATTAGCAGTGATCTAAGTTATCAAATGTATACAGTTATTAATGCATAAAAGACAACAGAAAGAGAAACAACACAAGAAACCACAACACCAGATATAACGTGGTTCACCCCCAGTGTAGGGGTTACGTCCACAAACTGTGTTTTATTCAACTTGCTACCAAACCACAGTTTGATCTGTGCACTCAGCTGCAGATCCCTTCAGTCCTTAATAGCCACGCACACAACAGCAAGCCTCTGCGCACACAGCTGCAGATATTTCCTTAATCTTCTTACAAAACCCTCTGTGCACACAGCTACAGAGGTCCTCCACGCACACACCTGGGACTTAACCTTTCCTTACAAAATCAGCCTTAGCCTCACCTTAATCTTTCTTACATCATAAAACCTAACCTTTCTTATTTACACAAGTGCCTATTTATAATGCACTGTTTACAAAAACATGGATTCAATACCATGGGCACCCAAAACCCTAAACCCTGGTCTTAAGCCATGGGTTTATTACAATAGAGGAGTTTAACTCAACCCCCAACACCCCTAAGACTATTTTGAGTCAAATCCGCAGAGTTACTCATCTTAAGGACCGTTGAGGTGCGCGCCCCAACACCTGTCAGACCTCCATTTCAATAAAATTATGTTGATCAGTATGGTGAAAATATAGAAGAAGATAAAATCCTTCAGCTAGACACCGACTCACCCTCCACCTTTCTGACCAATGAAGAATATGATAAGGCTTGTATTGAAAGGGGAGAGATTCTTGCTAGTGAATTAGATGACTTCAAGAGGGGATATCAACTCACTGTCATGGAGGTGCAGAGATAGATTGGTCTAAGGAACAAAGATGTTCCTATAGTAAAAATAAAGAGGCAACAAACAAAGCCTCTACAAGAAAATCCAAGGGTGTAGAAATTCTAAATCCTTGATGGCATAAGGAATTTCATAAACAGGCTGAGGATCTAGGCACACAATTAACGTCACAGAGAATTGTAGAGAATTAGCATAAAGAGAGAAGAAGAAGAATTAATGAACACACATTAATGAATGATCAATAAATGATAATTGATATTATTATATAGGTAATAAATCCTTATAAAGGAAAAAGGAGTTGCTAGAATACAATTCAAGCTAGCTCATAAAGCAGGCTTACTAATTATGATAAACCCCATAGTTGAATAAAGCACTTTCCCAATATACCAAGAACCTCACGAATTACCAATAGAATGTGTGAGTGATGATGAGTGAATGAAATACTTTCTAATCTATAATATGGAGAGAAAATAATGGAGGATGGGTTGGCAACAAAAGCTGCCAGTTTCCTAGTTAACTAGATTTACCTTATCCACAGAAAAGCATGATAAAGCAGATAAAGAAGAATAAAGCAGACTCTACTGTAAAGCATAGTTACCAATTCTGAATGGCCATAAATTTGTGAATATCAACCCATAATCATAAATAAATCATTCCTAGGATATAGATGGAAAGTGTTGACTCTAAGGTGAAACTAGATGCCAACTATCTAAGCTAGTGGGTAGGAAATTAATCAAATAATGATTAATTATTTTATGAGTGGGTTTATTATATTCCAACACCCCCCTTTAAGCCTAACTTTATGATGATATCTATGAAATAATTAGAAATATATATGCATATAGGTCCCAACAACAAATATATGGTCACCCTTTTACAATTTATCTTGTCCAAAGAAATGGGGAAGAGGAAAAACCTCAAAGGGGAAATTCTCCCTCAAGAAAGGACATGAAAAGAAATACCAAAAAATGTTGAACTTTTGGTGTTGCTGCTGCTCCAAACTAAATGTTCATTTCTAGAGGAATATTCTTCTTGGGAAGAAGATAAATTTGATCACTTGGATCAAGGACAATTGCAGTATGGAAATTAGGACCATGTAGAACAACTGAGATCCAATGATGTGAAGGCAATATTGAAGGATCTTGATACTTGTAATCATCCCCAAGATGACAAGGTGACTTGAAGCTTGAACCAATAAAGATGAAATGAGCTCTAGAAAGGTGAAACGATTTTCCAAGCAAATGTATAATGTCTCCATATGCATTTACACAGAGAGAATGGGTGCAAGTGATCTTGTAGGAACATAGAGAAGGCATAGGATGAAAGAGTGAGAATGCATGGGCTCCATGGGTTGATCTAGCTTCCAAAGAATCCAAGATATCATAAATAAGCACAACAGTAGACTCATGGGAATATACTGGTAAAGAATCCTCTATGGTAGAAGTATGAGAGGAGGAAATATAGTGATGTTCAAAATATTCAAGGAGGCTCTGAGAATGAGTGCCAAGAACAAAAGAGAAGTTGTAAAAGCACATGGGATCAAGTATGGTAAGTGTCAAAATAATAGAAGGACTTGATTTGGCTAAGAAAACATCCTGGAATTCACTAGGTTGCTGTTGGAGGAGCTGGTCGGTGAGCTGACTAGTCGAATAACCGACTAATTGGAGATTATTTCAGCTGCATGAGGTCGTGTCGGTTGATCGAACTGACTATTATCAACCCAAATGGCACTTGTCCGTCTGAGTGGTGACTTTCCATATGTTGGTACACAAAAGGACACTATAGGATTGAATTTTTCCTGAACACTATAGATGGGCATGACATGAGATGCATTTACCCTTTGACCAGCATGCCATTTTAATTTTGTATGTGTTGATTGTCATACGCGACTATGTATGTTGACAACCCACGTACTGTACGCGATTATTCTCATTGCAACCCACATATAGATCTGTACACGGGTTTCCCTTAAATCAACTCGCGTGTCATACGCATGTTACCTATATCAATAGTCGTGTACACATCCATTCAACATTAAAAAATATAAAACACAATTAGCAAATTAGTTGAGCCCTAATGATTAACTATATCAACTGTCTCAACCTCCTCAACCTTCGAAACTACTCTATTTCCCAAACTATAAATAGAGGCCTTGGGGAGGGCATTATAAGAATGAATCTTGGATAGCAAATTTATGCTGGTGGTATATCTTCAGAATTCTTTGAAGTAGTAGAACTCAGATTCATTTGGTTGCAGAGGAGTCCTTATTTCAGGCATTGGGTTGTACACTTATCTCATTCACTAATTGTTAATAAAGAGAATTCTTCTTCCAACTTTGTGTTGAGTATTTTTCATGTATCACGGTTGATGAATATATTTGATTAAGCACTTTATATATTGTTTTATATAACCTGTTATATATACATGTTTAATTTTGTACTTGGAGAATATTCTCTTTGCAGGTGAAGGAGGTGCATCCCTAAAATCTTTGGAGAGAAGTAGAGCGGGAGAAGACAAAGCTTGGATCAACAATCGATAATCAGGCGAGTCCAACATATCTTCCTATTTCATTTCTGTACTTTAAAGTTGATTGTCTGCAAGTTTTAGAAGTAAGTTGGTAACCCCATACCCTAGGTTATAAGGGTGTTTATTCCTGAACAATAGAACTGGCAACTCCGTTGGGGAGCCCACACTATTGTGGGCTATATTCTGTATATCAATGCCTATTCTTTGCCTTGATTCAATGTGTGGTGTCTTGTATTCGTTCATGCTTAGAGTGGTGTTTGAGGACCTTTAAATTTTTTCTTTTTATTTGAAAATTTTATACTGGTACGCGGGTTGCTCTTACACACAGTCACATACAGAGGTCAGCGTACACAGGTTGCTCTACAGCACAGTTGCATATAGTATGCGGGTTTCCCTTGGACACAGTCATGTACAATCCTTAGCACAAAGTTTTTGGGTTAGGGTTTGCTTGTCCCTATCCTTTTATAGATTTTGTCTTGCTAAATGGCCTTCTTTATGAGAATTGCACTATGAGTTTGATGACCTTCTTAGCCATACCTTATGCTTTCTTGTAAATCTCTTGAGTTCTTATTGTTTGGATTATCTTTCTGTTAGCAACTTGAAGTGGATTTGCCTATTAGGTAATAGGTTTAAGTGATGGTTGTCTGAATCAGTGATCAGGGTTCTAGACACTGTATATTCCATTCTATTTTCAAATAGTATTGGTTTGTCACTTGCCTTGGTTTGAGTTCAGCAATTTCTATTCATTATGTTTTCCCAAGCTAGGGTTCCAAGTCTTCCTTAGGTGGTTGATATTTGGTTCTATGAGTCTACTTTAATCCATATTGCTTATTTTATACAGTTAGTTTATTCAATCATACTCAAGTATTGTGCATTTAGGTGCATAGTAGTCTTTGAGCAATTTGAAAAGTGAAAAGAAAACATTAGAAACTTTTGCATCTGCTTTGCATACAGTAATTTTGTTTTCCAGTTTTTAAATATAATCTCAAAAATTACAAAAATATAGTCTTAATTTTCTCTTTATTCATTGCATTTTCATCAGTTTACATTTACCAAAAAAAAGAAAAGAGAAACTTGTTTTTTAAGCAGTGATAATTTGCTTTGAAAGTATACACCAATTATTTTTTACATTTCTTATCGAGTCAAAAACATCATATTGTTTCACTCCACTTGCCTTCTAAGTAAAAAATAGCCCTTAAAATAAACGCAATAATTAAAATTTATTAGTAATATTTGTTTTTTAGGGCCATACACCTACTAACTTAGGCTAGACTTGTGGGATAGGAAGTGTAAACTCCCCATAAGTATTTAAATTCATACATAGTGGGCCAATCGATAGGTAAATCCTTCCTTTTATCGATAGTATCTTGGAAGCTCCTCTCAAATGGGAGTTAAGCATGAGGCCGCATGGAGGCATTGGACTGAGGAGATAACCCTCCGATTCCTTGTCAAAATGTAAATCAAGATTTTTATGCATCTGGGAATTCTGTCCTAGATATAATTTCAGGCTCAGATACCCTTCCCATGAGTACAAATCAAGCTTGCGATTGTACCCCCAGACTCTTGGTATAGTTAAGGTAGACTCTAGTCTCTTGACATCTAGGGTTCATACATAGGTAAACCGGAAGGCTATTTCTGGTTCACCTTGGGTGGGCTTGGAAGGTAACCCTTGTTGAAAGTGTAGGATGGTGGTGGGTGATTCCTCTGCTTATGCCTAAGAACCTCTTCAAGGATTCCAAGCAATTGTCTTTCAGTTTTCTTCGGGAAAGCATATCTTTTACCCTTGCTAACTGTTGAGACTTTAGGATTTTTCGTAGTGATTTTTCTATGGTTTGTCTATATTTGGCCAACATTAGGGTTTGAATTGTCAAATTTACAATCATGGAGGACCAACCTATTAGAAGGTCACAAAGGTTGCAAAACCTTCCTCCTCTTATCACATTAGAACCTCCACCTCCCCCTCAAAGGCAGAGATTGGACACGGATGGTTCATTTGAAACGATAGGAGTCAGTGAAGTTCTGGGTGAACCAGAACTTAGGGCAAACCATCTTAATTTGAACATAGTTGAGATAGAAGACTTGCAGGCTAACGATTTTGCAAGGAATTTTAATACACCTATGACTGATTTAAACGATCCTATGATCGTTCAGGTTCATCCTTTTGATCCACCAATTATTGGTGTCCCTTTGGGAAGAAAAATGTCTAGTGCAGGAGAGAGTTCTTTCATTTTCACCTCAACCATCCCAGTTGAAGGGGTTCTACCTCCCCCAGTAAGTACCCCAAGATTAAGCATACCTACTACACCATTAACTCCAGCGAGCTGAGTGGGCCAACCACCAGTTCCCACAAGCCTAGTAGGTGCTTCTAGTGGTATGGTCACTAGGATTCCTAGTGTACCTATAGTTCCAACCACCTTTGCACACACTTCCCAGAGTGGTCTGACAGGATCCTTGGATTTTGCCCAAGGATTTCCTTATAATGGGGGGCACATACCTCCATCCACTCCATATGTAGGCCCACCACCCTTTTATGTAGGGGTGTAGTTTGGAAGCACTAACCCTTATGGTGAAGGTTTCCAAACCCTAGTTTTTACTCCATTCATGAGCTCTCCCTTTTCACTTTTTAGTGGAGGGATACGTGCTCTTGTTTTTCAAACCCCAGTTTCGACTGGGGCTTCTAAAACCTCTTATACTGCACCTTATACCAAAAATCATGTGGCTTATGGATGGAATCCATTTCAAAGTAATCCATCCACTTCGCAACCAGCAGTAGGGGGAAACCCCAGCTTTACATATGGGAATTTGGGGGAAAGTCCCTCCAATCCCAAAACTGGTGCTTTGGTTCATCCTAAGCTTCCTTTCCTAGAAACGTTAAAATTTCCAGATTTTTCTAAACTGATGAATGACCCGGTGAGGCACGATCCCTCCTGGCCGCCTGTACCCACAAAGTTTCCCTCGGACATCCCAAAATTTGAAGGAAAAGTTGGTGAAGATCCTGGGGCTCATGCCACCACTTTTCATTTATGGTGCTCTTCCAATTCACTGAATGAATATTCAGTTAGGTTGAGGCTATTCCAAAGAACGTTGACAAGTACTACAACAAAATGGTACATTCAGTTGCCTTCTGCTACTTTTAGTAGTTATTGGGAGTTGGGATAATGCATTCCTTATCCACTTTCAGCTTCCTGTCAAATATTATTTCAGAACATAATTGTTGTCTACCTTCCAGCAGAACAAGGCTACCCATATCTCAGATCACATCCAAGAATGGAGGAGGCGAAAGAGCCTTATTAAATCCACTATTCCTCTTGAGTTATTACTAGAATGGTTTCTTAAATCACTATTGCCTTATATATCTAAGGACATATCTACTTCATGAGTGACGAGTGAGGAAAAAGCTATCCTCAGGGCCCAACAATTAGATTTGATTTACTTTCAGTCTAGGTTCTTGTATGAGATTATCCCTGAGGCACCGAGGCCAACAGATGATGTAGAGAAACCTAAGCCTGGACCCCATGCTGATGGTGTGGTTGGGTCCATTAATTCTCCCACTATAGAATCTTTGGCCAAACAGCTCCATCATATTTTAATTAAACATTCTATGACAGAGGCAGTAAAGGCTGCCCCCTCACCCCAAAATGCAAATGCTTTTGCATAGACCTCTCAGAAGGGAAATCAGCATCCCCATGGGAAAAAGAAGAGAGGAAAGAAAGGGGAGGGAAATCAAAACAAGCAGAAACTCGCAAATAGTGCTGATGGGGGCAAGAAAGAAAAGAAAAAGGTGAAATTACCATGTAATTTGTGCCATGAGGATCACCTCACCCATCTTTGTCCCCTTATGGAACAAGCCCAGAAGTTGTTAAAAGCTCAACAATCGACTGTCCTGAAGGATCCATTTCCCAAAAGGCAGAATTTTGCTTCAGCTTTGAATGTAGCAAGGGGCACCCCAAATGACCCTAACCCCAATTATATCAACATGGTTCGATCATCAAATTTTCTACAGACCAAGATTAAGAACTATGAAAAAGAGATCTCTAAGAAGGGTAAGTCTATAGATGAAACTTCTAACCCTCTCACGATCGAGAAACCTACTCAAACTATGCCCAAGATACCAAAAGGTGTTTTTAAAAAGACCTTGCATAATCCTAATTCTAGGGCTACATCCAACTACTCCATGGTTGAAGACTTAGCCCAGAAAACTTGTGCAATGTCAGCTTTAGAGGTGTTACAGAGTTGTCCCACCTAGTGGGATGCCCTCATAGCAGCCATAGGGAGTATGGACATCGAGTCTCGTGGAAAAATTTCACTTGTCTGATGTCAAAATTCACCTACCTTACCATGTAGCCTTATCAATAGATGTCATCCATGGTGGAAAGACCATTTAAAGGGCAGTTGTTGACGAGGGTGCTTCTACATGTGTTATGATCTTGTCATATTGGAAAGCTCTTGGATCCCTAGAGCTGGTCCCATCAAACACCTTGCTTACTACTTTCGATGGAAGGTCATTCCATCTGCATGGCATCCTACCGAATTTTGAAATTAAGCTGGCAAGGAAAGTGATGTCTATTGAGGTGGAGGTGATTGATGCACCTTTGGACTATAATTTTCTTCTAAGAAGAAGTTGGACTTATGCCATGTCTGCTATTGAATCAGCCGTCTTTCGGGTGATAGTGTTTCCACACGAAGGGAAGTTGGTTACTATTGACCAACTCAATTTTACTCAAAAAGGCCGCATGGAGTCTAATGAGTCCATTGTGAAATCGGTTGATCAGGTAAAACCTACTGCACAGAGTTTAGGGGCTGGAATGTATGCATCACTGATGGGCACATTCGATCTTCCAGCTCCTATTAATTATATAGGTTCTACTAGTGTGGGAAAGTTCATTGCTACGATTGTTGATAGGACTAATCCTTGGGTTCTCCCTACCCACCATGAACCTAAAGTGCCCCTATCGGCAGTGGAAGTAGCTTATCAAGCTATCACAAAAACCACTATTGATCCTATTTCGGTTCCACTCTCAGTCTCAGAGGAATTGGAAGAAGTCTATTTGCCTACTTGGGGAGAAAACTCTTTGCATTCGATGGATTGTTTAGATATGGTTTTCCCTTCTGATGAAGCCATTCTAAAATCCATGTGTGGATGAGATAAGATCTATGAATATCTTCACCATCAATCCTATTTTATTCCAGAGCTAAGCAGGATAGAGAATCAAGAGTTTCATGTGAGACTGAAAGATGATGTTGATACACCCGTTAATCCCTTTCCCAGGGAAGGAATGTTTGCTAAGGGGAATATAGAAAATATTTTTGCTACCATCCCTATCAACATCTCTATAAATCCTGACATTGTGGAAAATATACATATCGGCACAAACTACTCTCATGCAGACATTGTCATTTATACCGGTTGTTTAAGAAGTTCCACGACGTTTTTTCCTGGTCATATGAGGAGATGCCAAAAATTGATCCATCTATAGTCGAGCATGAGATCTGAACATACCATGACGCTAAACCTATTCGGAAAAATTTGAGACCTGTCAACCCGCGTAAAGTGACAACAGTGAAGGCTGAAGTGGAAAAACTGCTAAAAGCCGATTTTATTTATCCCATAGCTTTGACGGAATGGGTATCCAACCCTGTTCCTATTGATAAGAAGCAAGGGACCATATGCATCTGTACTGATTTCAGATATTTGAACAAGGAATGTCCTAAGGACAACTATCCCACACCATTTATAGATCAAATTATTGATTCTTGCACTGGAAGTGAAGTTTTTTCGTTTATGGATGGTTTCTCCAGATATAATCAAATTCAAATAAAACTGGAAGACCAACATAAAACTGCTTTCATTTTTCCTTGGGGTACCTTCGCATATAAAAAAATTCCCTTTGGATTGAAAAATGTTGGGGAAACCTTTCAGCAGGCAATGAATTTTTCCTTTGATGATATCAAAGCCATTGTCAAGCCCTACCTTGATGATATGCTTGCACATTCTCGTAAGAATATTGACCATCCAAATCACCTGCGTTTGATATTTGAACGATGCATATACTATAAAATTCGTTTGAATCCCCACAAGTGTGTGTTCTATGTCAATTCAAGGAGATTACTCAAGTTCATTGTGTCTAATAGAGGTATTCAACTGGATCCGTTAGAAGTTGATTCCATTGTAAATCTACCTCCTCCTCGTTCTATTAGGCAACTTCAGAGCCTGTAGGGAAAGTCCAATTTTCTTCGACATTTCATTGTAAACTATGCCAAGATTACTAAGGGTTTCATGCGCCTGCTAAAACAAGACACCCCATTTGTATGGGATGAAACTGCACCACTTGCCTTCGAGGAATTTAAAAAATATTTGTTGTCGGCACCATTATTGCGTCTGCCATATTACTCTAGGGATTTTATATTGTATCTGGCTATGTCTCAGTTGACCATAGGGGTGGTCCTAGTCCAAGAGGACGATAGGCTCCAAGAGCATGTGGTTTACTATATTAGTCATGCTTTAGCCAGACTTGAATTGAGGTACTTCCATGTCGATAAGTTGTCCTTAGAATCTGTTTATGCTATTTAGAGGTTACGTCACTACATATTACTAAGGACTACAATAGTAGTGGCAGATGTTAATCCTTTTCAACATGTTTTGTCCCGATGGATAGTTGGAGGAAAACTCAACAAATGGATAGTCATTTTCCAAGAGTTTGACTTGGATTTTCAGTCCACCAAATCCAAAAAATCCTTAGTTTTTGCTGAACTTATTGAAAACTTTCTTGTAGATGAAGATGTAGCTATTGAACAAGACTCATTCCCAGATGAGCACATATTTTTTATTTCCACCTCTAATCCCTAGTACAAAGATATAACTCTCTATATCCAGACTTTGAAGTATCCTACAGCTTTCTCACGGGAAGAATAATGTAAGCTACGCCTACATGCCAAGAACTACCTCATCATAGGAGATACTTTATATCGTAGACGGGTAGATTTCATTTTGCATCGATGTTTGACGCACAAGGAAGTAGAGATTGTCCTAAATGATGCCCATAGTGGAGTGTGTGGGGGTCATTTATCTGGGTTAGCAATGGCCCAGAAAATATTATGTGTCAGTTATTTCTATCCCACAATCTTTAAATATTGTGTGGAAGCAGTGAAGCAATGTCATCCTTATTAGGTTTATACCAAAAAAATGCGGTCACATTCCACTCCGTTTTTTCCCATTATCTCGGTGGGCCCCTTGATGAAGTGGGGGATTGATTACGTGATGTGTAACCCAGCCTCGGCTGGGGTGTACAAAGATATCATTGTTGTTGTGGAATATTTTATGAAATGGGCAGAGGAAATGCCCACCTTTAGAGCTGACGGGGAAACTGCAGTTTTTTTCGTGTTCATCAAATTATTGCATGATTTGGTATACCCAAGGTGATTGTCACCAACCATGGAAGTCATTTTCAAAATAGCATGATGACAGAACTGACCACGATGCTAGGATTTAGACAGGAACATTCATCCTTGTTCTATCCTCAAGCCAATGGTTAGGTTGAGGATGTTAATAAAACTTTAAAAATTATCCTCAAACGTATTATTAATGCAGCCCGTTCAAAATGGCATATCATGTTGTACCCTACTCTTTGGGCATATCGAACCAATGTAAAAACTGCTACGGGTTTCTCCCCCTTCCAACTTGTCCACGGAGTGGAAGTTGTTACCTCAATTGAATGTGAAATCCCATCTTTAAAAATTGATATTCATGTGTTACCAGATACGACTGAGCTTGAAGAATGTCTATTACATTTAGAACACCTTGATGAACAGTGTAGAGATGCGCTAACAGCAAACCAAGCTCATAAAAATAGGGTCAAAATCCAATATGATAAATTGTTCAAGCCTTGAATTTTCTCTGAGGGGGAATTCGTTTTGCTCTAGGACCAAGACAAGGAACCCCTGGGGGCAGGAAAGTTGAGGTCTATGTGGTTAGGACCTTATATCGTGTTAAAAGTGTTAAACAAAGGCGCATATGAATTGACATATTTCGATGGGACCAAGACAAAGAACCCCTGGGGGTAGGAAAGTTCAGGTCTATGTGGTTAGGAACTTATATCATGTCAAAAATATTCAATAAAGGTGCATATGAATTGATATATTTCAATGGGAATAAGCTGGCTGAGCCTAGAAATGGTCTCTACCTAAAAAAGTACTATTCTTAGGCTTAGCATGTTTTCTTGTATTTTATTGTGTGTATTTTTATGTACACTAGTTTGTCGGTTTGTGTTTTTTATACCATCTCCTGGTTGTTTCAGATGTCTTTCGAGAGGTTTTTAGGTTTCGCTCATGGCGCCAGTCACCACACTTGTAAATTAGCTTCAGTTTCATGGGTCATTTATTCACCCTTAGGACAGTTAGTTGCCTCAGGAGGTGCTTGCTTAGGTCCTACTTCCAATAATGTGGCTGAATATAGGGCCATCATTGAGCTTCTATGGGATGATTTGTCACATGGTATCACTCAGGTGGAAGTCTGAGTGGACTCTCAACTAGTTGTTTCCCAGCTCAATCGGGCTTATTAGGTGCGAAACCCTATTCTATTACGTCAGTTCATGCAAGTTAGGTTATTGGAAAGACATTTTGAGCTCATTACATTCAATCAAATTCCAAGGAATCAAAATTCATTAACTGATGCATACACTAATTACATCTTGGATTGGCATTTAACACATTTTCCATAAAAGCATACAACAAACACATAAAAAACATTTGTAAATAAACCAACAAAATATACATATATGTGTGAATATCTGTTCATATAGATAGGTGGAGTCTTTGATCCTCAGATCTAGTCATAATTGTATATTATACAAAAATATACAAAATATGGATCAAAGTCCATCAAATTCCCTAGATCTAAGCTGGACCACCCTGGTCCCCCCGGTCACCCTGTACTCTGGCTTCTTTAGCCTCTTCGGCTTCAGCAACCTCAACAACATCTATGTATACTAATATTGCTCTGGCTACCCACCTCAAAATGCCTATCCAGATAGGTGGTACACCAACCACGAACTCCTACATGATGGCTAGGATGTGCTCAATTTGTAAGGTGGGTACTCTATGAGTAAGCCTGGCCAACTTCCCCTCCATAACCCTAATCAGCCCTTGGTCTTCTCCCAATATAGGACGCACATACATGAGTGGATGCCCTTTAGGGCGGATTGGTCCAATATCTACATTTGACATTTTAATAGTATTAGAACTCTTTTACATATGTATATATCTCTATATTTTAAAATTCATAAAAATTTTAAAATTTTAAAATACAAAAATTACCTAACTCTCCTCATGCTCCTCCTGGGGGGAGGATGAGGTCTACGTCACCCCGAAAGTTCATTCCAGCATATGGAAACTAATCCAATGCTGGAAACTGTCGCTCCCACCAAAAGTAGAGGCCGTCATCATAGACACTCTACACTAATCCACCACCTCCCTGGCACAGGAAGATATCTCCCCATCTACTCATCCTAGGCTAACAAGGAGAACGAACTGGCAAGGGTACTGCAGGGCTCAATCTTGGCACTCTCTCAAAGAATAAGGCTACTAGTATGCTAGAATATCTAAAATTCTTCCTCCTACCTCTCTTGCAGTTAGAGAGCTATTTTCTCATAATTAGGATCAATCTCGAGCACTAATCATATAGGGTCCCATGCATGCAATCCATTGCTAGTCTCATCTAGTTTCATGTTGCAAGGTGAAGTGAAGATGACCCTGCAACCCTCACTATTGTACTTGTCAATACCTGTAGAGGAAGATCATGTATGTGCAAAATAGGGATGCAGCTACCCCTCTTTTGTGTGCCTAGTGCGCAGTATATATCAATGTAGTATTAGACACTTAGAGGGTCACCACCTCTGTCGGTGCCTTCCAAGTTTACCAAAGCTCCCCGTCGTGATAGACCAAAAATGAAATAGATATCCTCTGAAGCAATCTCCAAGGACTCACCTTGAAGGTCAAACATGCCCAAATCATGATCCCAATAATTGATCAGGAACTCTAAGAAGCAGACATTGGACCGCATAGGTGAGGTACAGAAAAACTTTAACAACCTACTTGAACGTAAAACATTCATGGTGGGGGAATTTTGGAGTGCTTCTTAGTCCATATCTTCATGTTCATGCTCCCTCCACTCCAGCACCATCTTTCAACCTAGTAAACAAGCAATTGCAAAGCTTTAGTTTCATATAAAATTTCAAAATTTTTACTCTATATGCTTTTCTTCTACCTCATGCAGTGTACGTGTCTGTCTATTTAGGCATGTTGCGTACTATACACGACAGTCCTTCGGGAAACCTGCATACAAAAAGCGTGTACGCGACTTTCAAAATAGCAAACCTGTGTACACAGCGTTGCTTTGTTGAGGATGCTTAAAAACATAAAATTAGGGCCTAATTTGAATAATTGCTTGGATCAAATTGAAGAGCATGGAGTGTAGTATTTCCTGACACTTGCGGATTTGGAAATGGTCCACTGGATTGTCCACACCGAGCAGTTAAAGGTAGAGATGAAAACTTGTCTTTTATGGCTAATAATTCAAATGGTGAGTTTTTATTTGAGTTTTGAACTATTTATAGAAAATTTATTTTTCAAGTGAGTTTTTTCCTATAGTTCATAATTTATAAAACTAATACCACATATTTTTGCCTTGTAACAGGTTTGTCGTCATTTTAAGGTGTTTTTTGCTCATATAGGATGGTTTTTATCATTTCGTATGCATTTTGCATTTGTACCTATTCCATCTTAAACCTAGCAATTAACATTCTGACCATGGACTATGGTATTTTTAACCATTAGATCCTTGTCTTTACCATTGTTCTTCCATGGTTAGGGATTTCCTCTCATGAGTATCTCCATTTAGAACCCATTTTATCTTTCGATACTCATGTCGCAGTTGTCTTAGGTATAGGGGAATCTTTTTAGCTATTTTTTCAAACCAAATTGAGCCTCATTTTGGTATCTTTTTACAAGCTATCCCTTTATAGGACTCCCCGCCCTTATGGAGTTTCTTTAGGCCTAGGTCTGACTCCTTAAAAATATACTTAACTGTCGAGTTAACTTGTCCATTCAAGATCCTTAAGAATACGTCAATGGGCATCCACATTGGTGGTAGGTTATCTCTTTCTTGGACCATGTGGAATAATACGAGAAATGATCACTCTCTTTTCTTCGGAGTTGAGAAGAGTATTCTCAGGTAGAGGTTTATCACTTTTCCGGACCTAAGGGAATAAATTTATGGAATAGGAACACCCAATTTGAGCTCATTTTTCTCTTTTTCGTGCTCTGGACCTAAACATGAAAAAGATTCTGAGTGTACTTTATGTCTTTGTCATGCTTGTTAAAAACTAAGAACAAAGCATCAATTTTATTGTCGTAAGCCCCATTTCTCGTACTCAAATGGATCTTTCTGAGTGATATTGCCTTCCTTCACACTCATACAACTCAAGCTATATCCTGCTCTTGAAGGAGTGTTGGGTAGGTGGTAATTTAACCTTTTTTGGACCTCCCTGACTAAGTACGAAAAAGTTCACCTTTTCTTCTATGGAAGTTAAGAGAGTTCTTTGGTGGTATGTTTTATACTTTTCCAGCCTCAGGAGACTAAATTGGACGAAAAAGGACCCGCCTAGAGTCTTCTTTGGAATTTTCAGACTCTGTAAACATGAAAATACCAAGTGAGCATGTACTAGTTTGGGCTCATAAAATCCATAAATCAGTGACACTATCAAACATTATTCCCTCTTATCTTCAATCCTGTTAAAAAAAGAAGAGAGATCCGAGTTGACTTTCCTAGACTCGTTAAAATTTAACAGGGAAGGTAAGGAAGAAGTTTTCTTTTGGTTCTCAGTTAGTGGCAGCATGTCATCTTTGAACAAAGAACTCTCTATTTTTTCCAATACTCATGTCTCAGTGTTCACTTTCAGTTCAGCTATTACTTCAAGTTTCTTACTCCTCCTCTTGCTAGTTCTACCTTGGTAGTCTGATCATGTCTCCTACATGACAGATACATCTAGTTTTTCTATCTGTAAAGTTAAAAAGCTACCTTGGTTCATCTCTATGTCATGCTCACTATTCAAGGACTTAACCGGGTGTCTGATCTATATCCTGATTCCATCATTGTCATATATGTTCCTAATTGTGTCTCCCTTCCTTTACCTAGTTCCTAGTCACTCTTGTGATCCGTTGGAGGATCTATTGCCTTCCTCATCATAGTATGGTTCTACATCAGCACTTCCTGACGACGACAAACTAGAGTTTTGATGATTGTGCCTCAGGATTCACTCTCATTATTGGTGGATTCCTTTGCTTCAGTTTTCGATTATCACCTATTGATTGACAATCTGTTGAATCTGCTCCATGTTTGACTTCAATAACATCTATTCATAAGGCTTGGATTGTACTGGTTCTTTGGGATTGTTTATGAAGACCTTAGTTTCCTATCTATGGACTAAGTTGCGCAAGACTATGTTGTACCTATTTAAACAGCTTCCAGATCTTTGAATACTCATCATTATTGTATATTGTGGATTTGATCCACCTTTGTAATATACTTGGTCTTGTACCCGTACTATATGATGTAGTCAACTATTGTAAAGGAGCTAGTGTTCTAGTATATTGAACATAGCATCCTTAGATATGACTATGTATATGACATTATTATATATTTGTTTCAGGCACTACCTTTGCTCCATTGGACTTCTGAGTTCTCCAAAGATAATGATTATAATGTATTTTGGACATTGCTTCCCTCTGACCTCACACATTAGGGGGCATCTGTTATCAACCCAAATGGCACTTCTCCATCTGAGTGCCGAATTTCCATATGTTGGTACACAAAAGGACACTATAGGATTGAAGTTTTCCTAGACACTATAGATGGGCATGGCATGAGATGCATTTACCCTTTGACCAGCATGCCATTTTAATTTTCTATGTGTTGATTTCCATACATGACTATCTCCACTGAAACTTGCATACATACGCGACTCTGTATGTTGACAACCCGTGTATTGTACATGACTATTCTCATTGCAACCCGCATACATATCTGTACACGGGTTTCCCTTAAAGAAACTCACATGTCATACGCGGGTTTCATATATCAATAGTTGTGTACACATCCATTCGACATTAAAAAATATAGAACAATATTAATGCAGATTAGTTGATCCCTAATCATTAACTATCTCAACTGTCTCAACCTCCTCAACCTTTGAAACTACTCTATTTCCCAAAGTATAAATAGAGACCTTGGGGAGGGCATTAAAAGAATGAATACTGGATAGCAAAGTTATGCTGGTGGTATATCTTTAGAAGTATTTGGAGCAACAAAACTCAGAGTTATTTGGTTGCAGAGGAGTCCTTGTTTCAGGCGTTGGGTTGTACACTTATCTCAGTCACTAATTGTTAATAAAGAGAATTCTTCTTCCAACTTCCTGTTGAGTATTTTTCATGTATCATGGTTGATGAATATATTTGATTAAGCACTTTATATATTCTTTATCTAACCTTTTATATATACATGTATAATTTTGTACTTGGATAATTTTCTCTTTGCAGGTGAAGGAGGTGCATCCCTGAAAGCTTTGGAGAGAAGCAGAGTAGGAGAAGACAAAGCTTGGATCAACTGTTGATAATTGGGTGAGTCCAACATATCTTCCTATTTCCTTTCTATACTTTAAAGCTGATTGTCTGCAAGTTTTAGAAGTAAGTTTGTAACCCTAGACCCTAGGTTATAAGGGTGCTTATTCCTAAACAACACTGACAGGTAGTTATTTGTAACTGTTTTTAATCATATATATTAGGCTATTGAGCCAGATGAGAACTTGGTTCAGTTTTGTGTATGTGTGGACCCTCATGTTATAATATAATATGTTACTTCCTTATCTATATTCTTGTCTCTTTTGTTTGTTATGTTTGTATGCTTCTATGTGTATTATTGGTATCCCTCTGTGATCTATGATATTACAAAATTGGTTCTGTTTCCAATAGTACATATACAAATGTAATGATCATAAGCATATGATATCAAAACAGGAGATTGAGAACTGGTGGGAGCGTAAGATAGAAAATTATTTGTATAAATATGCAAGGAGAAACAGATTGACCATTGCTTGGGCAAAGGATACATTTTTCACTGAAACACATGAGAAGTTTGTAGAAACGGTACCTCAGCTTTTGAAAAAACTTCTAGATGAAAAACGAAAAGAAACTAAGGAACAAGAGCTACTAAAGAAACTAATCAGAAATGGATGAACAAACCTATTGAAGTGGTTTGAAAAGGTCACAGATGATTTCTGTGAGGAACAAATTGTGGAAGAAAGAACTTTGGTTGAAAGTGTTCAAAAAAAGTTTTATATAGACCTCACGAAGTAGTTCCTTTGCTCCTTACCGACCCTTTTGTTCAAATTCCTAATAGAAAAGGGAGTGTGCCATATCGTAGAACCTCATCTATCACTACGTGAACTGCCACCAAATTCTAACTGGGTGGAGAAATAGAAGAGGTGGGAAAAATTCATTGCTGAAAGGGAGTGGGAGTACTTCCTAAGCAAATAAATAGAACTATCCGAGCTTTCTAAATCATCGGGTAGGCTATGGAGGGGTAGCTAGTCATGTGTCGGGGTAAAGTAAAAAGGATTCTAGTTGATTAAAGAAAATACCATCACCAGTAATGAAAAGTCAACCTAAAAAGGAAATCGAATGAATAGTGACTCACAAAGGTACAATGGATTTACAGAAAGTAGAAAGAGAGTAGAGGATGAAAACAAGGGAAGAAAGAAGAGAACAGGCTATAATGTTGCAAAGAGGGATGACTACTAGGGTTACAGACCAAGAAATAAATCTGCTAGAGTCAGGTCCTAAACGACAGGAAGAAGGTGTATATGAAGAATCATCACCCATGGAAGAAAACTTATGGATAGAGCAGCGAGAAGCTCTCCAAATAGAAATTCCCCAGGAGGTAAGACCTCTGTATCTAATGAATCTGAGTACCAGAATAAAGTTCATTGTCAAAGAATACCTACGACTAAGAGCTGGTGAGTTTGGTATATGGATTTGACTAGATGACGAGGTAAACGATGATAATCATCTAGTGATCCATCGAACGGAGGAAGGAAATTGGGTAACACTTCAGGCGTACCCTTCCAATCGAAGTATCCACTTGCTTTACTCAACACATATAGGAGCAATCCCCCTACTAAACACAGCTTTTCAAAAGATGGAACAGTCGAACCTATAGACAAATCAGTGTAGTTGGACATCGACAGGAGAAGTCAACCCAAACTGATTTCTTGTCAGAGAAGAAATAACAAATAAAAAGATTGATGGGAATAAAAGTTTTGTCGACAACAGCTCTACATAGCAAGAAAAACAAAATATCCCACTACCACCACCACCACCACCGCCACTACCACCTCCTGAAAGAGACAGCGACAACGATACCAACATTGGTCATGGATCATCACATATCCCTCTATATGAGGGTGAAAAAGAACCTAGACGCCATTTGTTCATCTGTGAGTCAATATGGGAGGCAAATCAAATTACTATTGAAGAACGACGGATGGTACAGTTCACCGGTGCCTTGAGGAAAAGAGCACTAACTTGGTACATGACCTATATTGAGAGAACTCCCCAAGCATCCAAAGCAGAAATTAAAGCACAATTCTTGTCTTTCTTTAAAACTCTAGATGCAAAACATATGGCAGCCAAAAAGTTGTAAACAACATCTCAGAAGCCAACAGAGTCTGTCCGAGAATATGACAAATGATGGAAGGACCTTCTTATCCAACTAGACTATGGAATTGACGAACAACTATTAATTCATTGGTTTCTTGCAGGTCTATCACAGAAAATCCAGTGACACATAAGCTTGGATACATTTAAAACATATGAAGATGCACTTACTAGAGCTCTGCAAGTAGATATGGATGAATATTTCCTAGCATATCCCGTTGATACTAGACTGGAAGAACAACTAGAAATCATGCAGAAATTAATGAAAGAACTTAACCTCAAGAATTAGAATGTCTGGTGCCAAAAATGCTCCACGACTAGACACACTAAAGATAACTATCATCAAGACATAAGTCAACATGGCGTTCAGTTTGTTTAGACAAAATTCTTCTGCAACATTTGCCAAGAACATGGAGAACATACAATGAAATATTTCCCATTTAACATGAAAAATGGAAAAGCATCTTGGTGTGCAATCTATGAAGTAAAAATTCATGCAACGACTCACTGCCACCTAAATGTAAAGAACTGAAAAAATTACCAAGCAGTCTACCAAACAAACGTAGTCGCACAGAATAACGATAAAACCCAGAGAAGCAATGATCAAAATGAGCCAAATAATCAAAGATTTGAAGGTCGTCGATATGAGCGCCTGTTCGACAAATGTCATGGAGGATATGGAGGTCGAGGATGATTTTCTAGAAATCACAATAATCAACCACGACGACCCATCCAGTGCTTTACATGCTACAAATAAGGCCATCGCTATGCAGACTATCCATACAATGATAGAACTGATCTAAAGTTTTGTACTAGCTGTGGTGTATGAGATCACTCATTAGAGGATTGTCCCACCATGCTTGACAAAATTAATAAAAATAAAAATGTTAATGTCTTGTCGTGTGTTCAAAAACATGATGTAATGAATACAAAGAACCTGCACATAGTAACCCAACAAGGGACAAAAATCAGAAATGATAATCCATGTATAAGTAAAATCAAAGAAAATAATGATTATCCTAACCCAGATAAACAAAACAATTATATAACAACACAATAAATATGTTTAAAGAATTTTCTAGATAGGAAGAAGTCGATGATAGTTGACAAAAAACAGATAAGGAATTAATACGCTTAGTACAGGATGATAAATTGGTATCTCAATTCATTGACTTATAGTATAAAATGAAGCATAATAATAATACAGATAAAAAAACCAGAAACATACACAAGCTAAACCAAAAATACAAAAGCAATTTCGACCCACTTGTCAATCTAGAAATCGAAGGATACCATGTTTGACAAGTTGCACTCAACTTCGGTTCACAAGTAAATATTATGACTCATGACACCTGGGAACAATTGGGCATACCTCGACTATATGAATTAGGAATATACCTCAATATAGTTGATCATAGTCTGATTGAACCCATCGGGGTTTGGAGAAATGTCGATATGAGAATAAAATTAATATCAACTAAAATCAACTTTGAAATTATCGAACCTAAGAAAGGATCCAGTTCCTTCCTAGCTTTAGCAGGTCAAACTTGGGGAAGAAAAATGAAATCATCAATATCTCTAGACAAAGAAATGATAAAATTAAAAGGGAATGGACAGAAAGTCATAGTCCCTATTCATCCTTCCCAAGGAGAACCTTGGGTAGAACCCATTAATGAAGACTTGACATTCGACAACTATACCAAATTCAAAATAACAAAGACTACACTGAACCCAATATCTATGGTGAGCTTCACTTAGGAAATCA
Source organism: Pseudotsuga menziesii (assembly GCA_001517045.1). Taxonomy (NCBI): domain Eukaryota; kingdom Viridiplantae; phylum Streptophyta; class Pinopsida; order Pinales; family Pinaceae; genus Pseudotsuga; species Pseudotsuga menziesii. Next base: position 394,410 of record LPNX010982216.1, on the reverse strand, counting down.
AGATTCAGTAGGATATAATTCAGATGCATATTTATATGATTGGGAAGTCGAAAAATATGAGACCCAAGCAAGAGGTTGTTGGACCATTCAGGCTATACAAAAAGAAACCAGTCCATCAATGTTTCTCAGTCTCCATCATACCAAAAATATTCAAAAAGAAAAGTAGGGAATATCCTACCTTAAACCCAACAACTATAAGTATCAAACAAATCCCAAGGTATAAAGAAAGAGAATTCCCAGTTATGCATATAGAACAAGTCTCTAAAAAGATAGGTGAACATGGCCGACTACAAATCTTGGAAGAAACCTTTATAGGACAAGTTGCTCGATGGTGGGATACCCATCAATCAAGATTGCAGACATGGACAATAGCTTCGAATTACTTTGTAGAAATATTCAGAGGAAATAAACTAACCAAACAAGCACAAATCCCTGTGTTCATCCAAGGGAAAGACCCAGAGAAGCACATAATAACATGCGAAAGAGAATGGAGAATACTTGGGTATAAATACAAACATACATGGCCACACCTGTTTCCCTCAATGCTCACTGACTTACCAAAAAAATGGTATAAAATGGAAGAAGCATGAGGCAAAACATTTCATTGGAACGAACTTACATAGAACTTCACTAAGGACTTCAGTTTTATACCGGAGAATGAAAAGTTAGTCAAAACTGCAAAGCAAATAAAATCATTTATAGAACCAACCAAGAACAACGGTCTAATAGAACCCCATGATCGACCGACAATACCATGCAATAACATACAAACCAATATAATACCACAATTGACAAGAATGCAAATGGAAAACAAAAATATGGAAGGGAAAATCTTTCGATGGAAATCATATCACTCAGAAACAACAAAACCAATTCTCACAATACTTAAAATCGACACAACCGACAAAAAAGATACTGACTGAATGACCGCAACAGAATTTCCTGTTACATTCTCACAATTCAAATAAGGGATTCGACCAATCAATGAAGCTAAAGCACCCAAATGGTTGGATTCCAAAATTAAAAATAAAGAGTTTGACATATCAAATGATGATCAACCAAAAATGGAAAAAATTGGAGATTACTGGAGCGAAGAACAAATGACCGAAATAGTAAACCTACTAATAGAATTATAGGATGTATTTGCTAGAGACTATAAAGATCTCAAAGGGATAGTCCATGAAATGGGAGAAATGAATATCAACATCAAACCCGATTCCCAACCCGTAAAGTAGAGGCCATATAAATTAGCTCATAAATACAAAGAGATAGTCAAGAAAGGGACCGACAATATGCTTGAAGTAGGAATTATCTACCCTATTGACCAGTCGAAATGGGAAATCCCAATGGTCGTACAACCAAAGTAACACTACCTAATGAAACTAAGGATTTATGTCAACTTCATAGAATTAAACAAAGTCACTCTAACAGACCCATTCCAAACACCATACGCAGATGAAATCTTAAATGAAGTCACAAGACATGAATGCTAATCATTTACAGATGGATTCTCAGGGTATAACCAAGTACCAATAGCCAAAGAAGACTAGAAAAAGATGACATTAGTATGTGAATTTAGATCATTCTCCAACAAATTTATGCCTTTTGGTCTCAAAAATGCACCTGCAGTATTTTCGAGAATTGTTGTCAAAACATTTCAATAATATATATACAAAACAATGGAAGTATATTTCTATGATTGGATGATCTACTCCATGTTGAAAGATCACTGCAAATGGCTCAGGCTCATGTTGGAATGATGCGGACAAATCCAATTATCTCTTAACATAAGTCAATGCATATTCCTAACTCCTATAGGGATACTACTAGGGCACATTGTATGCAAAGAAGGCATCAAGGTCGAATTTGGAAAGATAAAGATTATCCTCGACTTGAAACCACCAATGAATCCAAAACAAGTCAGGGTACTACTCAGACACATAGGATATTACAGGAAATTTATTAGATACTACTCAGATATGACCTATCCACTGGAAGAACTATTAAGACAAGATCAAGAGTTCGATTGGACAGATGAATGTAACATATCATTTGACACATTAAAAAGGAAACTAGTCGAGGAACCTATCCTCAGATTCTTGAATTGGTCGATCAAATTTCATGTACATATCGACGCATTAGGCCTAGTAATAGGCATGATCTTAACACAACCAGGGGACAATGGAATGGATTACCCTATAGTATATAGCGGCAGAAAACTAAACAAGGCATAAAGAAACTATTTGACAATAGAGAGGGAAGCATTAGGAATGGTCTTTTCACTACATAATTACCCACATTACCTACTAGCCAACCCTTTTATCTTTTATACTGGGCACTAAGCATTGAAATACCTCTTAAACAAACCTTTGCACCACGGGAGGATTTTTTTCTGGCTACTACTATTCCAATAATTTGAATTCAAATTCATTGTTAGACCAGGAAAATTAAATGTTGGGCCCGACCACTTGTCGAGAATCAACACGGGAGAGGAGCCGACATGAGTCGAAGATGACCTACCAGATGCACACTTATTTCGAATATAAGTTGTCCCGACAAAATTGGAGGAAATAGCTCAATTCCTAGAAAATGGTCAAGCACCAGAGGGAATGAGCATGAAAAAGAAACAAATATTAGCTATGAAGGTTGTACCATACATCCTCATCAATGGATTTTTATATAAAATGGGCTTGGATGACATCCTCGGGAGATGTGTATTAGAACACAAAAGAGATAATATCATGTATGAAGCACAATATGGAATGATGGGAGAACATTTTCAAGCAGATACAACTGCCAAGAAAATCCAACAGTTAGGCCTATGGTGGCTGACATTATACAAGGATTGCAAAAATTTTGTTAGCCAATGTGACCGATGCCAATGACTGGGTCGAACGCTTCCTAGTACAGAAATTCCCTTGATATCAGTAAACCCAAGTTTGACATTTGAAATTTGGGCCATCGAATTCATAGGACTATTCCCAATACTAGCAAAAAGAAAATGTACAAGATATATAATAACCACAGTAGAATATGTAACCAAGTTGGAAAAGGTAGAACCTGTCGACACATGTTCCAGTGAGGTAGCTGCTAAATTTATCTATGAAAACATAATTACTAGATTTAGATTCCCACTAAACTTAATCAGTGACCAAGGATCACACTTCATTAACAAAACCATTAAAGCACTGACAGACCAGTTCAAAATTGACCACCGATGTAGTACATCTTATCACCCTTAGTCGAATGGAGCAATAGAGGAATTCAATAAAACATTAACGAGGGGTTTAACAAAAATATGCAACACCAATAAGGATGATTGGCATGAAAAAATCCCTGCAGTATTATGGGCTTATAGGACAACATACAAATTTTCGATTGACCAAACACTGTTCTGACTAGTCTATGGCTAAGAAGCGGTAGTTCGATTACATTTTCGACAGGAAACACCTATCATAGCAGATATCTTACATGTCGATGTTGAGGAAGGAAGGAGGGACCGACTGATGCAACTAAGAAAGCTAGAAGAACACCAAATGCTTGCTTTACAACGTCAAGAAATTCAAAAACATCAGCAGAAGGCTTGGCATGACCACAATATCAAAAAAAAAAATTGTTGATTGGAGATCTTGCTCTGATATATAACAGTCGAGTGAAAGGAAAACCAAAAAAATTACACATAGAATGGATGGGACCTTACTTTGTCGAAGAAGTTCATGCCAATGGATCAGTCCGACTAAGGACGTTACAAGGAATAATATTTCAGAAACTTGTTAATGGTGCCCGACTAAAATGATACAAAAATTAAGAAAAATCTAAAAAATAAAAAAGATATATATATAATGAACATAACTGTCAGAAAAACCTATAAAAATATAAAAATTTGAAAAACAAGAAACAGATCCAACACCCGTAAACCAAAATGACATGAAAATTCAAAATATTTACTAGACTTCACTTCGACAACCGACAACAACCCCATTGACATACTTCCATTGACCAATCGCATGATGGACATCAACCGATGACTCCAAAGGTCAAATCATGCCTTCATGACTACGGTCAAAAGGAGTGCCAAAATCAAATCGCATTTAATGAAAACTCGATAGACCATGCTGGACCATCATTTCCACCATTAATACATCCATCGACATAATTATCACCCGCTCCACCTATAAATACCACACCAAAAAAAGATCATTTATCATGTTCTGAAGAAATAGAGCAACCAAGTATTCAAAAATTTGAGAGCAAAAACCTTATAAGTAAAGCCGACCAAGAGACCGACAAAATGGCCCTAAAGCAAACTAGATCCGCAACTACAAAAACAAAAGAACTACAATTCGCTGAAACCCCAATCATGAGTGTTAACTTTTCATTCGCTTAGCTAAGACATCAGTACTTCATTTGATTTTCATAACAAAAGCATATAAACATGATCACTGAAAGATAGACAAGCACAACCATACAAAAGGAACACAAAGATTTATCCTGGGAAAACCCTAAAGGGAAAAACCTAGCAAAAGCTTCCTCAATATAGATGCCCCAAAAAGATAAAAGATAAAAGATAAAACAATCAAGGAGATCAAAGCCTGATCCTCCTCCTTCTCCAGCTACTTCTCTTCTCCACTAATGCGCTACACAAGTGAGAGTGTGTGTCTCAAATGAGGAGCACCACACCTCTATTTATATTCATTCGTTCACTTTAACTAACTCATTCGACACGTAGGCTCGAGTTACACATGTAGGCTCAAGTAACCACACTGGGGTGCTAATGACCCACCTTTACAATTATAGGGGACTACCTCATGACTCTTATTAGTTCTTTCGATTAGAAGCATCGGGGTACAAATTAATACAAGTGGTTCTCCCAGTAGGATCATCGAGGACCACAAAATATACATATAGAATATTCTTCGAAGTTACAATATTTCAACACTCCCCCTTAACGAGAAGGGTATTCTATAACAACATCAACAACAACAATAGTAGGAGAGAGATAGAGGACATCATCAACATTAGCAGGGTAACACATCTATAAATCATTGGAATCTTTTCAACATCATGTAGTATTCATCTTCAATCTTCAGTCTTCAGTAACGGAAACACTCTGACTGTTTTGATCAGCAACAACCTCTTCAGTATTTGAACAACATCATCATCATATTTATATTCTGATCTTACGATCAACAACATCAGCAATATCATCATCAACACTTTGACCTTTCGATCATCAACATCTTCAATACTTTGTCCTTTCGATCAGCAACAACTTCAGCAACATCTTTAGTAGTTTGACCTTTCGATTAGCAACATCTTCAACAACATCTTTAGCACTTTGACCTTTCAATCAGAAACATCTTCAGCAACAACTTCAGTATATTGACCTTTCGATCAGAAATAACTTCAGTATATTGACCTTTCTATCAGCATCATCATCATCATCATAATACTCTGATCTTTTGATCAGATACATCATCATGAAAACAACATCATCATCAAAACATCATTATGATCAAAACATCAACATCATCAAGATATCAACATCAAAATATCATCATCATCACACTCTAATCTTTCGATCAGTACATCATCATCATCATAAAAACATCAACATCATCATCATCAAGACATCAACATCATCAAAACATCAACATCATAATCATCAACATGATCCTTCCTTTTGGAAATATTGGATTTAGGTCTTTACAGAGCTACCAATGATCCTTCCATTCAGAATTACGGGATTTAGGTCTTTATGGAGTTACTAATGATCCTTCCTTTCGGAATTACAGGATTTAGGTATTTATGGAGTGACTAACGATCCTTCCTTTTGAAATTACGAGATCAACACATTTGTGGAACTCAGACAATCCTTCCTATTAGAATTATGGGATCAACACATATGTGGAACTCAGACAATCCTTCCTATTGGAATTACGGGATCAATTCAATGATCCTTCCTTTCGGAATTACAGGATTTAGGTATTTATGGAGTTACTAACGATCCTTCCTTTCATAATTACGGGATCAACACAGATGTGGAACTCAGACAATCCTTCCTATTAGAATTACGGGATCAACACATCTTTGGAACTCAGACAATCCTTCCTATTGGAATTACAGGATCAATTCAATGATCCTTCCTTTTGGAATTATGGGATTTAGGTCTTTATGGAGTTACTAATGATCCTTCCTTTCAGAATTATGGGATCAACACAAATGTGGAACTCAGACAATCCTTCCTCTAGCAATTACGGGATCCACACATGTTCTCGAGTACTGAAGTCACCGGATCCGTTCTGAACCAAAGTTCAAGGATGATACAATCCTACCACCTTCTCGATGACCGAAGTTCACCGGATCCATTCTGAAATGAAGTCCAAGGATGATACAATCCTGCCAAATTCTCGATGACCAAAGTAACACCAGATCGGTTCTGAACCAAAGTTCAAGGATGATACAATCCTACCACATTCTCGATGATTGAAGTTACACCGGATCCGTTCTGAACCTAAGTTCAAGGATGATACAATCCTGCCACATTCTCGATGACTGAAGTTACACCAGATCCGTTCTGAATCAAAGTTCAAGGATGATACGATCCTGCCACATTCTTAATGACCAAAGTTACACCAGATCCATTCTGAACCGAAGTTCAAGGATGATACAATCCTGCTACATTCTCGATGACCGAGGTCACCGGATCACTTCTGGACATATGTCCCAGGATGATACAGTCCCTCTTCATTCTCGAATACCAAGGTCTCTGGATCACTTTAGGGCAAGTTCCCAGGGATGATACAATCCCACTTCATTCTCGAAGACCAAGGTCTCTGAATCACTTCTGGACATATGTCCCAGGATGATGCAATCCCACTGCAACATCACTACTCCCCCTTTCGGGGAAGGTCTTTCTGAACCATACCAAGATTGTCTCGAAAGTGTTCAAACTTTACCTGAGACAAAGGCTTTGTCAGTGCATCATCATCTAAACCATATTCATCTACATCTTCAGTATGTGAATACTGAACTATCACCATCTATATCTCCAGTATGTGAGTACTGAAAACATCATCAGGTCACCATCATCTGCATCTACAGTATGTAAATACTGAAAACATCATCTATATGTTCAGTATGGGAATACTGAAATCATCATAATCTATATATTCAGTATAGAAATACTGAATCACCATCATCTGTATCTACAATATGTAAATACTGAAACATCATCATATGCATATTTATCTTGAATGTAGAAATATCGGATTTCTATGTGCTACGACAAAACATTGGGGTCTCTGTTATCACAACTCTTGTTATCACATAGAATCAATGTAGTATCCATCTTTAGTTCAAAGAGACCTGATATCAGCTTCCGAATCCATATGGCTTCATAACTTAGTAGAGTAATCTGCTATGTATTGTGCTTCAGCCATGCTATGAGAAACACTGGACTGTTTCCTGCTAAACCATGAACTCATAGCAGACCCCAAACAAAAGCATCTACCTAATGTTCTTTTCCTGTCTAAGATACTTCCAACCCAATTTTCATCTGTGTAGCCATACAATCTATACTCATGGATACCATCATAATATAAACCAAAGTCTATAGTCCCTTTCAGATATCTCATCACATGTTTTGCAGTTACTAGGTGAACCTGTCTTGGTTGAACAAGATATTGACTTAAGGTGTTCACAACAAAACAAATGTCTAGTCTGGTATTTGTTAAGTACATCAATGACCCAATGATCTATTTGTAATGAGTCATATCCACTAACTCTGATGAGTCATCAGCTAACAGCTTCAGGTTGGAGTCCATGGGTGTGGCCATGACTTTGCATTCCAACATATTGAATCTCTTCAATATCTCTATCGCATACTTTCCCTATTTGAGAAATATTTCTTATGAACTTTTCCATACTTCCAAACCTAGGAAATAATGCATTAACCCAAGGTCTTTCATCTCAAATTCTTTTGCTAGTTTCTTCTTGCTTTCCAAGACCTGTTTCTCATTTCCTATCAAGGATAAGTCGTCCACATATAATAACAGGATGACAAGTTCATCTTCTACAACCTTGAGATAAGGGTTAGGATAAGCTTTAATTTTGGTAAAGCCCATGCTCAACAAGAAACCATCTATTCTTTCATACCAAGCTCGAGGATCTTTTTTAAGACCATATAATGCCTTCTTCAACTTACATACATGAGTATGTCTATCTTCAACTTCAAATCCTTGTGTTTTTTCTATGTATACTTCTTCTTTGATCACACCATTTAGAAAAGTTGTTTTCACATCCATCTGGTGTAAGTCCCACTTCATCATGGATGCAAGTGCCATGGTGGCTCTAATTGAAGTATACCGTGCTACTGGGGAAAATGTCTTTTCATAATCAATTCCCTATTTCTGAGAGAAACCTTTGGCCACAAATCTTGCTTTATAATTCTCAATACTTTCGTTATCTATATCCATTTAGAGGATACTATACTCTTTCCTTCTGGTTTGGGGACTGTATCCCAAACACCATTCTAGTATTCTTTCATCATAACATCTTCCATGAGTTCGTCTTGTTGGTTCATCAACATATCCTAGTATTCTGCATTCAACCTTGAAGGTTGGAACCCTCTTTACTCTTGGTAAAGTCTCGATCTAGCAGGAAGCTGTCCATCATGTCGAACTTAGATATCTTCTGTAGTCACTCCCCCTGAAGTGGAGTATCATCTTCCCTCTTCATTCTGTACAGGTGGCTCTATGCTTGATATATACTTGTCAATAGAGTATGTCATGTCATAGTCTATTCTTTCTGAGGCAAATCATGAACCTTTGCTTTGTACACTTGTTCTTGTAGATCCATATGGAAGATAATACGTACTTCCCTTTATGTCTCGAAATCATATCGCATACATCATTCCCCATGATCAACTGTTATTCTTTGATCATAGCATTCTTTTATTCATCTTGAGTTATCTCTTATACCCATGGTGGTCTTCATCATTCGAGGTGGATCTACTGCTCTCTGAAGCTCTTTCTTTCGTCATGGTGTCTCTGACCCTGGGAGCTTCAGATTCATGTTTATTGAATTGTCATCACTTGTTCTTCGGAACAAGTCTCATCCTTGTTTTCTTGTAGGAGGTTTTTCAGGACCTTTCCTACAATTCAAATGCACCAATTGTATGGTTAGAACTATTTCATAAAACATATGCATAACAAAAAATTCTTATGCATCATGCAACTATTTAGCCAATACAACATTCATCCATATCTCATGGAAAATTTCTAGATGACATCATTGAGATTGTGCATTAATCCAATATGTCATGTAAAGAGGTTTCATTCTAGATAAGTAGTAATGGAGAGATGTATAGCACCATGAGCTACTTACCGATCACAGTCATTAATGCAAAAAATCTATCATGCATAACACATTACCTAAATATGCATAACAAAAAAATATCATTAAATGACAATTGAATACTTATCTTTTGTTTGTTTTGTAGGTAGACTCCTTCTTGATCATTCTACTTCATCATCTTATTCATTCATGAAATCATCATTTCTTATCCAAATGATAAGATGGATAAGAGTTTTGTCAAGAATTGAGTTCTTCATATTCCTCATCGCTTGAGGGATCTTCTTTGAATGATGAGAGCTTGATCTTCAATTTGCTCCCATCTTTCTTCTTCTCTTCTTATGAGATGAGCTTCTTCTTCTTCCCAAAGTCAACTAAAAGTAATCACTTCCTTCCGGCACACATTCCTCGCATGAATGAATCCCCTGATCATGTGAGGCCATTCAAGGTGGCTATCACCACTTTTGCATTCTCTACTTTTTCTTCTATCGCTTCAAGATGTTATGCATTATGGATCTTCACATTCTTCAACTGTTTTCTCAAATCCATGTTTTGAATTATGTTCTTATCTTCAAATAGCTTGATCAAGGAATCAAACATATTCGGTGTCTTTAGGGAAGACACTTGTGGTACAAGTTGATCCATTATTGAATCAACAGTGATATTCTTGGCCTTGATCAAGTTCTTCTTGTGTAAGGATTTGAGGCTCATCTCCCTCTAGAACTGGAACCTCTCTACTCATGTAGGTGTCCATTTCATTTTCTTCAGAGGTATCAAATACTTTCATGGTCGGAAGTTTTCAACTTCACCAAGCTTATCATCAAGCTGATGTGATAGATCACTTTGAAATGAGAACCTCAAATGCAAATAGCAAAATATTAGATCTTACCGATTTGAGGTGTCCATCCTGCTTCCAGAGTTGGCTGATCTAGGGTTTGTTAGAGAAACCCTAATCTTCAAAACTTGGAATCTTTCAGATATGATTGGATATAAAGATATATATCTTCAAATGGAGCTGTCCAATGTACTACTTTTCTGAAAACAGTGGAGGGAAGCTCCCGGAACAGGAAGCCCTAGTTTTCCAATTTCTTCTGTAGAAATTCCTGTTACTGTTTCTGTGATATCTCCAAAGTTACTACTCCTCTATGTCTGAAATTTCACACTGAGGTAACATTGCATGTCCTTGGTCCAAAACCACATGTTTAATAAGAATTGGTGTTGGACTATAGGGCAGACCCGAGCTTTATACCATTAACTTCGCACCAACAAAAGACCCACAGTGTTGGCCCTTTCGGCAACAACCTGTGAGCAGGTTGCAGTCTCACCCGAAATAGCTATGGGATGCCGCAGAATCATGTTTCTGCAAGCAAAAGAGGGATATTATTGTACCTTTAGCTTCTAACAATTATAATCATAAAATGCAGAGCTTTAATAGTTACTTATTTAGCTTCGCGGTTAGATAAACAAATAGTTCCTTGCTTAACCCTTTACTGGGAATTCCAGCGAAGTTAGTATTTAGCAGTGATCTTACTTATCAGTTATATCTTTATCAATGCATAAAAGAACATAACAGAAACACAACAAAAACCACAACACACGATATAACGTGGTTCACCCCTAGTTTAGGGGTTACGTCCATAGAACTATGTTTTATTCAACTCTTTACAAAAACCACAGTTCTAATCTATGCACTCAGCTGCAGATCCCTTCAAGTCCTCAAAGCCGCGCACACAGCTACAGGCTTCTGCGCACACAACTGCAGATTTACTTAATCACCCAAAACCCTCTGCGCACACAGCTGCAGAGGTCATCCACGCACACAGCTGGGACTTAACCTTCTTACAACAAGCCTTAGCTTCGCATCAATTCATCTTACATCAAAAGCCTAAACTGAATTCTTTACAAGAGTGCTTATTTATAGTGCACTTATTACAAAACCATGGGCACCCCGAACCCTAAAACCTGGACTTAAACCATGGGTTTATTACAAAAAGAAGGTTTTTACTCAACCCTGACACCCCTAAGACTGTTTTGAGTCGTAACTCCGCTTACAACTTCCACAAAAACCGTGGAGTTACCAAATTTAGGGACCGTTAAGGTGCGCATCCCAACAGGCCCCTAAGACTCACCAGTGGCCCATCCTGAGACACTCTACTGCTCTTCTAGTAGACAAACTTTGTCAGCAAAGATAGTGAAGTGCTTGTTGAGACCACGCATGATATTGCCGGCTGCTTGGTCCTTTTCGATTAACTCCTGCAATACTGCGGCTGATGCTTCGCTAGCCTTTTTCTGCGCAAATGCATCATATTCCTTCTGAACTTTGATTTGGGTGTCCACAGCAGTACTCAACTCAAAAGCTTCGCTTATAAGTGGCTGCATATAATTTTCCACTTCTGTTGCTTTTGCTCTGCATGACTCAATTTCCTGCTGGAGTTCATTGCTTCGCTTTACCTTGAGAATTTTCTCCATAGGCAGGAGAGTCTTAATTTCCACTTTTACTGTATCCAACTCTATCTGTCGCTTCCCGATGGTTTCTTGTAGCTATCCGACTTTTGGATGTTCCTGCAGGGTGGTCCAACCCTCAACACTGTCTTCTAGCAGCTTTGCTGCGCTGCTCATAGTATCTGATATTTTTGCTGTGGAGGCCTGAATGTCTGCTCGATGTTGCTCCCTGACCTCTGGTGGGCTCTCTGGGGTGATGCGGAGTTGAAGCTCTGAAATCTGAGCCTCATGTTCTGCTTTGAGTTTCTCTATTTCACTGCGAGACTGCTGTGTGTAGTATTTTAATTTGGTGATTCTTTGCTCTGGTTCTTCCTCATTCTGGATGTCGAAGTCAGGAATAATTTGACATGCCTCCTCCAATACTTGTTCCAATGTGACCTGCTTACATTCTGCATCGCCCTTTCTATGCTCCGCTTCCTCCAATTGTGCTGCGAGGCTATCATTCTACTTCCTAGTATTTTCCAACAGTATTTGTGAGTGGTGGTCTCAGGCTTGGATTTCCTTCATGATGGTTGACTGACTGAGATGTAATTCCATCATGGACATCTTAGTGTAATCTATTCCAACTATCATGCTCATCTCCATGCGAGATGTTGCATCGGTTAATATGAGGGATGCACTCGACACTTGGCCTTTGTTATCTCTGGTTGGCCATTTTTGAACTACCGCAAGGATGTCTTCTTTGGTTACTACATATGGTAGCTTAAAACATTGATTCTTTTGATCCACGTGGGCCTGGATGAAAATATGATGCATGTCGACACTGAAATGGGATGCGCCGTCGTATTGAGAGAATAACTCATTACTGAGCCGAGGAGTTTTTGTGATCTCGTATGAGATACTCATCATATAAAAGTGTTGTAATCTCACAGATCACATAAGGTTAACAATAATACATACCAAAATACAGAGAATATTCACAGATACAAGAGACAAGAACTGATAGGATGAATAGATTATATTATTCTCAATAGATCATACAAAGCCAAGAACTGAACTACGTTCTTGAGTGGCTCAACAGCCTAATATACAGGTTACAAAACAGTTACAATCATAACTACCTGTCGGTTCACCGAACCGACACGACTATTAGTTAACAGACTAACTACTGTGTTCACTCAGCCGACCGACGTAGTCGGTCTCTCGACTTAGTCGGCTGATCGACTAAGTCGGTCTTCGTTCAAGTCGACTTATGTCGACTTGCTCCTTCTACATCTCCCCCACAAACAAAATGTTTCTTCGTCCCGAAGAAAACAAAGAAAACTGCATCAACGTCCTGGGTCTCTGCTACTGCGGAGTAGTCCTCACTGTGCATCAACCATGCATACCGGTCTGCATAGGTAACTCAGCCGCAACAGCCACT
>LPNX010982216.1:278864-380801 GCA_001517045.1 Pseudotsuga menziesii | reverse complement strand
GTCGGTGGCTTGGTCGACAGGATGAGCAGTCGGTGGTATCCATCAGTCGGCAGTATTTTGCTTCCATCTTTGAATTTGCATCCATTGTTGAAGCCAAGGCAGGAGACATGGCGGTGTTTTGGGTTGTCGTGGGGCTCTCTATAGACTCCACGCAAGCACCGAACATACCGCAGGAGAACGCAAGGCAACCTGGGTGCTTCAATCTCGCAACGTTCCCCGGATTCCTCATCGATCTACAGACGCTTTCAGAGCCAAATTCTTACGCGAAATTCATTCTTCGATGACTTAATATCTGTTGAGCCGATTTTGGTCTCCAGACCGGCGAGACTGATCGTTTTTTTTGGGCTTATCTCTTTGGCAGAATTGGATCGTGGCTAACGATTTCTTTCTTTCTTTTCTTATGGACTGACGAGTCGACGAATGATTTTATATCGACCAACTGGTTCTGCGTTCAGTACGGGAGCACGCCCGTTGAATCGACGGACCCGCTCTCTCATGGACGGCAAGCGGTTGATCCAGGTCGTTGCCTTCAGTGTGCGAGGTCCTTTCAAAAACATCTATAGTAATTGTAACATCAAAACAATCTTCAAACACACGGTCTGAACAATAGCCACACGCAACTACTGGTTCTTCTTCACGACAGTTTCTCCTTCATGACAGTTTCTCCTTTAGGTTCGACCACCTCCATCCGCTGCTGCTGTCACCCAGACCGGATAGAGGCAGCAACGGCGCCAATGTTGAGTCTAGGGTTTCAAAATTATTCAAGCATACATTAGATTCATACACAGCGATCAAAGACAAAGAAATGTGGGAAAGGACGTCCAATCCGTCTTTTCATTATCTTTGGTAATTATTTATACATTATGAGGTAGGTTGGAGCGGTTGTACCCGCTCCAACTACCTATTTGTTAATATTTATTTATCTTTTAAACTATAATTACATGATGACATTTAGGAGGTAATTAGCCCCCTCTACATCTCCCCCACAAACAAAATGTTTCTTCGTCCCGAAGAAAAGGGGAGGTAAAAACATATGAGATTAGAAGTAGAAAAAATAGTCTGTAACAGGAGACTGCTACTGAGGTGGGCTGTGCAGGCGAATAGTTGGTCTCTTATGTACACAGACTTCGACGATTGCTGGTGCTGTGATGGCAAGCTGATGTTGAAAGTCTGTCCAAGTCTGCAAGGCTTTCTGAATGTCGATAGTAAGAGTAGTAGTATTTGATAGTACCGACATTTTCTCTGCCATAGCCATCTCTGCAATATTTTCCATGTTGGGTCCCAGCAGCTGATTGTGTTCTTCCGCGGTCTCAAGGAGTCTCTTCATCTGTGGACAGATGTTGTCGACTTTCTCCAAGTTGGGAAGTGCGTGCTGAACCCACTGGTGTGCCTCACGTTCCAACTGCTGCAGCTTAGTGTTTTCCATCACTATTTGATCCTCGATTGTCTGCCTCAGTTCTGTCTCAGTCGACTTCCTTCTTTCCAAGGCCTGAATGCCTTGTCTAGCCTACCTCATCTGACTATAGACCTGCCCATAATGAGTAGGCCATTCTCGGAGTACTTCCTCAGTTACAATGGATTCCTCCATGTGGTCTTGTAGAAGTTTGTGAGCCTCCGAGAATGCTGTGTGTTGAGTCAGGAGCAGTCGGACAGTTTCTTCTTTTTGCCCGGCCTTAGTCTCGTGGAGGTGAATCTGGATGGTCGACACCAAACCTTCAAATAGCTGATATGCTCTGTCCAGTGGTCGGTCGGTAGCAGCTTCGACAGGTCCTGGGGTAACAGTCTGTACAAGAGACCTGCACTTGTCGAGGAACTCGACTTCTTCGGTCTCCTTATCTTTGAGCTGTGTCCTTAGTCGGGTCGTCCTCCTCTTCGACTCTTTTGCTAGGTTGTTCAGTAGCTGGCCAACCTCTGAGTCGGTCAACGAGCTTACATCCCGTAAGCTGATCCTTAGCTGATCGGGTCTAGGAAGATGTTCTGTTGGTTTGTCGGGAGGACCTGCAGAAGTGGAAGGTGGGTCAGAGGTCGAAGGGGTGTGGGTCGGAAGAGTTGGTTCAATGGTCGGGGGGTTTTCGGTTTGGGGATGTGGTATGTCCACCTCCGGCTGTGGTGATGATGGTGGTCTCGGCTATGAATCAGGCGGGGGTGGAGGTGGTGGAGATGATGGTGGTGGGGGTGGTGATGGTGCGGAGGAAAGGTATCCTGATCCTGGGGGTGATGGAGAACGGTGTTGGGGACTTTGGCCGGAAGATAGAACGTCTCCTTCCGGTGGGACTTGGTAATCGGTGAAAGTCTGTTCGTGTCCCACAATGTCACCACCGTCATGCACCCTTGTAAAGACAGTTGTTTGGTGGGCGTATGTTTTGTCGCTTTCTTTAAGGGGAGTTGTTGTCTTGATTGTCTGCGCTGTTTTGAACAGTGCAGGCAATGTTGCAAAGAAATCTCTAAGCTCCTGGTCTGAACTTGCCCTGGCTCTGAGTGCCTCAGGGATGACTCTTACAATGTCTTCAGGGGATAGGTCGGCCTGCTGCACTGGTGCTTGCTCTTCGACTATTTTAGTCGGAGATGGACGAGGAGGAGTCGTCACCAGGTCGACCACATCTTCGGACAGTGGCGTTGTTTTGGCCTTCTTCGGCCGACCTTCGGGCACTCCTGCTTCGACAAACCGTTGAAACTGGGTTTCAACAGTTACCTTATTTGCTCTGGCATCCTCGACAATATCAAGTGCTGAGGCTGCCAGTTCATCTTCGTCATCTGTGGAGTCAGCAAGGACCAGCTTGCGCTTACCTTTTCCTTGCTGTCGTTTTTGTAGTTTGATGTTCCTTCTGGCAATGGCGATCTCCTTTGCCAGTTTCTTGAGAATGCTCTTAGACACAGCATACTCAGGATTTTCTTCCTCGACTACGAAAGGAGGGTGCCATTTGAAAGGTCACCCAATTACCTTTGATCGGTCGACGTATGACGAGATGTCGACCCGGGTATGGTTGATCGCCTAGTCGGCTCCAGAGCGTAATGTCACCAGCTCTTAGTCGAAGGTCATCTTCAATAATAGTTTGTATTCTGGTACGCGGACTTACTGTGGAAAGGGTTACTCCTTCGTCGGGAACAATTAGTTGGAGAGCTTCGGGCTACTCTATCCACATTTCGTCATCTTCAGGGGACGCCGCTTCTTCTTCTTCGCCTTCTGTGCGTCGGTCATGACCCGACTCTAGCGGTACTTCATCATGGTCGGTCTCCCTAGGGTTTTGTTGCAGCTCTGCGGCCCTTTCTCTTCTGGCTTCCCTCTTCTTCTGTCTTTCATCCCTTTCGATTCTCTTAATGTCCGACATACTGTAGTACAATACTATGACTTTAGTTCCTCTTTGGTCGATTCTGCATTACTGGCGACGACGACTCTGGTCGACTAGTATCCACTATGCTCTAGGTCCGACACACGACCATCTACCCCCCCATAGCCTACCCGACACTTTTTAGAAATCTCGGATAGTGTCTACTTACTCAGGAAGTATTCCCACTCCCTTTCAGCAATGAATTTTTCCCACTGCTTTTGCTTCTCCGCCCAATTAGTGTTTTAGGGTGGGTCTAGTAATAGAGGTCAAGGTTCAACAATGTGCCCGACTCCTTTCTCTATTAAAAACTTGAACAGTAAAGCTGGCAAGGAACACAAGAATTGATCAGTAAATTCTGTGAAAAATTTCTGTCGGACGGTTTCCACAGAAGTCCTGTCTTCGACGGCTTGTTCCTCGCAGAAGTCGTCGGCTATCTTTTCGAACCACTCCGAGAGATTCGTACGTCCTCCTCGGATCAGTTTCTGGAGTAACTGTGCTTCTTTAGCGTCGTCTGGCTTTCTCATCCAAAAGCTGCTTCAGTAGGTGGGGCACGAATTCGACAAATTTTTCGTGAGTTTCAGTGAAAAATATGGCTTTTGCTTCTGCGACTGTCAATCTGTTCCTCCTTGCGTAATTTTGTAGATAGTTAGCAAGTTTTCGCTCCCACCAGTCCTTGATCTCCTGCTCTGGGATCATATGTGAGCCTATTTTCCAGTTATGTACTACCGGCAACGGAACTAATCTTGTAATCTCACAGATCACATAAGGTTACCAATAATACATACCAAAATACATAGAATATTCACAGATACAAGAGACAAGAACTGATAGGATGAACAGATTATATTATTCTCAATAGATCATACAAAGCCAAGAACTGAACTACGTTCTTGAGTGGCTCAACAGCCTAATATACAGGTTACAAAACAGTTACAATCATAACTACCTGTCGGTTCACCGAACCGACACGACTATTAGTTAACAGACTAACTACTGTGTTCACTCAGCCGACTGACGTAGTCGGTCTCTCGACTTAGTCGGCTGATCGACTAAGTCGGTCTTCGTTCAAGTCGACTTATGTCGACTTGCTCCTTCTACAAAAAGTCAAATGCACAGTTTTTCATCTGTTGTAGGGTTTTATCCTAGGAAACCCACAGAGAGGCATACCTTAATACTCCAGGCATGTCCGGAGCTATAGCATCAAACTCCACCTTGGTAGGCTCTTGCCATCCTACCAGGGCGATAAGTACTATCAACCATGAATAGTGAAAGGGCCTACAATTCTCCTGTGCATCACGAGCATCTTTAAGGAATTCCTTTGTGATATACACTGCCCAGGTGTAACTGTAGCCTTCGGCACAGTTCGCAGCAATTTTGATAACCCGGGCAGGCACTTCATATGGTCTGCACTTCCTCATCAATTTGCAGGCTAAGAGTTCAGCTATGAAGTGAATATTGTGATGCTGAATGGACGAGGTTTGATACCCTCACTTCCCTTTCATCAGCCCGAAGCGTTCCTTCATGCTATGTGCTAGCTTCACATCTTCATGCTTTCCCAAAAACTCAATGCTAGGGTCAGGTCCTTCATTCGACAGGCCTGTAATCTGGTGAATGAGTTCTTTATTGATAGCAATTTTTTGGTTTCTGATCCATAGGTACCCATCATGTACCAATTCCAATAATTGTTTGACCACTACGGTTACCTGTGTGTTGCATCCAAAGTGGGGCACATCAAGCATATTCAACAAACCAGCTTTGTCCAAGCTAGCAGCCCACTATTTTACTTCTAATAATGTCGCTTCAGTCTCCTGATAGCGAACATAGTGTAAGTATGTCCCAAGTGCAAACTGTGGAAATTTATCATGATCATTTGTATCGTGGTCGGCGTACTTGAGCCGGTCTATTTTCCTTTTCATTGTCCCGACCAGCTGCACACTCGGTCGCAGTGAAGGGGTGCATAATGTGAAATTCTTCGTCCGCCGAGGGAGCTGAACTCCTGGTCGAACTGGCGGAAGATACGATGGACACTGTGGTGCAATGTTCTCTTCTTCTTCAGATGGGACCTCTGCTGAGCCGGACAGATTCATCTCGAAATCCTTCGGTGTTTTCCCTGATTGCTGGTGCCTGTCTTCGTTCTGCTTCGAACGAACTTCAGGTTTAAATTTTTTTCTGGTAGAGCATGTCTGCATTGGCTGGGTCAGTGCTAGGGGAGTCTCTTCATGGGTTGTAGACACAGGTGGGTGGCTGAAAAGGTGTGGCAGACCCTCCTGTTCAAATTCTCTCACTAACTTCTGAATCTCGCTATCAGTTGACATGGATGCAATTGTAAAACTCAAGAAATTACAGAATGCAAACGTAGCGGGTGTGGGCGTCTTCTTATAGAATCCATCCATGACATCTGTCATAACTGTGCATTGATGATACCAAATCTGGCAGATATATTGTCCAAACGACGGTAGATTTTCCAAGATCTCATTAATACAGGAAGTAAATACGGGTAGCGTACCGGTGCCGCCAATTTTGATTTCTTCCAATGGTCATATTTTAATCTTTGACACATATTTCCTTCTTCGGCACAAGCAGTGACTCTGGCTATTCCCTAATAAGTACATTTGACACCTTTGGACACCATCTGCGACATGGAGTTGAGGTTTTACCCACGACAAAATGTCATCCACAACTTCAATGATTCCTTTTATTTCAAGGAACTTCATCAGACATAAGTCCCGATACTCATGAAGAAGTTGGGTCGCTTTGCTTATCGTTTTTTCATCCCAATAATCTCCACTGGTAGCATACTTAGGCTGGTCTTTTGATCCAATGCTGATTGTCCGTGTCTTCAGGGGCTAAGTCACTTTAGGGGCCTCGACTGCTGGTCCGTGTACGTCACAGTGTCCTTCTGACTCAGGAATATCAATATTGCGTGGATCGTCATCCTCGTCAATTACGAGGTTATAATATTCGACTGCATGAGCTTCTTGTGCTTTCCAATCAGGCCGGTATTCTACTACTTCTTGATCATCAAATGCCTTAGTATGGATTAGCCTGATAGCTGCATCTAAAGCTGGAAAAACTTCATTAGTAGAAAAGGTAAGCACAAAACTATCAACAAGACAATCCCAACTTACAGTATCCTGGCGGAGCTCATCCTCTGCATACCAGTTCTTTGCTATCGGTTCCAGAGTATGCACAAACCTATGTACCCATTCTTCCTGAGGTACATGCTACCATGCTTCGTAGCACTGTGCCAAATGCTCCTGAGGGCTAGTCTTTCCATCAAACCTGCTTTGAACCTCTTGGGGCTGATCCATAAATCTTAGGTGAAGGAACTTCTGACAAGATTTCCAACTATAAATGTTCTTCTTATGGCCATTCCACCATCTGGTTGCTGTGGCTCTAAATACTGAATCCAGAGTCTCCATTTTCTGTGAATATGGTATCTGGTCTGAGAATTGTTCAATAAACTATTCTGGGTCTGACAAGTCATCAAAAATAGGTAGGACTCTTACTTGTGCACCAAGCCATCTCATAGATTTGGTAATTCTGGCACATCTATGTCCATGCAGCTCACAAAGTATGTTCTTCCATTTTTCTAACCCATCATCTGAATCCGTCATGCAGGAGCTGTCACACTGCCAGTCCATGATACCTTCGGCAGTAGGATCAACATAATATTCTTCCTTCAATGTGATATTGTAGATGTGGTCCAAAACATCCTGGTATTCATCTCTTACTGGCTTTGTGTATCTCTCTCCTTGAGAAGGATCCAATGGGACTATGACTCTCAGTCCTTTCCCTTCGAAAGTCATCTATCTCTTCTTCAGGTTGATTACTACATCATTATCTATTGCCCATTCAATGCCTAGTAGTGCTGGATAGGGGTTCTTGTCATCAATTATTTCAATTACCTCAAAGTCTGCTAAGGTACTGACTCCATCAATATCTACTGATACACTAGGGAGTCTTCCTAGGGGCACAATTTTCTACTGATTGGCTAATCTCAACTGTGTAGGGGACCAATCAAGGGTAGGTTTTCCCATTTGTTCCTAGGTTTGCTTAGTTAAGACATTTACCTCTGATCCTAGGTCCAAGATAACATCAGTCATATCATACTCTCCTATCTGAGCATTCAATCTCATTTCCCTACCAGTTCTCCTGACTCTATTAACAGCTTTTGCCTGACCAGAAATTTGCTGAGGTTTGCAGGAAGCAATAACTTTCTGCAACTCACTTAAAGCATTCCGATTTCTTAAGAGCTTCAGACAACTCTGTAAAAAGGAGGACAGTGTACTTACTTTATCTGTCGAAGCTTCTTGCGGCTGCGAGTGCTGCTGATGTTGTTGCGCAGGTACTACTGATGTGTTGGGGTCAACAAAGTCTCTCTTGGCTTCCATGAATGTCTCTTTTTCTCTTTCGATATCAAATGTTGGGACTTTCACTGGGGCCTTACGAACCCAAGCCTTGTCAGGCTACTTCTCCTTATTCTGTACTTCTGTCGTAGCTCCACTCCGGGTAACAACATTAATGGATGGGGAAGGTATTTGATCGACGGAAATCATCTGAATATTCTGAGTAGGGGCATTGTTTCTTTCCTGAATCTTAGCTATCAACTACGGGCACTTCTCGATCACATGATATACTACTCGGCAATACCGACATGTCGTAGTTGGGTTCCGACAGTCTCTCGCTAGATGCCCGGCTTGGTTACAGTTGTAACACACAACCTATCCTCTTCCTCTACCGGCCATACCTCTTCGACCACGACCTCCAAAAGCACCTCTACCTGATGCACCATCATGGTAACCATAGCCATCAATGCTCTGTCCCTCATTTTGTACCCGATAAGCATTGTAAGTTCATTCTCTCATGAGGTCAAAGCTGTGACACTCATCTTTGTTGTGTCCCACTGATTTACAGAACTTACAATAAGGGTTCTTAGGGACTTGCAGATACCTCTGCAGAAGATAGCAGTCTTCAGGTTGATACTGGCCCATTGTCCTATAGATCTCACAATATAGAACACTAGGGTTGAACGGGTTTGGTGCACCAGAATTCAGGAAATTTCTTACCGCAAGACACTGTTCCTTGTCATGACCTTCTGTCCGACATTGTGTACACCAAAACTCTTCACGACCGATTTTTCATTTCTTCATATCGTGAAGCTCCAGAGACATCACTCCCAACTGCACTTGGATTTGAGCAATACCAGAATTATCTTTGACAGGAGTGGTTTCAAGATTCATCGCGATTTCTAGAGCCTCCTGTTGGTCAGCAACCTTCTGTTGCATGAGTGGAGTTCTGATATGTGGTAGCAACGCTACAATGAACCATTCCTTGTGCTGTGTAGGTCCAATGGTGAAACTGACTTGGTCTAGCAAAACTTTGAACCTTTGATCAAAGTCCCACACTGATTCGCCATGCCTCTACTGGATCTCTTTCAATTCAGTGATACACTGCGACTCTGATTTCGGCTTCTTAAATTCCTTTATCATTGTTGCTTTTATATTAGCCAAGACATGGTTCTAAGTGCTGGAAAAATTCATGAACCAGGTTAGAGCGCGGTCTCTGAAAGAAGTAACCAGCTGCACTCTTTTTGTATCTTGATCTATAATGGTCTTAGCAGTCCACACTGCTTCGCATAAAAACCAGAACTGTTATGGATCCTATGATCCAGTTCCTTTGAAAATAGGGAGCTTAATGTTGTCATTCATATGGGCCATCGCGGGTCTAGGGGGGGAGGGAGGGGGACTGGTAGTAGGCGGGGGGGAACTTACTGGGGTAGACTGACATGCGACAGGAATAATCGGGATAGGGTTACTTTCAGACTATGATGGGTTCTCAGGAATAATAGGTCTTCGCTGCGGGGTTACCGGAGGGTTTCCAATAGAAGGGGTTTCTTCGGGCTCTGAGACTGTTGGACTTACGGGGTTAGACTCAGTATTCTGACCTAGGGTATAGGACTCAAAATTTCTCGTGTACCTTTTACCACTTCGCAGCAAACCACTTTGATCATCGAAGGTACTTTCACTTGCAAACATAAGTTAGTAGTGCTAAATCTAATAGTCTGATTCAATGACCAATATACCTTTTTCAGCCAATAGCATTTTAATTCTCAAACTAAATGAATTCAGCTACTTACCCCTTGGTCCTTTGAAGAACTGTCATTTGGCTTCGCTAAAGGACGTACTTGTGTTAATGGCGAACTCCATCACAAATGCTTCAAGGGTTCGCGTTGTCCAGAAATCAACAGCGCGGGATATCTCATTGTTCACCCTTTTCAGTATATTAATTCTTGTGGGCGTCCAATCAGGAAACTGATGTTCTTGGAAGTTCGTCCTTCTCTCTGTTAACCTGGATAACCATTGGTGCAACTCTATTTGGATACTACCAAAGAAAATTTCATACACATCAGTAAAAACATACCTTTGTAAAAATTCGTGTGCACTATGACGCAGATCTTTGTTCTCTTGTACAGCAAAGTTCAAATAAGTCTCTTCAATCCAATCACCGATTTCTTTCACTGAGGGTCTCCAAAACATAGCCCTCAAGGTACAACGTAAACCCCTCTTGAGCAGATACTGAGTTCAACCACCAACGAAACCAATTTGTTGGGCTATAGGGTAGACCTGGGCTTTATACCATTAACTTCGCACCAACAAAAGACCCACAGTGTTGGCCCTTTTGGAAACAACCTGCGAGCAGGTTGCAGTCTTACTTGAAACAGCTATGGGGTGCCGCAGAATCAGGTTTCTGCAAGCAGAAGAGGGATATTACTGTACCTTTAGCTTCTAACAATTATAATCATAAAATGCAGAGCTTTAATAGTTACTTATTTAACTTCGCGGTTAGATAAACAAACAATGCCTTGCTTAACCCTTTACTGGGAATTCCAGCGAAGTTAGTATTTAGCAGTGATCTTACTTATCAGTTATATCTTTATCAATGCATAAAAGAACATAACAACAACACAAAAAAAACCACAACACACGATATAGCATGGTTCACCCCCAGTTTAGGGGTTACATCCATAGAACTGTGTTTTATTTAACCCTTTACAAAAACCACAGTTCTGATTTGTGCAGTTAGCTGCAGATCCCTTCAAGTCCTCAAAGCCGTGCACACAGCTGCAGGCCTCTACACACACAGCTACATATTTCCTTAATCACCCAAAACCCTCTGTGCACACAGCTACAGAGGTCGTCCACGCACACAGCTGGGACTTAACCTTCTTACAACAAGCCTTAGCTTCGCATTAATTCATCTTACATCAAAATCCTAAACTGAATTCTTTACAAGAGTGCTTATTTATAGTGCACTTATTACAAAACCATGGGCTTAAACCATGGGCACCCCGAACCCTAAACCCTGGACTTAAACCATGGGTTTATTACAAAAAGAAGGTTTTTACTCAACCCCGACACCCCTAAGACTGTTTTGAGTCGTAACTCCGCTTACAACTTCCACAAAAACTGCGGAGTTACCAAATTTAGGGACCGTTAAGGTGCGCGCCCCAACAATTGGTTTGACAAATTGGGATTTATGATCATTTTCCACTACTACATTTTGATCCAAAATCTGACGGAAAAATTCGACGGCGCGTGGATTTCTCTTTTTAAACTTATCAAAAATCACAAAGATACATTTTTTTTGTAAATGTGGCCACAAGCGTCGATTAAGCGACGGCTATTCTCATAACCGTTTCTTAACCGACGGTTATTCTCATAACCATCACTTAACTGACGGCACGTTAGGCAGGAAGGAAGGTCATTTAAACAAACAAAGAAAAGCAAAAATTCACATAGGGCGCGGAACCTACAAATTCCATACCCGCCAAGGATTCACCTTTTAGCATAATACCGTGAGAAGGCTGTCTGTTTGGCCTACCTAATGGAAACACAGATCACATAGCTCAACTCACTGCAGATCCAGGGGTCGTATAGATCCATATATTTCCCCACACATATTGATATTGTATGCACAGTTTGCTCAAATTAACCACAGTACTGGATTTCGAGTGAATAGAAATTTCCAGGATATAATGTCTTACGCATACCTTTTCAAGTACATTGTCATAGGAGACACTGGTAGGCATCTTGATCTATATAAGTTCATTCTATTCTATGTGTATCCATGGAAAATTGAATTGCACTTTCACTAGAATGAATGAAATGATAAGTGTTTTGGTGTTTGGCAGGAGTGGGGAAGTCATTCCTATTGCTGCAATTCACGGACAGGAGGTTCCAGCCAATGCATGACTTGACAATCGGGGTGGAATTTGGGGCGCGCATGATCACCATTGGCAACAAGCCCATTAAACTTCAGATCTTGGATATAGTAACACCCTATCAATTTCTCATTGTTTTCTTTTTACTTTTCATCTCGTGTATATGCTACCCCTCATAGAATTCATCCTGAAATTGTAATTGGCACAGACCCATTTACACTCGGAATAGGATATGTACCGAACCCATCTTGATATGTTGGCGATTTGTGTGAATTTGAGACATGCATCCTTGAGCTTCATAACCTTGATGTGCATATGAAATGAGCCCCTGGTTTAGATGGGTCTGTGTCAGTTACCATCCATTTTCTCACTGGCTTCTATTCTTCTTCTTTTCATTTTGTATGTATGTGATACTATGCAGAATTCAACTTGAAAATATAACTAGCAGAGCCTCATTTACACCCGGTATGATATGCGCCGAACCCATCTTGATATGTTGGTCATTTGTGTTAATTTGAGGCATGCATCCTCGAGCATCACAACCTTGAGGTGAATATGAAATGATACCCTGGTTTAGAGGGGTCCGGGGCAGTTACTATCCATTTTCTCATTGGTTTCTATTTTTTGGTCCTTTTCTTCCTTACATCTTGTATGTATGGGATCCCTACAGAATTCATCTTGATAGGCCACCCCACCCTCACCGCCGCTATAGAATGCATTATGCTTCCAAGTGTTGTAAATGTCTATGATATCTCCCAACATTTCCAACTTTTTCCAAGGTTTTCAGGTTTATTTTTCTGAGTTTTTTTCCAAATTTTCCAGGTCCAAGCTTACGTTTTTTGACATTTTCCTACATATTTCCAATTTTCTTTTTCCGGCCCTTGGTGCTGTATTCCCGAAAATAATTTTTGCAACAAGGGCTTCAATCAGAGGATTTTCTAAATTTGCATTTGTTCCACCTTGGATTTCAATATTATTCTATATGGAAATCCATGAATTAGATGCTCTAACATCGTATGAGGTCATATGTTCTTTCCCATGTTTGAATCAATTCTTTGAGAGGGAAGGATGTCAGGATTTTTATTTTGCGTTTAGACATGTTTCTCATTTTACAAATGGGAATCATGTCTAGCACAGAATATATTAAGAAAAAATAGCCATTTTTAAAAGTTATCTCTCATACGTTTATGGGAGTAGTCTTCCTTCATTGCTGTTGTTTTTGTCTTTGGCTCTTTATTTCTGTTACTCTTAGTTTTCTGTTTCAGTTACACTAATGGTAGCAGTAGTAGTTCCATTTTGGGTACGTAAACATTGCAGTGTTTTAGAAAATTAGAAGTGCTAGGTTATGGAGCTGCTACATACAGTATACCTTAAATATTCATCCATTGTTTCCTCACATTTTCTCGTTGTTTTTCATGTTCATACATAACGTCGTTACACAGATATGATTTTTACTGGGTGTCTTTATTATTACTGTTTGTCTAGTTGTTTCTGTTTTTTTCTATTTACCCAATTGTTTTTGCTACATTGCTTAGTCTGTTGTGCTAATGTTATTGTTTTATCCACATTCTAGAATTTTCATGGTACTTTTAATTTTTTTTATATGCAACCTACTAGGAGAGATCATGAAATTCAAGGTACATTGACAAAATTGTGCTCTCATGACTGCTATTTATGATTAAGCCATGGTTTCTTGCCTTCATACTTTATATATCATATGTCCCAAACACATTGTTGAATGTACAGCTAAAGAGTTGCTAAGTGTGTTTGCTCACACTTTTCAGAATACAAGCAGCCAGGGACTAAAGGTAAGCTGTGTCTCAGCCATGATTTAGAACTCCTATATAGATATTTTTTCCTAAAAGTTGAATAAGCATTTTCTCTTCATGTTCTTGTCTCAGGTGGCCATGTGCAGTGCTTATGTTCAGATAGTTAATACATTTCCACCACATATTTGGAACTTAGACATGCTTGTTGAACTTTTGCACTACCCTGGACCTTGTTTCCAGCTTGTGAATTGTATTCAAGTCGCTGTGGAAATATTGGGTCCTCGGGCTGTAGGAGGTCAAGTTGAAACAAATGGTGCCAAAGAAGCTGAGCCATCCTTGAGTGACTTGGAACCAGAAAGGGTCTCTCCTGTCAGGAAGAAAAGGGTCAGCAAAGATGGTATAAATATACAGATCAAACGTCTAAAGACATTTGATGAAGGATTCTTGAAGTTGTACGGCATGCCATGTGTCACTGGTTCATCTTCAGGTTCTGAAATTTGGACCAAAAAAAGTACAGTCCGTGATGTTTCTATAAAATCTTCAGGAATTCCATTTTGACCTCTGTATCCCAAGCTATAGCAATTTTCACTAGGTGTCCTATTTAGGGATGAATTCTGGAAGAGGCTAGAACCCTAACTTGGAGGGATCATATCTCCTATAACATAGTGAATATGAGGCTGAAGTTTGGATATAGTGTTCATCAAGATTATATCTTCAGTCTATACAATTTTCAGCTCCTAAACCTTCGCCAATATGGGGATATAGCGAATATACCAAAACTTAGCAGTTTTAGTATTTAGGCTTTTTCTAGCTCTAGGTCAAACTAGGGTTTGACTTTCCCGGAGTTTCACCCAACCAAAAATCTTGATCCAGGTCTCTAAACTTTGATTTTGATGAGGAAAGAAATCCTATGTTGGGCCCACTCAAAAATTCTTCTTCTGTAAGAAGCCCTAATTTCGTACATCGAAAACTGTAAATGCTCGAAATCGAATTCCGCTTCGACAGAAAGATGTGCCCTTCAATGGAGAGTCAGCTTAGCCTTCTTTTGCTGATCGATTGTGGAGAGAGAACCCAAAAGTAAGAATCCCTAGATTTTGTAGCTGCACAATGTCCTCTTTTCAGGGTGGCTCTGATACCATGTTAACTTTTCATATGCTTAGCTAATACATCAGTACTTCATTTCATTTTCACAACAAAAGCATATAAACAGGATCACTGAAAGATAGACAAGCAAAACCATACAAAAGAAACACAAATATTTATCTTGGGAAAACCCTAAAGGGAAAAAACCAGCAAAAGCTTCCTCAATATAGATGCCCCAAAAAGATAAAAGATAAAAGATAAAACCAGCAAGGAGATCAAAGCTTGATCCTCCTCCTTCTCTAGCTACTTCTCTTATCCACTAATGCGCTACACAAGTGAGAGTGTGTGTCTCAAATGAGGAGTACCACACCTCTATTTATATTCATCCGTTAACTTTAACTAAATCATTCGACACATAGGCTCGAGTTACACATGTAGGCTCAATTAACCACATTGGGGTGGTAATGACCCACCTTTACAATTAGAGGGGACTACCTCAGGACTCTTATTAGTTCTTCCGATTAGAAGCATCGGGGTACAAATTAATACAAGTGGTTCTCTTGGTAGGATCATCGGGGACCACAAAAGATACATATAGAATATTCTTCGAAGTTAGAATATTTCAACAATGAGAACATTAAGAAACATAAAAAATGCCAAGGTAGAGGAAGCTTGATGGAAAAAAACCTGGGTAGAAATCAAAGAATGGGCCTATGTGGATAATAAAATGACACAAGAAGAAGAGAAGATAATCCATTGTACCATTATGAGTTACATGAACACACCTTTCATGGTGATTTTTGGAGGAATAAAAGAAACCGCTGTAAAATTTACTATTAGTCGGTATCACAATGGCAAATTCTACTTCGACACGCCAGTAGAAATTTTTGGTGAATTCATATACAAGCTTACCGATCTCTAAAAATAGGGTGACCCTGTTCCTATTGGCATAAAATAAGGATAGGTAGAACGACTAATAGGAACACCAATGGGGAAGAACTCGAAAGGGCTAATGATCAGTCAAATACAATCCTAGACACCACAAATCATGGCCAAAATCATAGCGACAAGACTCACCCCTACAGGTCGAGTGAGCGACCTGAAGTCAGACATGTTGGAAGCAGTTGACACAATAGAAGACATAGTGAAAGTTTATCATTGGGCTCAGTATGTCACCGACATGATCAAGACCATATGTGATAAATTCCAAGAGTTGGTTGGAATTATCAGGTTCCCATAACTGATAATTTGGATAGCCATGTACCATTTATGTCCAATCGGGGACAAAAAATTCCAAGAACCTAACAAATATCACATGTGTAGGTTCAAACAATTATCATAGAATGGAACACTGAAAGAACTGAAAAATGGCAAAGTAATGGTGGAAAATTGGTTCCAGGCTCTAAATGTCCAGACAACTAGATGGAGGGTGCCTCAGAACATCCAAAAGAGTTTACAAAAAATAGAAAACATTTAATTAGAGCTCGACAACACTGCATTTTGGTACATGCAGGTAGCAAAAGCAAAATCAAAACCTCTCTACTATTACCCAAAAGTCAAGGAGATTTTCCAAGAACTAGCTTAACAGTCCAATACCAAGCTATCGATACTAGCAAAGGCTAAAGAAATAAATTAACCAATTTAAGAACCATTGATCGAACAAGAAAAAGAGGAGGATTATGAACTCCGCTTATATATCAGTACCTTCATGTCAAAAGATATACCAGCAAAATTCAACTCAAAACGGTGCCATAACCTATCCAAATGGGAAGCACAATGACTGAACATCAGGTGGCTATACCAACAGAAAGAAATATCATCCCGACTCACCAACAGGAGGAAGGAGAAGATCAAATAGAAGAAGATATTGAATCAGATAATCCAAAATATGCTATGACAAAAGAAAACTTAAAGAAAATAACAATGAAATAAGAGTCTCAAGGAAGAGGAAAGAAAATCAGGAAAAAGGGAAGGGGAAGTGTAATATTATCCTATCTGAATCAAAATACAAAGAAGAACTATTGGCTACTATTGTCAACATCATAGAAGATGCAACAATAAATAAAATTCTAGTCGAAACACAATTCAAGCAGTTCTTCGACGTAGGAGCAAATCAAGGAAGACCGAAAAAGGTAAAAAATGAAACCACTTCAGTCGATGAGAACATTGTTGATCTAGTATCTACACCCCACCCCTATCCCCAACCCATATCACATAAGAAGATACCCCACAGCTCCTCACCATCATCCTTGTCAACATCTACAAGAACTTTATGCCAGAGAGACTAAAAGAACGATTCAACCATGATGGTGATTTCCAGGCATTCATCGAAAAACTACCTGAACTACTCACCTTTGTTCATTAAATTACCACCAAATGTCTACTAATTGAATCTGGTTCACCACACCAGATCCGCTCTTAGAAAATCGTGCAAATACCCCAGAAACCAAGATCTATGGGAACTATCAAGTCCATATTCTTAAGGAACCCCAACAAGACATCTCAAATTGTTGCAAGCCTCACTTCATCATTTACCCCATCAGATGTATCAAACCCCTTACCATCTAATGAACTAGTAAGAGACTTGAAAGAAGATAACCAAGAAGATATGTTTGCAATCAACTAGGTGATTGACAATCTATTCTCTGATGACCCAGCCAATTCACCAGCAGAAGTTGAAGATCCACTGTCAACTGAAAATATCCCCACTACACCAATTACACCAGACCATTCACCATCTCCATCACCACCTTCCAATCCTGAACCCTTTCCAAACCCTGAACCACCTATTTCAACTCCCCCGGATACACACCGAGCTGCAAGTTCCACCCAAGAAGCTCAACCAAAAATTCCACCAACCAATGAAGATCAGCAGCCATGAAACTAGCCACAGGAAGATCAACCACTTCCAGAACCACAAACAGAATGACAGACAGACTAGCATAGACACAAAAGAAAAAGAAAATACAAAAATAAGAAAGAACACCACAAAGAAAAAACACTAACAATGATCCACCTCAGCCAACTTGGATCGACTATTGCATTCAACAAAATGAAACTCAACGATGGAGAATTGGGTCAACTCCTAGAAACCCTCACCACAAAAGCAGCAACAAGAATCTAGACTAGACGAGAGCAGCTCGACAACACTAAGAATGAGCAAATTGAATTTTTGACAAAATGAAAAACTCTAATCCAAACAGTACTACTGGGACCAATAGAGGCGGACACCGACAAGCCACTGGAAAAAGCATATCAGCTATTTGAAAGTGTGGTGTCGACCCTACAAATACACCTACAAAATACAAAGGAAGATCAAAAAGAGGAAACATCTAGACTACTAAGGCAATAGTATACAACATTCTCAAAAGCGCACAAAGTACTACAGGACCACTTGGAAGAGTCCATCATCATAGCAGAAGTACTCCATGATTTGCCTACCTATTACGGACAAGTATTTCAGCAGACCCACCAGACTAGTCAACAAATTCAAATTCTAGAAACGAGGCAAGGCATCGAAGAAACAATGAGAAGTAAAATACAAGAACATATTGTATTATAAATATCCAAACTACAGAAACTGGAGAAACAAGCACACCAATGTGTGCAGCAAGCACTACCGAGCCTCAACAAACTGGATACAATCTGCTCGCAGATGAAGAGACTACTGGAAGCAGCAGAAGAAAAATATCAATCCATGGGACCTAACATGGAAATCATCATAGATCTTTCCATAGAGAATAGAATTTCAACTCTATCAAGAATCACAACCCTGACTATCGACATCCAGAACATACTACAGAATTGGACAAAATTTCAATACCTACTGGCCATTATAGCAGAAGCCATTGTGTAAGTTTGTGTGCAGAAATGACCAACCATCCAAATACATAGTCCATGAAGACAAACAGTAGTAGAAGTAACTACGCAAGACAATACACTATTGAGTCTATCCCCTGTTTCTTTGGGATGAAGAATGATTTTGATCTTGGGGGAGATGTTGGAGGAGCTAGTCGGTGAGCCGACTAGTCGAATAGCCGACTAATTAGAGATTAGGTTGGCCGCATGAGGTTGTGTCAGTTGAGCGAATCGACAGGTAGTTATTTCTAACTGTTTGTAATCATATATATTAGGCTATTGAGCCAGATGAGAACTTGGTTAAGTTTTATGTATGTATGGACCCTCATGTTATAATATAATCTGTTACTTCCTTATCTATATTCTTGTCTCTTGTGTCTATTATGTTTATATGATTCTATGTGTATTACTGGTAACCCTGTGTGATATATGACATTACAACAGTTGTGCACCATCAAGAAGAGAGGCATGCAAAAAGTGTGAGAGGTCTGGCATATGGATCGCAGAATCCATGATAAAAGACATAGAGAACATTGAATGTGTGAGTGAATCATTAATAGCAATAGCAGCTCCATTAGTCACTTCTTTTTCATGAACAACATCATAAGAAGATGAATCAAGGTCTTCTACTTCAAGAGACATAGAAAAACAAGGCTCTTCAATATTTTCTTCTTGATTGAAAGAGGAAGCATTCAAATCAAAGAGAGTAGTAGCAAGAAGAACTGTATGAGAAACTTCTTCTTCATGATCAAATTCATAAGATACTATAGAGGTTGAGACATCTTGAGAGAGAGAGAGAAATAATTGAGGAGCTAGAGGTACTCTCCACATAGCTAGAAGGATCCTCATTGTCCTTTCCCAAAACTCTATCCAGTGTTCTCTAGAGATCCTTTGGGTAATCAACAAAATCAATAAGGTAGCACATGCTTGGAGAGATAGCTAGAAAAATAGCTCCAATTTCTCTATCATAGTCATTCAACCAGTCACTTGGCTCTTCATAAGACTCTTCACCAGCTCCAATATCTCATAGAGACCTTGTCTCTTTAGATATGAAATCATCTTCAATTTCCACTCTGAATAGCTTGTGAATGGAGAAAGAAGAGGAACTGATACTCTTGAATCAATTCGTAGTTGAACCTGCAAAATAAACCTGCAAACCTGAAAAGGAGGATTAATTAATGAAATCTCAAAGATCTAATATCATGTAGATCTTTGATATCGTCAGCTGATACCATGTAGAAATTCTAAAGCCTTTATGGCACAAGGAATTTCATAAACAGGCTAAGGATCTAGGTAGACAATTAAGCTCATAGAGAATTGTAGAGAATTAGCATAAGGAGAGAAGAAGAAGAATTAACGAATACACATTAATGAATGATAAATAAATGATAATTGATATTATTACATAGTTAATACACCCTTATAAAGGAAAAAGAAGTTTCTAGAAGATAACTCGAGCTAGCTCATAAAGAAGGCTTACTAATTATGATAAACTCCATAGTTGACTAAAGCACTTTCCCAATCTACCAAGAACCTCACGAATTAGCAATAGCATGTGTGAGTGATAATGAGTGAAGGAAATACTTGCTAATCCTATAATATGGAGAGAAAATAATGGAGGATGGGTTGGCAACAAAAGTTTCAAGTTTCCTAGTTGACTAGCTTTACCTTATCCATAGAAAAGCATGATAAAGAAGATAAAGTAGAATAAAGAAGAATCTATTGTAAAGTACAGTTAACAGTTCTGGATGGCCATAAAGTGGTCAATATCAACCCAGAATTAGAAATAAATCATTCCTAGGATATAGATGGCAAGTGTTGACTCTAAGGTGCAAGTGGATGCCAACTATCTAAGTTAATGGGTAGGAAATTATTAAAATAAAGATTAATTATTTTATCAGTGGGCTTATTATATTCCAACAAAGAGCATTCCACCCCCTAAGGAAACCTCCACTAATGTAGTAGATCCCAAAGGGAAGGAGAAAAAAGAAGATAATCCAAGGAGCTCAAATAAAGGGTATACTTCTTTCAGTCTGGAGGATGAAATTGCAAAGATAAAAATATTTGTCCCTCTCACTAAATTGATGAAAAATCCTAAATATAATTCCAAAATTTCCACAGTATTGAAGGCCCCAGGAAAATTTTATGAAATGTTAGATTTCCTAAATATCCAAGATGATAATCCCACCTTCCTATTTGGACCTTGTGTGGAGTAGTCTTCTGATGAAGATACTCCCCATTTCTATGTCAGTCTGAACATTCATAATTCCATCTTACAGAATGCCATGTATGATTCAAGAGCCTCTCACAATTTGATGTTGAGGATAGTCCTGGAGGAAATAGGATTGTAAGTGACCAGGACATACAAATACATCTTCTCTTTTGATTCTAGCAAAGTCAGGTGTCTAGGACTGATCAAACATCTAGTCGTCTCCTTATCCCAAATCCCTGCAAAAAACATGGTCATGGATGTAGTTGTAGCTTATGTTCCTCCAAAGTTTTGGGATGTTGTTATCAATATCTTGGGAAGCCAAGATTAAAGGTTCCCTTCAAATGGATATGTCCTATGTCACTATCCCTATATTTGGAGCACAAAGAAGGCTTTTTAGGGAGAAAAATTTAGCATACATGATAACTATTGCCGAAAGGCCAAACATCCACACCATGTATGCATTGGACATTGATATGGGATCAACTATTTTCTTCATAGAAGGAGACACAAACAATTGCAGTTCATAGAACATTGACTTTGTACCCACTCAGAAAGAGCTAGATGGAGTATCGTAGGTACTTTTTTATGGAGTAGCATGCAGAGAGGGGGAAGGAGCTAGAATTTGGGTGAGATCCCCAGGAGGGAGAAATTTTAACTACTCCTAAAGAATTTATTTTGATTGTACAAATAATGAGGAAGAATATGAGGATATGGTGTTATCCTTTCATATCCTTAACGATTTTTAATTCCATAGGGTAATGATACATGGATATTCTAAAATGGCCATTAAACAAATGACAGGTGAATATCAGGCTGAC
The DNA here is from genome assembly GCA_001517045.1 of Pseudotsuga menziesii. Lineage (NCBI taxonomy): Eukaryota > Viridiplantae > Streptophyta > Pinopsida > Pinales > Pinaceae > Pseudotsuga > Pseudotsuga menziesii. Next base: position 359,508 of record LPNX010982216.1, on the reverse strand, counting down.
ACCCAATAATGAGAAGTTACAGGAATTTTGCCTAGGACCTGATAGCATGTTTTGAAGAGTACAAGTTTAATATAATCCCCAGGTTATTGAATTATATAGTTGAATCTTTCACCACTTGTGCTACTATTTTTAGGGTTCCCATGTACCCCGGTGGAAAATATAAAATTGAGGTCAGGAATAGGCCCATTGTCCTTGATAATGTCAAAAGTTGGAAAGTCTATGAAGATGACAAGAAGATCTATAATTTCCTCAATCTCATCGAGGAGTTTGATGAACTAACTAATGATGAACAAAATGAGCTTCTAGAGGAGGATTCCCCCACTCTAGAACCCTTTCAAAACCAGATTGCTACTCCCAAATAAATTCCCCATGACGAGGGTGTTACTCTTGTTGAAGATGTTGATATCAGTGAAACTAAGGTATCTTGGGATCCATAGCTATAGGAGGCTGATGGAAATCATGAATATGTGAACAATATTTGTGGAAAGGAAATCCTCCAGCTAAAAGATAACTCTATCCCTAGAGGTTTAGTTCCTTTAGAAAATATTTTTTATTGTAACGATGTTGCCAAGGAACCCTAGTTGGTCTGAAGTTGTGAAGACATAGAATATGTTAACATTGGGATAAAATAGCATTCCAATATCATCAAGATATCAAGGACCCTCTCATCAGAAGCCTAGAAAAAATACATCTCGTTGACGAAACCATATTCATATGTGTTTTCTTGGAGATACAGTGACCTGAAGGACTATGATACATGCATAAGACAGCATACCATACCACTCAAGAAGGACGATGTGCCTTTCAAACAAAAGTTGAGAAGAATGAATCCCAAACTAATGCCCATGATAGAAAAGGAAATCAAGAAGCTATTTGAGGCCAAAATAATTGTGGCCCTCATATTATCACTTTGGGTGGCAAATATGGTCTCTGTTAGGAAAAAGAATGGGGAAATGAGAATATGAACTGAATTCATGAACTTGAATAGATTTTATTTGAAATACCATTACCTACTTCCAAAAATAGAACATATATTGCAGACACTAATGGGTTCACAGAGGATCTCCACTCTGGATGGTTTCTTAGGTTATAATCAGATCGTGGTGCACCCGAAGGATTAAGAAAAGACAGCATTCACCACACCCTATGGCACTTTCATGTATGCTAAAATTCCATTTGGTCTCATGAACGCAAGAGAAAAATTCCAACGATCCATGGACATAGCCTTCATCAATGAAAAACAAAATATCTTGATAATATATTTGGATGACATCACTGTCTTTTCATAGTATGATGAGGAGCATGCTGCACACCTTCTAAGAATGTTTAAGAAATGCAAAAATTTTGGCATCTCCTTAAATACAAAGAAGTCTTTCTTTTCTATAAAATAAGGGAATATTTTGGGGCATATAATATCTTAGGAAGGAATTAGGATATATCCGAAGAGGGTGGAGACAATCAGCAAAATCAAGCTCCCTCGAAATAAATTCGAAGTTCAATCTTTCCTGGAGAAGGTAAATTTTTTGAGAAGATTCATTATTGCTTTTGCCAAAATGATGAAATATATAACATACATGTTGGGAAAATATAAAGAAATCAAGTGGAATCCTGAAGCCAAAAAATCATTTTAAGACATAAAGAAGGCTATATTTGAAGCAGTTGTACTTGCAAACCTTGATTTTTCTAAGGATTTCCTCATATTTTCATTTTCCTCATAGCACACCATGGCAGGGGTATTGCTGCAAAAGAATCCTGAGGGACATGAACAACCCATTTCTTTTTATAGAATACCCTAAGAGATGCTCCCATGAATTATAATATCCTCGATAAGCAAGCTTATGCCCTGGTGCAAACCTTAAAGAATTTTCAAGTACACAGTCTACATTTCTATATCATTGTCATGTTCCCACCAGCACTGTAAAGGATATTCTGACCCAATTTGATCCCGAGGGACAAAGGGGAAAGTGGATAGCTGTCCTACTTGAGTATGACCTAGAGATAAAGCCCACAAAATTAATTAAAGGCAAGGGACTATCCAATCTTATGGCCCAATCCAACTGTGATGCTCTCATCCTGCACATGATTTCTGACTTGTCAGTAGAAGAGCAGAATCTTCAGGGAAAGCTAGGTTCCCCATTAGGTGATAATTTTTTGTCATCCCCATGGAACAATGATATCATTTTTGTGTTACAAAATCTACAGGCCTTACAATGTTTGGAAAATAAAAGGGATGGAATTCTCAAGTAGAAAGAATCTAGGTTCTGTATCTTAGAGAGAAATTTCTATTGGAAGGATCTAGGAGGAGTGTTGTTGAAATATGTAGATGAGAAGGAGGAAAAAAGGCTCATTGAGGAATTCCAAGCAGGAGAATGTAGAGGCCATCACTACTGGAAGGCCACAATAAATGAAATCATGAGGGCAGGTTTCTATTGACCCACCATCTTCTCCAATACTCATAAGAATGTTGGTTCCTACCACAAATGTCAAACCTTTGAAGGGAGAAGGAATCTATTACCATTACCTATGAAACCCATACATGTTGAATCCCCTTTCCAACAATGGGGGATAGATTTCATCAGAGAAATAAATCCACATTCCTCAATATAGTGAAGGTGGGTGCTCACTTCCATTGACTACTTCACTAAAGGGATTGAGACCATCCCCATAAGAAAAGTTGCTGAGACAGTGATCATGCAGTTTCTGGAGGAGAATATACTATTAATATTTGGGGTCCCCAGAATGATAATCAATGATAATGCTCCTTCTTTCAACTCAAATAATATGGTTGTGTTTTGTTCGAAATATCACATACAGTTGGGACATGCCATAACCTACTATCCTCAGGGAAATGGTCTAGAATAATCTTCAAATAAGAGCCTCATGAGAATAATCAAGAAGCTGCTACAGGATAAAAATAAATATTGGCACACTAAGTTAATCCATGCTTTGTGGGATGACAAAATTAGCATGAAGAAGTTCATTGGCACCTCACCTTTCTAGCTGGAATATATCTCTGAAGTGATTTTTCCTAATTCCCTGAGCTTTCCAGTGATGAAATTGATACAGGAAGTAGAAACAGAGACATATACAATATAGAGGAGGATGTATTAGTTGATTAAAATCCAGTAGCAGAGGGAGTAGTTATTTGATAGAACCCAGAAGTTTCAGGAAAAAATGAAAAAACGTATTTGACAAAAAGACTAAGTCTGATGATTTCCATTTAGGAGATGTAGTTTTGTTGTGGGATGCACCACATGATGTAGTTTCCACTGTTCTTCTTCACATAGCTTGATCGCAAATCAATGGCTGGTAAATTTTATGTCAAAGATCGACGGTGCGTAAAAATGGTGACATGCACACAAGATAAGTATCTTTTCATATTTTTGAAATCAGTTAAAGTCCTGCAGGTTTCAATGACTATGATTGATGGTGAGGTAATATCAATAGTGGAGAACAATTCCACCAATGAAACAAGCATGGGAAAATGAAATTTTGACATCTACAAAATCATTTAAAGGTTCTGTAGGTTTCAATGACTCAAATCAAAACTGATCTAGATCCACAGTCGAGAAAAAATATGCTAGTTCAAAGTGTCATTCATTTAAATCTCCAGAAATCAGCTAAAATTTATAAAGAAGGCAAGTTTAGACATGTGTCTCTATAACCTTTTTTTGATTTCAATATCAATGATCCATGACGATTTCATCGGTTAAATATGTATGTAGTAAAGGAGAAAATATGTTATGGAACATCAAAGGCGCTTTGAGCCGTCATTTTCATCCAGTAGGCATGGTTTTCGGGTGTTCAATTTCCCATTTTTTTCCATCATGTGTTCCCCAGCATGTTCTTCTCTTTTGTTTTGTGATCATGGTGAATCTGTTAGGTCATAGGCTGTTAGGATTTTATGATCATTTGGATTTGATCCCCCATTTTTTGTAATTGATTTTGAGGCTTTGTTTCAAGGTAGGTCTCAGGAGCCCAGGACTCTATAAATATACCCTCAAAAGAGGAATAAAGGGTTGGAACTTTCATTCATAGGTCTTAGTGCTTGGGTTTTGTAGCTATATTATTTTCTTGGAAGCTTTAATGAAAACTATGCTTTGAGTTTTCTCAGATTCATCAAGTTGTTTCCTATTCAGTCTGTGTTTCCTATATTTAATTTTCATATATGTGTTTTCTTCCAATACATTTCTAGATTGTATGCAAGGAATTCATTTATTTTAATACACTTTCCATCATAAATCATATTTTTTATGTGGTGGTAATGGCTGTGATAGAATTCATCCACAGATACATGCTATGTTTCATTTATTTACCCTCTATTATATTTATCCTGAAGGTGTTCCTAGAGATCCATCCTTTGATAGATGCCTCTAGTTTTCACTGGGATCGTTCCTCATTTCCATCTGTCATCACTTCAAGATAATTTGACTGAACATAATTTCCATTTTGCCTTAGATTTCATACGAAAATCACCACTCATTAATTTTTTAATCCCCTTCAATATTTTCAGGTTATGACTCCATTTCCCAATGGTATTTCTTGTCTGTTTTTTTGACCATTTTTAATCTGTAAATATATTGCTACTACTAGAATCTATTCTTCTGACGGCTTGTTTAAATATAAATGTATATGTGAATTATCCTGTGACATAGAGAGAGCCCTCTCTGATTGTAAGGCTAGACTACAGTCTAAATATTGGTTTGAAATGGTTACCCCTGTGACTTCCTACCACAACCATAGGAAAATTACAGGGTGATAATAGGTCCTGATATGAATAATATTACAGAGTACCATGTAGTGATTGGTTTGTTAACTGAAGCTCTAACTATTTATGTGAGTCAAATTAAGGTTTGTTTAGATTCAGAGTTAGTTGTGCATCAATTAAACCAGGTCTACACCATCTGTAACCCCTTACTTTTTCGTACATTCTAAAGAGTTCAAATTTTAGAGAGGTCTTCTGAGAATGTTTCCTACCATCACATCCCAATAAATTTAAATTATGTAGCTAATTCATTGGAAAATTATGTTTTGGATTGGTATTTTGCTCACATTTGAAGTTCATTTTAAATTCTGATTACATGTAAACAATCACATAAACACATTGCTAACACCTAGAAATGTACCCAGGTTGTGAAAGATAAATATTGGGGTAACAACAAAACTGATTTAGACTGTATTTCTGACCCAATACAATCAGAGAGGGATCTATCACTATATACAAGTTTTCACACCCAAAATATTCAATCGGATACAGTTAGAAGGTCAGATGTATGAAAAAGACAAGTTTGTTTTGTAAATTTTGGTGGGACAAATAATGGAGGATACCATTAGGCCATCGAGACAACTAATCAATGTGGAAATTGAACCCAAGTGATAGAACAATTACACTCACAAAATTGCTAATCAAACATGCAAAATTAACATCAAAGGAGACTGAAATTGGAGCATAACACTAATCTGTATTGAATAAGTGTGAAAATAGCCAACCTTATGAAGTAATAGGCTGCTGGAATATATAATTACATAGATATTTGAATTCATAAGCATGCCATTCGAAATACTCAAAAAATAGGCTTACTAAATCTAGTCAAATCCCCTATAGGTGTGTAAAGCAATTTCCAAATCCACTAGGATGCTCAAGAATTGGAAAGGTCAAGTAGGAAAGCTAATAAGGGAGGAAAGACAACTCATACATGTTTTTATTAGGATAAAATGATGGAGGATGATGAGGGTGAAAAACAAGTCAACTACACCTAGTCTAGCTTTCCCTTTTGCCTTAATTCTCAATTAAAAAAGGCAGCTTTACAGAAAAATCATATATGCGCTTTGGAGGATCTGGAATAAAGCACACATGCTAAATATGGTTTCTAGGAGGTTTCTCAAGTGCTCCATGACTCATTTTTAGCAAGTGTTGACTTCTATGACATGTAGAAGGCAACTAGCATAGAGTGGAATATAGGAGACTAGGCAATAAGATAAAAATGATTTAATTAATGTCTAAGGTAGGTAAATATGGGTTGATTATTCTAACACCCCCCCTTAAGCCTGAATTTATGAGTAAATATTAGAAAAATATAGGTCCTAGAAACAAGGATTAGTCACCCTTTACACACTGCATGTCCATTTAACCAAGGAAAGAGGCAAAAACCCAGTGGGAAAATCCTCCCTTAAACATGGACAGTAAAATAGAATTTGAAAATTTTGTCATCAATCATGCTTCACAACATGATCAGCAATCCCTGGCAGTGATTGGATATTGTTGATTGTCTTCTCACAAAAAACTTTGGTGAATATGTCTGCTACTTGTTCTGAAGATGCATAGAAGAGTACGTGAATGGTGCCATGATGCACAAGCTGTCTGATGTAATGCATATGGATCTCAATGTGTTTGGTTCACTGTCTCTAAACTGGATCATTGCATATTCGAATGGTTCTCTGATTATCACAGTAGATACTAGTAGAAAAATATGATTCAAAGCCACATTCTCCAAGTATTCCCTGTAACCACAAACATTGAGTTGTTGCATTTACAACTCCTCTATATTCTGCTTATGTATATGAGAGTGATATGGCACTCTGCTTCTTGCTTGACCAGATGATTGGTCCTTCTGCAAGCATGAACACATATTCTTATGTTGACTTTTTATCTGTGTTGTCACCTTCCCAATCACTGTCACTAAACCCAATCAAATCAAGATCAGATTTAGCTTTGTAGAAGATCCCATGAGTTCTTGTTCCTTGAACAAAGTTAAGGATCCTTTTGGCTACTCTCCAATGGATCTCATGAGGCTGATCCATGTATCTTGAATCCACACTAACTGAATAATATAGATCAGGTCAAGTGTGTGTAAGATAAGGCAAACACCCAATCAACTTCCTATACAGTGTATTATTTACCATAGGAGAAGAACCTGCTTCTTCAAGCTTAACTCTTGAAAGGAAAGGAGTCTTGCTGGGCTTGCAATATTTCATGTTGAACTTGTTCAGAAAATATAAGGCATACTTGGACTGATGTAATTTGATTCGATGTTGGGATTGAGCAATTTTGAGACCCAAGAATTGGCTCAATAATCCCAAATCAGTAATAGAAAATGCATGGTTCATTGCATCCTTCAAGGAGGAAATCTCTTTCTTTGAACTTCATGTAATCAGAATGTCATCCACATACAAAACAATAATCATAAAATAACCATGAATCAACTTCAAATAAACATTAGTATCATACTTGCATCCAACAAAACTCAATGACAACAAAAATCCATCAAACTTGGCATACCAAGCACTGGGGGCTTGCTTGAGCCCATACAATGATTTCTTTAACCTACACAAAAAAGATGGATTAGAAACAAACCCTTGAGGTTTCTGCATGTAAATATCTTTAGTGAGATATCCATTTAGGAAAGCACACTTCACATCCATGTGATGTACCTCCCACTGCTTCGAAGCTACAATGGCTAAAGCTAGCCTTATGGAGTCCATCTTTGCCACTAGTGCAAAGTTTTCATTGTATTCAATACCATGTACTTGTGAGTAACCATTGGCTACCAATATTTCCTTATATTTCAAAGGTGAACCATCAGTATCAAACTTAGTCTTGAAAACCCACTTACATTGAACTAGTTTCCTCCCTGGGGGAAGATCAACCAGTTCCCAAGTGTTGTTCTTCTGGAGCAAGCTAAATTCTTCTTTCATGGTTGTTTGCCATATTGGATGATGTGCTGCATATTCATATTTTTTTGGATCTGATTCAACCATCAGATAGCACTTCTTAGCAAATAAGGGATCTTTGATACACAGGGCACTCTCAAACTGAGATCTAGTCCTCCTGGTGTCACTAGGATTTCTAGTTAGTTCCCCAGCTGCATGAATGGTTTTTGCTGCCCATTTTGGTATTGTAGGAATGTTAGTATCTGAAATGAAATCATCACTATTAGACATATCAGAATCAGAAAACTCATTAGTCTCTCCACTTACAATCAATGGATCTAATGGTGAAGAAGACTCTCCAACTTCAACTGCTACTAAAGGCTCTTCTTGGAACTGAACACTTCTTTCAATGAAATATTTGTTAGTGTTCAAGTTGATCACCTTGTACCCTTTTGAATATTCAGAATACCCAACAAATAGGCACTCTTGGATTTAGGGCTGCAAAGCCTTTCTATTTTCAGTTGGAATTCTAGCCCAAGGCTTTGAGCCGAAAATCCTGAAATGGGTCACATATAGGTTGTGCCCACTCCAAGCTTAAAAAGGAGTCATACCATAAATATTATTATGAGGAAACCTATTCTATATGTAGGATGAATAGTTTATAGATTTGGCCCAAAAATTTGGCAGAAAATTCTTGTCCTCCATCATACAAATTGCCATCTCCTTTAGTGACCTGTTCTTTCTCTCAGCAACACCATTTTGCTGTGGTGTGTAAGGGATAGAATGCTGCATCTGAATACCTACATATTTAAAATATGTAATGAACTCAGACTTGACATACTCACCACCATTGTCAGATCTAAGGATCTTGAGTTTCCTCCCATACTGGTTTTCAACCAAGGCTTTAAAGACTTTGAAGAGGTCAAAAACTTTGGATTTATACTTTAGGAAGTAAACCCAACAATACCTAGAAAATTAATCTATGAATTTCATTGCATATTTGGATTGAATCATGGACATGTGAGGAAATGGACCAGCAATGTCATTGTGGATCAACTCAAGAGGTGCAGAGGTTCTCTCATGACTAGCTCTCTCAAATTTGTGCTCTGGGTGTTTTCCTAGGATACAACCTTGACAAACTCCCTTGGAAAACTTGATATTTGGTAACCCTATGACCATATAATTTTCACTCAAATAAGAAAGATACTTGTAGTTAACATGGCCAAATATTTCATGCCAAAGCTTTCTTTCCTCATTAGCATGAATCATAAGAGCAGAGGGGTTTGAGTGGGGTAGAAAATGGGAAAACATGTATACCTTCGAAGTTTGATCAACAACAACTTTTGCTATGAATTTACCATTCGAAATATCTATGATTTCAAAATCATCAGGGGAGAATATGACCTTCTTTGGAGACCCTATGTGAGTCATCTAATACACTAACAAGAGATTAGAGGCAAGACCTGGAACATACAACACATTACTGAACTTACAATGGTCAAGATCAATCCTTCCTTTCCCCAAACTGTTAGTGAGAGAGTCATCTCCCAAAACTATTGGTGGACCTTTCGACATGTCCAGAGTCTATGATGAAGCTAGGTGAGCTTGATGTGCTAGCAACTAAAGCATGTACTCTCTCTCTGTCCTCTAAATTTGATCCTCCTTCCCTCTTATTTCAGCAATCAGGAAGGGAGATGTTATTCTTCTCCAAGAGTTAGTTCAACATGTCAATTTGGTTCTTCATACAAGAGCTTTCAGGACGGTATCCCTTACTGCAGTATGCACACTTGCTAATTTCTCCTTTGTTGTTCTTCTTGGAGCCTTGGGGCTCCTCTTGAGACTTGTTCTTGTCTCTCTTTTGCTCAGGTGGCTTTTTAGAATTTTTCTTGCTTTTTGAATCCACCCTTGAATCTCAAGCAACCAAATATTGGTCTTTGGAAGGTTTGATGGTGCCCATCATCACCAACTTATCTTGTTCCTGTGTGAGGGATTCCATGAACTCTGTAAGCTTAGGCATCTTCCAGGCTCGAGCTGTCAACCTAGTGGCATGGAAGGTTGAAATAAACATTGAATAGTCAGGTCTAGGCTTCGGGAGTATGGCCAAAACTAGTTTCTCCTCCTTCTTTTCAATCCCACGCTATTTTAGCTGCAAAACAAGGGCTTTAAACTTGGAAAAATGGAGTTGCAAGGATTCGAAGATGCTGGGACTCAAGGAGATCAGCTCATTCTCGATTTGATGTCCTCTCATCTCATATGTCTTACCAAAAATATCTACAAGCTTCTCCCACACTTTATTAGGTGATGTCAATCCATCGATATGGAAAAGGAGGTCTCTTGAAATGCTCAGACACAAAAGACCATAGACCTCATCCCTCCTGTTGTGCCATTTTACTTTCTCCACAGCTACATTGGGCTCTACCTCAGTTGCCATAGTAACCCTGTAGAGACCTTTTTCTCTCAACAATATCTACATCTTATATTTCCATTCAAATAAATTAAATGGAGTCAAGATGATCTTCTGAGATCGGTCCATAGCTCAGAAACTGTGCCCTTCAGTAAGTAGAATATGCTCCTAGTCAAGATGTCGAACCTAAATAGCAATATGGAAGGAGAGAAATTGATCTACAAAGGCTTGAATAACATGCAGAAATTGAACCCAAGTGATAGAACAATTACACTCTAGAAAATTGCTAATCAAACATGCAAAATTAACATCAAAGGAGATTGAAATTGGAGCATAACACTAATCTATATTGAATAAGTGTAAAACATCCAAAATTCTCAAGTAATAGGCTACTACAATATATAATTACAAGAGAGATTCGAATTCATAAGGATTCCATTTGAAATAGTCAAAAAGTATGCTTACTAAATCTAGTCAAAGCCCCCATAGGTGCATAAAGCAGTTTCCAAATCCACTAGGATGCTCACGAATTGGAAAAGTCAAGTAGGAAATATAATAAGGGATGGAAATACAACTCATACATGATTTTATTAAAATAAAAGGATGGAGGATGATGAGGGAAAAAAACAAGTCAACTACACTTAGTCTATCTTTCCCTTTTCCCTTAATTCTCAATAAAACAAGCATCTTTATAGAAAAAACAGATATGCACTTTGGAGGATCTAGAATAAAGAATACATGCTAAATATGGTTTCTAGGAAGTTTCACAAGTGCTCCATGACTCAGTTTTAGCAAGTGTTGACTTCTATGACATGTAGAAGGCAACTAGCATAGAGTGGAATATAGGAGACTAGGTAATAAGACAAAAATGATTTAACTAATTTCTAAGGTAGGTAACTATTGGTTGATTATTATAAAAATTAGGTCTGAAACAAGTCACAAGAGGTAATAATCCTGAAGGTTTGTGGACAAAGGAAAGATAGACATTGTTTCTTCAATCTGGAGGTATTAGCAGGTGGATTAGCAGACAGAGGGAGACAACCTGTCAAATAGAGCACCTAAAAAGGGCGAATGCTACAAGACTTTAGAAGAAAATGTTTAAAATATTTAAACAATGGACTAAAAGCATACAAGATGAATTCTATCCCATATACACTAATGCCTAAACATGAAAAGCAAATAAAACCTGTAATGAAAACATGATAGACAGTCACGTAAAGAAGGATTACTTATTGAAGAAAGAGATGATGCAGGAATCTCTGTCATGAGAGTTTTTCATTCCATCTCTGTAAATTGTATTCAAACATGAGAGACCAAAAACATATTACAATGGAGAACCCCCATTGTTGAAAATTCCCAACCCCTCTCCCCTATGAGGAGAGACTATTTATACTATCTTAGATCCTAGAGGCTAGTCCTTGGAATCGAACCTAGACTATTTACACTCACTATCAACTAATAAGCATAGTTTGGTATTGATGCCATGATTTACATATAATTTAAATAGACATTATGGATTTATTGCGTGTGCTAGGTCAGGGTGACAACACGACGTCTCTGTTGTTTATCCTATAGATCTTGAGAATGATGTCTTCAGGTCACTTTTCAGGTGAGTCATCATTGAATCGATTCAAAATATATGTCTGGATTTTCAAGTCAACAACATGCTTTTATACCTCTCCTAACTTTGTGTCTCCTCCATGCTCAAAGGCACTTGTTTGCATGGATGCAAACTAGCAGGGAAGTTTGTGTTCCCTCCTTACTCAACCTTCTCCATGGCCCTCCCCTCTCTAGGTAACATTGTTAGATGGGGGACCTAGAAGAGGGACTGTATTTATTTTGGCAAAGCCAAGCCTCTGCATTGGCTTTTCATTCTTTTACTCCTCACCTTCCGTGAGGTGGGGTTTCTGAAAGGCAATATGGTGGAGTGTGATTCCACCCTCCCCAACACCTTTGGTAAGTGGACCTCACAAATAGGGTGGTGTAGGAATTGGACCCTTGATGCTCCATCCCAAACAATCACTCCCATAGAGTGCAGCCCAAGACTGTCCTCTTATACGGAAGCTTTGGAGGCAGCGATGGTATCAGGGGTTCCTAGAAGAACACTCATGGATTGTGAGTGTCTAGGTAATGCACAGCTGAGGGTGTGGCTATCATAATATGGGTGTATCTCTCAAAATTATTCACGTCTGTGCCCCGATGGTTGGTGCTATCCATGGTATGAAAAACCAAGGCAACGGATGAGCATGGAAATGAGCTCACCAACCATCAATACACCCAGATAGACAATATTTTTGAATTGAATTGCAATTTCCATTTTCTCAAGATTCTAGGGACTTGCAGGAAAATGAAACTTTGGGTTATGCCTCTATGCTAGCTCATGCCATGTATCACAAAGGATTTGAAAGGTGGTGTTATATATAGAACTGGGAGACTGAACTCTGCAATGAACGATCATCATTTCCACACATTTCGTCATCGAGTATCCTAGTGTTGACATGTGTGAGCGCATGATCCAAGTGATCCTTTACTTGCCGGAGATCTAGTCACGCCGATTATCTACTGTGGAATTTTTCTATTTTATATGGGGAAGATTCTTGGTCGTCACCCTGTATGGTCGACCTTATGCTCCAAAGCATATGGAATGGATGTTATCCTACTCCTTTCCTCCTATGATGTAGGAAACAAAATTATCTCCCTTACTGTGCTTACCTCGCTTTGTGTGAAGAACGGGTTCACCTGGCCCACCTCATATATTCCCATGATAATCCCTTGCCTCCACATGCCAAACCACATGATGGATATCCATCTTTGGGTGATGTGGAATTTCCATAGGGATGATTTATCCTATATGCATGCTACAAATGGCATCAGGGGAATCAATTAATCTACCAAGAATCATATCATGAATGAGAGAATCCCCTCTATTATAAAATCGACCTGGATGTCACCCTTATGGTCTTGAGTTTTTCTCAACCTTTCGATCAGGGCACCTTTCATATCCATCATCCGCGTCTTGTTGAAACCAAGCCATCAGAAAACATCTCTTCCTATTAAGTTTCTACAATCATCATTGTATACAGCTTGATTAAGGAAGATCGACCTCAAACTTTGGTCTACGATCATCTTTCATTGGGATCGTTCAATCTTGAGAACCTTAGACCTCCGATGATCATTTATCATCTGATCACCCATGTAGCTTATAATCATAGAATGCTTCTCGTCCATTGATCATCCCAACCCCTACTCTATATCATAGATCTTCGCGGCCTCTATGAATTTTCGTGAATTGGGATCTCAACATTTCCCACACTAGTTTAGATCATGGAATAGGATACGACGGTATATTTATTTCTTCCTTCAACTTATCCATCCAACCTTTCCTCTCTTTACCATATTTTGTGTTTTTGAAAATCCTCTTCCTTCACGCATGTTTCCCTAGTGGAGTCACCCCAGGCCGTCAATCTGGCCTCACCTTGATCTTGACCTTCCAAGACTTATACCTTTTAACGGACCCTGAATGTCAAATTTGGATTTTTTCTCGTATCTCTGGCCCATGGAATCATGCTTTGTCATTGATCTTCTTCATGATGGATTTGAACCGTCTATCTTCAACACTCTCTGTTTCATTTCTGTTGCTGCGTGTTTTAGCCATAGGAGGATCTATCACTGTAGTTGTAGATCCAGATCCCCTCTTCATCTGGAAGCTCTAGCTGACAGAATTTGCCAACCTAATAATCTGAAAGGCGCTTGCATAATTTTTACCAAACATGATCCTTTTCGAATCACTCAATTCCATAATTCAAAAATTTAAACATAGTGCTAACAGCTCACTCCATGAGGGATGCTATCCTCCCAGCGAGGTAGAAAAGAACCCTATAGACTGGGTGCCAAATCCATTGGGATGCCCCAAACCTTTATTTGAAATTATCAACTTGCTTTGAGTCAAACCAAGAACTGAACCACGACTTTAACAAATTCATGTCAATCTGTGTCATCTAGCCATACTCTGAAAACCGAAAACAATTGTGACTGTGAACCCGAACTTATAACTAAAAATGAAAACAAACTGAAAAGTGCTGAAATAAATGCTCGATAGGTATTGATCTTTTTTGCACATACCTACCCTACCTAACTGAGCCCAAATTCCCAATCATATAAAATCTGACTTCTAATCAAGCCAATCAAGCAATTTACCCAATAATTCAGTTTTTTCATTAGGCTTGATTGAAATTAGAACATAGGAACAAAAAAATAAAAGGGTATGAGGAAATATGTGGTCCCTTTGATAGAAACATAACCAACCATTCTTATTACAAAACTTCTCAAGGTATTATGCCACTAGATCATAAAAAACATGACAAATCCCAAAACTCTCAAACACCTGTTTGTCATGACAAAGCTTCTTGGAATGCAACTCCTCTAGCATGCCGTCAGATGGATCTTTAAAAGAACTATGAAAGGGATTGTCATGATTGTTTTCTAATGAAACATCCACCCTTTCTTTCAGAATTTCTGAATCTAAAACTTCACCTTCCTTATATACTTGAGTAGAAATATTATTCTTTTATCCAGCTGAATCAAGCAAACACAATCTTTCTTCTTGACATGAAATTTCTGAATTTGAAAAACATGAAGAAGAATTATTTGAGAACTCTTACCTCTTTCTTTGAAATCCAACTTATCGTTGCAAACCATTTATTTTTCCACATGTTGAGATTGACTGTATGATGGTTCATCTTCTTCATCTTCTACCTGCAAAACGTTTATGGAATTGTCCGTACCCTTGCATTTATGTCTTTGTTTAGAGGCTTTAAGCCATTTTCTTATCAAAACAAATGAAAAATAACACAAAGGTATACTATCACCTTCAGCACATTCACTATCTTCTCTTATTTCATCCTTTTGACTTTGGGTTATAGCTTGATTTGCTTCAGTATCAGACCTTGGCTTTAGAGTTGGTTCTTTGGGTATAACATCCAAGCAGTCATCCTCATACTCATCATATATGGGCATATCGAAATCCCTTTTGAAATCACCATTAACAAAATTGGTACTAGGCTGATTGCAATCTTCATAAAATAAATAGCAGAACCATATTCTTTTACATCATAAGGCTGTACATATATCTATTTCGTAAGTGAAGGCTTGGTATGAACAGGGACTATTCCCCTTGGTTTATGTGGCCCAACCAATTTTGATTTATCTTTCATCTCACCACCACAGTCTTGATTTGATAGTTTTTTAGACATCTTAAGATTTTCTTCAACTTCCAAGCAATCAATGAACATATGTTGCAATGTAACTGGCTTTATTTCCAAAATAAGTAATGACATTTCAAGAGGAAAGGTAGTTGCATAATGAATTTTAGCAGCATTTTCAAGAGGTTGGATTTTATTTGGCATGTTATAATAAAATTTTGCAAACCTCCTGTTAAAACTAGACATGGTTTCACCCTTCTACTTCTTCTGGAAATAGAACTATGAAAGTATTTGGTCTACTATCCTCCTCCTACCCCAAAATTTCAAAAAGGTGTAAGAAAACTCTTCCCAATTATTGATGGATTTAGGCTGTAGGTGCTTAAACCATTCTTTAACGTCTCCTTGCAAAGATTGGGAGAAAGTCCTCATGCAAACATCATCATGTTGTACTTCAAAGAGGTCAAGGAAATGTTCAAAGGCTTGTAAATGTTTCTCAGCTGTGAGGTCTTTGGATTCTCCATCAAATGTAGGGAGGTACTTCTAATGCTTCGTAGCAAAATCATGAAGGATAGGAGGTAAGTGAAGTGGTCGGTATCGGTTTGGAATGCTGGAAGAAATGGGGCTATGTGAAATGGATGTATTATTAATCGTGGTTTCATGGGGTTCACATGGATGACCTTTAATGTCATGTGTTTTGAATGAAGGATCTTGGTCGAAAGCAAATGTTCATGATGATGAAATGATTTCATTTCGTAAAGAAGCATACAGAGGAATAAATTCATGGTTCCGCCTCGAGTGTAATGAACCCTGGAAAACTGCTTTGATGAGCTTAGGAAAAGATAGGAACAAACTTACAAGACATAACAAGGCATCTTGGAGGAAACTGAAACTTGAGTATCTTATCTTTTCACTATTCATCTCCATACGTTATGATGAGCTCATTTTCCTAGTAGAGTCTATCGGTGCTCTTTGAAAACTTGATCTCGGGATCATGTCACCAGTGGAGTCACTAAAGTGTAGATGATTCTAGATTGGAGTTGCCAAGTGAAATATGTACAACCCTTTTGATGTCTGATTGTTGTTCACCATCAACAATTAAATCATGGAACTATGTCGTTCATACTCAGGGAAGGATTTGAACCTTCGTTCCCCAAAAATGGCGCCAGTTTGTTAACACCTAGAATGTACCCAGGTTGAGAAAGATAAATATTTAGGTAACAAAAAAACCTATTTAGAATGTATTTAGGACCAAATACAATCAAAGAGGGATCTCACACTATCTACAAGTTTTCACACCCAAAATATTCAATTGGATATAGTCAGAAGGTCAGATTTCTGAATAAGACAAGTTTGTTTTGTAACGTTTCATGGGACAAATCATGCAGGAGACCACTAGGCCATGGAGTCAACTAATCAAGTATGAAACAAGTCAAATGAGGGAATAATCCTAAAGTTTTGTGGATAGATGAAATATAGACACCATTTCTTCAATTTGGAGGTATTAGCAAGTGGATTAGCGAACAGACGGAGACAACTCGTCAAACATAGCACCTAACCAAGGTGAATTTTCCAATAATTTAGAATAAAATGTTTAAAATGTTTGAATAATGGACCAAGATCATACGAGATGAATTATGGCCCATATGCACTAATTCCCAAACATGAAAATAAACTACAAAGTGTAATGAAAACACGATAGACAGTCATGTAAAGAAGGTTTACTTATTGAAGAAAGATATGACACAGGAATCTCTACCATGAGAGTTTGTCATTCCAACTCTATAAATTTTATTCAACTCTAAGAGATCAAAAACATATTACAATGGAGATCCCCTACTCTTGAAAATTCCCAACCCCTCTCCCCTATGAGGAGAGCCTATTTATACAATCTTAGATCCTTGAGGCTAGTCCTCGGAATCGGACCTGGACTATTTACAGTCACCATCAACTAACAACCAAAGTGTAGTACTAATGCCACGATTTACATATAATTTAAGTAGACATTATGGAGTTAGTGCGTGTGTTATGTTTGGGTAATAGAACAACATTTCTATTGCTGAGCCTGCCGATCTTGAGAATGATGTCTTCAGGTCGCTTTTCAGGTGAGTCATCATTAACTGGGTTCAAAATATCTGGCTGGCTTGTCAATTCAGCAACATGCTTTTCTACCCCTCCTAAATTTGTGTGTCCTCTATGCTCAAAGGGACCTTTCTACATGGACACAAATTAGCAGGGAAATTTGTGTCCCCTCCTTGATCAACGTTCTCCGCAGCCCTCCCCTCTCTAGGTAACACTGTTAGATGAGGGGCCTGGAAGAAGGGTCATATTACTTCTAGCAAAGGAAAGCCTCTACAGAGTCTTTTCATTCTTGTACTCCTCACCTTCCATGAGGTGGGATCTCCCATAGGAAATATGGTGGAGTGTGCTTCCACCCTCCCCACCACTTTTGGTAAGTGGACTTCATAAATAGGGTAGTGAAGGAATCAGACCCCTAATGCTCCAGCCCAAACAATCGCTCCCACAGAGCATATCCCAAGATTGTCCTCTTGTGCAGAATATTTGGAGGTAATGATGGTATCAGGGGTTCCTGGATGAACACTCACAGAACGTGAGTTTCCAGGAAATGCATAGCTGGGGGTGTGGCTATCAGAATACGGGTGTATCTCTCAAAATTATTCACATCTGCACCCCGATGGATGGTGATATCCATGGTATGAAAAACCAAGGAAATGGATGAGCATGGAAATGAGCTCACATACCATGAATACACCTATATGGATAAGCTTTTCAAACCAAATTTCCATTGCCAAATTCCCAAAATTCTAGGGACTTGCAGAAAAATGAAACTTCGGGTTCTGCCTCTATGCTAACTCATGCCATGTGTTATAAAGACTTCTAAAGGTGGTGCTATATATAGGACTAGGATACCGAACTCTGCAATGACCACTCAGCATTCCCACACATTCCTTCATCGAGTATCCTGGTGTTGACATGTGTGAGGGCATGAGCCGAGTGATCCTTTACCTGCCAGAGATCTAGTCACGGTGATTTATCTACTGCAGCATTTTGCTATTTTCTACGGGGAATATTCTCAGGCATCATCTTGTATGGTATAACTTATGCTCCAAATCATATGGAATGGATGTTCTCCTACTCCTTTGCTCCCATGACGTAGGAAACAGAATGATCTCCCTTTCCATGCTTACCCTGCTTTATGTGAAGAGAGGATTCACCTGCCCCACCTCATAGATTCCCATGATACTTCCTTTCCTCCTCATGCCAAACCACATGATGGATATCCAATCCATCTTTGGGTGATATGGCACTACCACAGGGATTATTTCTCCTATACGCATGCTATAAATGGCATCTTAGGAATGGATTAATCTACCGGGAATTAGATCATGCATGAGAGCGTCCCCTCTATTGTCAGATAGACTTGTATGTGACCCTGACAGTCCTGAGATTTTCTCAACCTTTCAATCAGGGAACCTTTCACATCCATTGTCCACGTTTCATTGAAACCAAGCCATCCAAAAATAGCTCTTCCTATTAAGTTTATACAATCATCATCATGTACTTCTTGATTAAGGAAGATCAACCTCAACCATCGATCTATGATCATATTTCATTGGGACGATCCAATCATCAGAACCTTAACCCTCCACTGATCATTTCTCATCTGATCACCCGCACAGCTTATAATCGCGGAACACTTATCATACGTTGATCTTCTCGACCCTTGCTCTGGATTGTAGATCTTCATGGCCTCTACAAATTTTCACCAATTGAGATCTTGACATTTATCATAATAGTTAAGATCGCAGAATAGGCTACGACCATAGATTGATTTCCACCTTCATCTTAGTCATCTAACCTTTCCTCCTTTCACCATATTTCGCGCTTTGTAAAAGACTCTTCCTTTGCTCATGTTTCCCTATCAAAATCACTCCAAGCCATTAATCTGGCCTTGCCTTGATCTTGACCTGCCAATGCTTATCCCTTTTAATGGACCCCATGAATGTCAAACTTGGATTTTTTCTCTCATCTCTAGCTCGCAAAATCGTGCTTCGTTGCTGATCTTCTTCGTCATGGATGTGAACCGTCGATCTTCAACACTCTCTATTTCATTTCTGCTGCTACATGTTTTTACCATAAGAGGATCTATCACTGTACATCCCGATCCCCTCTTCATTTGACGACTCTAGCTAATGTAATATGCTAACCTGATAATTTGAAGGGCGCTTGCATAATTTTTTACTAAACAGGATCCTTTTCAAATCCCTTAATCCCATAATTCAAAATTTTAGACATAGTGCTCACACACATATAGGTAGCCATTCATGCACATAACACATAACATATACATAGATATATGTAAAAAAGAGTGTTTTAGATATATAAAATGATACTGAGATACAATTTGGAGGCATAAGCTTCTTATATACCCAAAATCTAGAACCATCAGGTTTCTAGTACATAAAAAGATCAAAATTTTAAGCATCTAAGATTTTAGTATCTATACAATACAAAAATAGGAAGTCACTCTAGACTAATCCTCGAGCTCATTATAGCACATGAAGACATGGGCCACTCGATGGAGTGCCTTCCCAAAATGTCTCAACACTCATGTAGTATGGCGATGATAATGCCTAGCAAGGTCTTCAATGGAAATATCAGGAACCCCTATAGTCAACCTATGGAGGTTATCTTCAATCTACTATAGCTACTACTCTACCTTGATATTCCTAACAGCCATGTATCTAACCACACCTCTCCTCTCGATAGGTAAATCCCTTGCAGGTCTCAGCGGACCTATGTATGCAAATTTGTAGGATATCTCTTAGTTGTTGATGTATTTGTAACTTCAGAATATATTCTGATGTGTAATATCATTGTATGTTGTTGTACCCCCCATTAGGGATGTGTTTACCCCCTTTCAAGATGTCTTAATTGTGTCTAGACATTGAGGTACAACCTACATTGTAAGTAGGGTAAATAATCCCTAGTGTAACATCATGTAATTTGTATTTGGAGCCTCTTTGGGAGAATCGGCCCTGTTAGGGAAGACATGTGAGCCCTAGTATTATGTTTGGTTAGTGACTTGAAAGGGTATAAATAAGGAGGATATCTCCCTCATTTACACACACCTCACACTCTCAAGTTCCCATGAGAGAGAGAGAGAAAGGAAGGAGAGAAATATAATTATTGAATAATTCTTATTACTCTGTTTTATCATCTATTATTCTGAAGAAGTTTGTGGGGTTTTCTCCTTTATGGTTTCCCTGGTGAAAATATTTGTGTCTCATGTATCTTTTACATCTTATACATATTGTTCTACTTGTTATTCTTTCACATAAATATCCAATATAAACTAATCATATCTTAAGAAAAAATAACATGGTATCAGAGCCTCTCTGAAAGAAGGGGCTATACAGCTGTGAAAACTAGGGCTTCCTAGTTCAAGGTGTTCTCTCCACATATCCTCAATAAAAGAGGGTTATTCTAACTTGCCTTAGTAGGGCACAACTTTTGGTGGAGACAATTTCTGAATTGGAGAAGTTTCATTTTTGAACATATCACTGGTCTCAGGAGGAACAAGGGCATCACGTTTTGGATGTTTCTCACCTCAGCTTTCAGAAAGTGACCCATTTGAGCAACTCACCTCAAGGAGGCACATATTTTTGTCCAAATAGAATTCCAAAACTTCAAGTTTGGTAAATTAGTGTGTCTTTGAGAAACCCCAGTTCAACCTTCTCTACAAAACCAGGTAAGAGACCTCAAATTGGTAAGATCTAAATCTTTTCTATTTCCACATGAGGTTCTCATTTGAAAATATGACTCATCATACTTAATGTTAACCCAAAAAATTACTCAACTAGCTCTACATGACCTACACCATACAAAGACATCTATTTCATTACCCTTGATGACCCCCACACCCTTGCAAAGGCTCAAAAACACCAAAAAAGGGCTTAAAACCACATAAAAGAGCCTAAATACCTCTCAAAGGGGCTAGATCCTTCAAAAACAAGATAAATACCTAAAAACACCAAAGGAGCTAAGAAATGAACAAAAGGGGATTAAATCCCTAAAAAGGGGCTAAAGCCCCGACGAAGTGCTTAAAACCCTAAAAATCAAGAAAGGGGATCACTCTCAAGACACTCCTTCTCTGCCTACCGTTACTCTTCCCGTATGAGTGCCTTGAGACCCATATTTCTCAAGCCATTCATCCCTCTCCCTCAATTTATCCATTAGGAAAATCCCATTCCATAGAGAGGTAGCTTCCTGTTGGGGCATGGTGGCCCATTTCATCAACACTAGAAAGTATAATGTGTATTTCTTGTTACGTAGCTTAGTTTTGTAGATTGTTTTATTTGCAAGTGGTTTTGCTCACATTGTTTTGCAAGTTCTCCATTAATAGTGTGTTGCAGGTTTTGCTTGGTTCACTAACTGCTTCTTGTAGGTTCTCCCTTCCATCCACACAAACCCTATCCTTTCATCCTATAGATGAAGTCTATCCATTTCTGCATGTAGCTAGGGAGAGAGCCCTACTATAGTTTGGATACCATACCAAATCGATCCCAAAGGATCCTTGGGTTTTTATAGTTTATTTTTAGATTTTTGTTGACCTAGTTTATTTCTAGTTGAGATCTCTATTTCTGTCATTTATATTGTCATTCGAGCACTCTTGAGTTCGACCTGATCCCATTTGGCCACAGTACCAGTTACTATTGGCCGTTCCCATCTCTGATATTTAAATTTTTTAGTTTATGGGCTTGATTGCTCATATCGGTCTAAAAAGAATGACTTAGTCGCTCATTTAGCCCCTAAAAGGGTGACCTCGTCCCTCATTTGGGCCTAAAAAGACCGACTTCACTCCCAGGAGCCCAGTCGCTCCTGTTTTCTGTTTTTGGGCGACCCCCTCACTGCATTTTCCCTGAAAAGGGATACCTATCTCTCGGGTGCCTATTTTTTGTTGTTTGGACTATCAGTGCGGCTCTACCACCACTGTTCAGTAGCCTATCTGTTTCTACAAGTAATGGTTTAGGTTAATGTTGTGTGTGGTTAGTTGTTTATCCACATAAATATGTTTAAAGAATAATCTAAATTATTGTAAGTTAATTTTTAGTTTTTTACCTAAACATTGGAAATTGACCCCTTCCCTAGCCCTTCCTCCTCTACCAAGACATCACCCTCCACGGTATTCTGGGATAATACTGAGGGTTGAGAAAGTATAGTAATATGCACTTATCACTGTCATTGCTCCACAACCACTAAAAATGGGTGACTTGGAAGGTGGTGGGGGTGGTAGGCCCAGGGGGCCTCACAACTTTCACGTACTCCCTATTGACCAACCTTGCACTCGGAGAGTGCCCTAAGGATCTACGGGTGGGCTTGTCCCATTGTGTTTAGAGCCTAGCGCTCTTTCTTGGTATATGTGGAATACAAGGATAAGGTAGTCACCTAGTAGGTTTACAATTGTTCAGAATTTAATAGCCACATCTTAAGTTTTGTTTAGTTTCAGTTCAACATTCTGTTTAGTTTCAGTTCTATTCATGGGTTTCCCATTATTCAACATGCACAACAAACTAGAAAAACACCGGCTAAGAAGTGTTTATAAACCTTTGTTGCATATTCATAAAACTGGAGCATAATAACATAAAATAATTCAAACAACAGAACTCACTCACAAGGCTACACACAACCACACCGCTCAATCAACCAAACTTAGTTTATGATGCTGAGCCAACCATTAAACTTAATCAATTTACATTAATTCAAAACCTTGCAGTTTGAGGAAATAATTCCCTAACTGCCTTAACCATGGGAAGTACTTGGGATTTTCCCTAAAAATCATTGTGAGGAGTACCACAGGAACCCCAAATTAGCTGGAATATTGAGAGGAATCACCTAATGAAATGGGAAACGACCCCTACCGATTGACTAGAAATCCTATGAGGAAAAAGCCAAGTGTTATCTCCTAGCAGTCTTGGTGGCCAAGTGACCACCTAAAAGCCAATAGGAAGCCACTAAAATTGGGGTCCATATCATCATTACCAGATTACACCATTTGATCTACCAACTAAACACAATTGATCCCCCATGCTCTTCTTCACACCTAAGAGTTGATCCACCACAGTTTGGGTCCTCGAACTAACACGGTTGAGAGCAATCTCGATGACCCTATACACCGTCAGAAGCCACACAGCCTCTGACTCAGACTCAGACTCATATCAATCTAAGCCAAAATTACATACCGTACCATATAGCACCATGGATGGTGTGAATCTGGATCCATTTTTTGGAATGGTCATTAGCAGTGGACCCATGTCCATGCCCCCAGTCACCACCAACACCCTTGCAGTCGGTCCTAGTATTGCCATGTAGAATTTCATAACTCAGCTGCCTCCATTGATACCTACCAGTCAAAATGTCCCACTTATCATACCTGGGGGTAGTGGCCTTTTCATTCACACGGTCCCACTTACCATACCTAGTGGCAACAGCCTGTCCACAATTTTGCCTTAAATACCCCCAGTCATGCAGGGACGTCATGTTCTTGTAAACCCCACTACCATTACTGGTCCTTCACATATCAACCTAGGGTCTAAACTCCCATTCATGGCATTCCTCAACTTTCCTGACTTGGCTAGGTTAACCAATGACCCTATTTTCCATCAATCCCATTGGCCTCCCATACCATCCAAACTCCCCTTAGACATCCCTAAGTTTGAAGGGAAGGTAGGGGAATGCCCCCAACACCATATAATGATGTTTCACCTATGGTGCTCATCAAACAAAATTGTGTATGACTCGATTAGACTCAAACTTTTTCAACGCACCCTCACAAGCACTACATCCAAGTGGTACATTCAGCTACCACAATCCAAGTACCTAGATTTCAACTCTTTGTCCTTTATGTTCCTACAGTATTTCCAGCTTCCCGTCAGATATGATGAAGAGGTGGAAATCTTGTTATCTTTTCGCCAAAACACTGCAACCCACATAGCTGACTACATCCATGAGTGGCGGCGACATCGCAGCTTGTGCAAGATCCAGTTTGAAGATAGGAACTTCCTTGACTGGTTATTAAAAACATTACTGCCACCCATAGCCAAGGACGTCGCCTCTGAACATCCCCAAACAGAGGAAGAGGCCAACTTGAAGGCCCAACAATTTGACCTCATTTACGCATAGTCTATATACCTGTACCCCATCATTCCAGATGCTCCCTGTGTAGGTACTTCTTACTGGGATCCACCGGGGGAATCCCATGCCATAGATGGCATCATGGAATCTGTTTCCCACCAAACACAACATCATGTGACACCACCCATCATGCCACCGTACCCAAGCAACACCCCTAGTGTTTCCTACTCAATCCAAGCTCTTGACTATTCAAGAATGATGTCTCAATCCATGGCTACAAATTCCTATACATAACCTGCACCATAGCAGTAAGCCTATGCACTTACTTGGCTGGCACACATGACCAGATTTGTGGCACCCCCAACCCCCCAAGTTTACTATGAACCACCAGTGTAAGCTACTCAATCCTTCACCCTAGCTCCACCAGCACCTTTGGCACAAGTGTTCGCCTGACAAAACTGCCCTAACCAACCAACCCCCAACAACCAACAAGGGAAGCCAAAAACAACCGAGCTAAAAATTGAGACAACAACCAACCACAAGGAGGCGGTTAATAGCCAAATCCTCCCAACAATGCCGGGGTGAACCTTCCAGCTCAAAATCACCAACAACCAAATCCACCTAGATGCAACACTCCATTGTGCACAAATCAACCATGAAAACTATGCAACGTCTATGGAAACTATACACATGAATTCCCCTTCATGGGTCGTACTAAGCAAGCCATTTAGAATGAAGTTTAGCATGCTCCCAATATGGAAGCTCCATCTCAACCCAACCTGGCACCACCACACCCTCCCCCTATGCTACTCGAAAACCCATTACTTCTCCAAGGACTAGTAGCAACCGCACCTGCTCCCCAACCCAATCCCACTGCCCCGACTACACCTCTGCCAGCAGAAATAGGTGTTCACCACCTGCTAGCCTTGACAACCGAAGAGGTCAATTTACAAACCAGGAAAAATCAGTACAGAGCTAACACTTAACCCGTTTACCCATCAATGGTATCCACATCCAAAACAACCAATACACCTCTTCACTTACCCCATTTTCCCCCACACCCCCCCATATGATGGGTTTCCAATAATGCCAAGACTAGAGCTGCTGTGAGCTACAGCATCGTTGATGACTTGAACCAAACACCCAAGGCCATGTACTCTCTTGAGGTACTTAAAACTTTCTCAACACATTGAAAGGCCTTACTAGCCGCCCTTGGTGCTGTATACCCCTCTGACTCCAAGTTGATTACATTCGACACATATAACAGAAAGCCCCGGATGCCATCAACCATTTCCTTCCAAATTTCGATATCCATTCAGAATTTGGTCATACACTGGTACAAGGGGGCATCCACATGTGGTATGTCAACCTTAATCTAGCAAAATCTTGGCTCCCCAATCCTACAACCATCCACCACTACTCTACGGGCTTATGATGGCCATCCCACTAAAGCCCAAGGTATACTTCCGCATGTCCCCATAACATTAGCCAGGAAAATAGTATTGAACGACATAGAGGTTGCCAATGCACAATTGGACTATAACCTTCTCTTGGGAAGAAGTTATATGTATTCCATGAGAGCTGTAGCATTAACTATTTTTCATCTCATGATGTTCCCTCATGACCGAAAAACCATGACAGTTGACCAATTAACTTATCACGATCCTCAAGGGATGACAACACCAACCAACGTTATCCCTACGGTCGACACTACTGTTGATGACACATCCACCTCCCCATTATTGGATGTGGGCCATGGGTTGTTTTTTGAAACCCCCATGACGGCCTCCTTCCCCTTCGTATCACCACCTCCAACACCAAACAAGACTGCATATTTGTGCATGTTTTCATCCATCACTGCTACACCCAAACATCAACCACAGTCATAGCCCCAATAGCAGCCACAACATCATCTGCAGTCGCAACATCATCCCTAGCTATGACATCAGCCACAACCACAGTACCAATCCTAGCCATAACCACAAGCGCACCCCCAAATGCACTCACCAGGAAACTATTGGGGCTCATTCCCAATCCATATGATTCCCTTCCTTTTTCCCTTGTCTGGTATCGTAAGTAAGCCAGTAATTGCTACGTTAAACTTACCCAACTTCTTGTTGGGGATTCCTATATGGTACCTCGACCCATCGGCCAAACCTCCAATGCCCCAAGTTTTGTTCACTCCTGTTCAACCCATTGCGGTTGAATCTCGTCCTTCACTCATCCCAAAAAAACAAACCACTACACCTGCACCTACCCCGCCCCACCCAAAAAGGGCTAGGGGAAAAAATGTTAAAGCTACAACCGAACCCCAATAGACTTCGTCATCCACCATGTGCGATGAACAGGGCCATGCAACTAAAAGATACCTTGATATTCCCATGATCCGTCCACATTTGGATGCCATGGATACAACAGAAAAAATCCCTAAGGTGGTACACCCAAGCTGGCCAGCAGTGAAGAACAAGTCGTTGAGAATGAACCATGCATGCACCCTTTGTAGATTATATGGACATTATTCTCACCATTTCTAGGAATTTCCTGAGTTTCGAACGGCTTTAGCCAACCTTTGACAACATACTTTTGAATCCAATATCACTCTGATCAAACAAATATACCCCCCACCTCCCTCTTTAGACACCATGTCCATTTACATGATGTCCAATTCCATAGACCCTCTTATCTTCATAATCACTGACAGTCCATCAGATCTATCTCATCATTTCTTTTGCAATGACAAGGAGATAGTTGAAGCCTTAACCGCTCCAAAATAACCTTGGGACAACATGCACCATCACTCATTCTTCCTCCCCTAAGAACTTGTGTCACAGTCTAACCAATTTTCCGTTGAAATAAAGGATTTCATTCATGGAAAAGTTCACTGGTTCAAAAATCCCATTCCGACACCAGATGCCTTCGAAGAAGGGAACATGGCTAATATTTCACCAACCATTAATATCAACATCTCAACCAATCTTGAGATTGTTGAGGAAATCATGTTGGGGGCATCTTTATCCTTATAAGAAGTCGCTTCCTACAAAGCACTCTTCCAAGAATTTCATGACATCTTTGCCTGGTCCTACACCGAAATGCCTGGGTTGGATCCCTCCAATGTTGAGCACCACATTGACACATGGCCTGATGTGTTCCCCATGCACCAAAATAAACGGCCAATACATCCTTCCAAAGTGGCCAAAGTCAAAGCTGAAATTGAGAAGCTACGCATAGCCGGCTTCATTTACCCCATTGCTTACATAACATTGGTTTCAAATCTCGTTCCCATGAATTAAAAATAGGGTATCATCAATGTTTGTACATACTTCCACTATCTGAATTGGGCGTGTCCCAAAGAGAACTTCCCAACATCCTTCATCGATCAAATAATCAATGCATCCACCAGACATGAGGTCTTTTCCTTCATGGACGGCTTTTTCGGATACAACCAAATTCAGATCCGGAAAGAGGATCGTTACAAGACTTCTTTCACAACCCCATGGGGCACATTTTCATATCGAGTAATGCACTTTTCTCTAAAGAACATTGGACCCACCTACTAGCGTGCAATGACATATTGCTTCCACGAACTCATCCACATCATATTGGTCTATCTTGACAACCTCATTGCTCGGTCACAGAAGCAAGCACAACACATGCCACGACTTGTGGCAAGCCTTCCTATGATGTTGCAAGTACAAAATATTTTTGAATCCTTTCAAGTGAGTTTTCTATGTCCCAACAGGCTGTCTCATAGGGTTCATCATGTCTCACAAAGGAATGACAGCCAACCCCCTCAAATTCCAAACCACTTTCCCTCTAACATCACCTCTTTAAGTGATGTGTAGTACAACTTGTAGCATAGTCTTATCCTTTTTTGTTTTACACATTCTTTTAACTAGGCCATACAGAGTCCATTTGGGACGTCATTCACACCACTGGTTTTAGAATTTTGTACTGTATTTTTCAATGAGACCATTGTCTCATGATCAGTAAGTTAATTTCAAGGCCATTTCTGTGACATTACCTCGATGTGCATGCCTCTTCTGCACCATTTTGCGTGCCTCTGCCACAATCCATCTCGTACATGTATTGGTATGTTCAAGAGCCACCCACTCCATCCATACTACACAGATGACCTTTGGACCACTGTCCATAGTCCCTATAGGGGGATACCATCAGTTCCCCCTCGATCGGTCAACCATACTGGAGCTTCTGTTAAGCCCTTTTTTGACTCCTAAAAGAATGAAAAGATCATCGAGTGCATTTTATTCTTCTCCTGCTCGTTAAATTATTGAAAAGGGCATCCACATAGCTTCGTTTATCTCCTTTTGTGAACCATGTAGAATACCATATGAAAAGGAGCACCTTGGCACACTCAAGTCAAGAACATTCCCCTATGCATCCTTTTATGCTTTCATAGGCAGAGGATCTGAACTTTATGAAAAAGCTCACCATGGGTTGTCTTTAAGCTCTTTTCCATCCTTCTCATAGAGAAAAGATCATGAATAAAACTTGGTTTCATTCATGCTCATAAAAATATTTGAATGACCATCCAGTCAGTATAGGTTCAACCTTTTTTGGCCTGATTGGAATACCAACAGTAAAGAAGTATCCCATCCACCGAAGATGGGAAAGCTCTCCTATGTACACTTTTATCCTTTTTTCTAATACAGGAGACTATCAACGAAAAAGAGACCCCACTGGATTCTTCTTCATGCTTTCAGACTCTCTAAAATTGAAAGCACCATCAAGCATTTACTTTCTTGGGCTCGCTAAAAATCCACGAGATCATACCACAACAGTGTCTTTAGACACCACCCCACATATAACAGTTTGGCAGCATTCCCACTTTGGGTCATCTTTGTTCATAGTATCATGCGATGTGTCTTCCTTGGATCCCATTAATACCAAAAGTGTCTACCTCCCCAAAGTATTTCCCATCTGCAGTTACATCCCCAGTATTACAGCTATGATCCCTTTCCCATGAGTCAGTTTCATTTGTTTCCTAGTCCGCCATGTCATCATACTCTGAACAAAGGAAGTTTGAGTCCCCCATGATTCCCTGCCCCTGTTCCCTATTTCAGTGTGTCAATCCCCATATTGTCTCACATATTTGGTTATCTCCCTTGCACTTTTGGTCAAGGAAACACCATTTCCTTGATCAGTTGCAGGTCTCCCTCTGTCGACGACAACACGTATATTCCAAAGGATAGACCCAGATGTTCCTATATACTGGTTTCATTAACCTCATTGATGAGTTCCTTGGACCACTTGAGAGTATTCCTTCGTGCCTTTCGGGATGGTTGTGTCTCATGTGCTCAACTCCAGCTACATCATCACACTGTTGAGATTCATACAGGGTATTGGTATGTGTAGTATTTGGTCAAAGACCCTAGATGTAACCTAACTCTAGCACATTGGGGAGTCTGTTATGGCACCCAGACAGGATCATGTCCCTTGTGTGATCCAGATTTATGCAGGAATGCAACATAATACACAAATAACCATAGAAACAAAGATGCATCAGAAATAACACTTCATTTCATTAATCAAAGAACTAAAACTTGTTTACATAGAGAATGGAAATAAACTAGCTAGAGTGATGGTAGCTTATCTTTAAGAAGAGATGTGGTGGATACATGCCTAAGAACTCTATGTTACAATCAGGCTCAAACGCCTATATATTATTGAGAAATAATGGAAACCCTACACATCTGAAAACCTAACCCTAGGCGGTGAAACCCATAATGTGGGTCCCATTGGGTAACTTGGTACATCAATTTTCCAGGGTCATAAAATTTGGCATACTACCTTTGTTTGATGTGTGTGATACACTGTTAGAAATATATATTCAAGTAATACATCCATAAATAACAAATATTTAGTCCAAAACAAACTTATCTTTACTCGACCATTCGATTCCAAAAAAACGTCGTTTAGGGCCTCAAAACAGCTCCAGGAATTTAGGACCCGAAAACCGCAAAAAATAGTAAATTGTGATACAATTAAGGAAACTGGAAAACTGAAAGAAACAATTATGGGGGTCCAAGTGGAATATGTGGGTGGCCACCAATATCCTTGTTGGAAAAAATATTGTCTTGAATATTTTACCTAATATTAAATTATCAACCGAGGTTAGTAGGCTTAGAGTTGCTACAAAATATATGCGAAGGTAGAGAGTGTCATAGTAATAAGCTAAATATCTTAACCTGAACTTCTAAGGATCTAATTAAGTTAATGAAAACAAAAGGGAAATCAAACAATTTATAAATTTCTAGATATAAACAATGTTATGGCAATAAACTATTCTATCTAGAGAGATTGAATTTTACTCAAGAAAATGACTACATTAAAAAAGGATTTACAATGACCAAATAGAAACTATACATGCACTAACTAAATCATTTTAATTCCACTCTCCTTGATTATTCTAAGTGTAGGCATTTACTGTAATAGGAACTGGGGTGGGAGGGGTATCAAAATGGCTCTCAAAAGAAGTATAAAAGCTTAAGGGAATTAGGTCTAGTTTTATCTCTACAAAAATGTGCAAACTGAGAAATGTCTAGTTACAAGAAATAGTAAACATAATTTTTTATGAATACACAAATCCTACTTACAGAACATTATATAAAAGTAGACATAAGTTATGATCAAACATGAGACTTATGAAAAGTAATTTGAAATATATCTTATAGATCCTTGATTACACAATTAAGAGGACGAGTTGTATTATGTGTAAAAGATTTAATCCATTAATGTATGTAACTTAAGCCTCATATACAAAGGAACAACTTAAATCAAAGTCTCAATTACAGATCAATACAATACGTTAAATTACATAATATAATTTCTATGTAAAAATAAAAAGAAAGAGGAAAGAGAAATAAGGTTTACAAAGGAACCTTAAACAATCTTATCTAAAGGTCTTTGAAAAGAAAATATAAACATTATCTAACCATTACTATTCAAATATAATCATAAAACTAGAAAGATAAACTTTGAAACGAATTAAAAACACACAGGACTGAATGAGCGATTGTATAACAGGTGGAAATGAAGGTCTATATAAAAGGCGGAACAGACTGTTTGTATGACATTATGTTTGAAGGAAATGTTAGAATTTTAAAGAAACAATAAATTTAAATGCTTTATTGAAGAGTAGCTACCCCATGCATGTACTACTGTAATGTAAAACAGGAATTAAACCTACCCTAGTGACTGAATTCCATAGTAATACGACCTAAACTACTTTCATAAATAAATAAAAAACTAACATATTCTTTAAGAAGATTCATAATAAAAACTGGAATAAGCAGAACTAGCTTATAATTAATCAAAGGAATTTAATCTAGAAATCAAAATACTTTGTAGAAAAACTTGAAATTTATCTTAAACACAAGCGGTTGCTATTTAATAAAAAGAACTTATATCCTCAACATAATTTTAAATTAATCTATACTATAGGAAACATGAACGATTATATAAACAAAACTAAACAACTCATAAACCGAATTATACTAATTACAGAGGAAAGAAATAATAAAACCGACACAAATATTTAAAACTCTATTTGTCAGGGATCCCTCCCAGCAAATAGAGTTATGCTTCTTCTAATCAAACACAATTATATACAGCACAAGAATACTTTCATTAGAATAAAATGTGGCGTTACATAGTTTTTCAGTTTGAATTGATAAAAGGCAGAAAATCAGACTCTAGACTATCAAACTCTAAGAAGCTCCTCCCTAAGTCTCATAACAGCGTCTATATATACATTGTTCAATGGGGACGAGCAAGTCGACCCTTTAGTGGTTGACTGCTCTTCATGATAAGGCAGTCATGATGGAGAATAAGTACATTACCAACTAACAACTAACAATTCCTCTTCTCCCAGAGATCGGGTTCCTTTAGGCGTGCAATGTGGTTCATAACTTCAGTTTGAATCAAATCCTGCATCAAGGTGTCACGCGATGAGCACTACATGGGCACTTCTTCCAAAAAAATACTAACACTGAGATGTCGGTGTATGGTGATGACAGTTTCTAGCCATTTTCATGCTCTTAATACATAGAAACATGCTACCAAAAAATGTGTGGTCTATTTGATGATCTGGACAACAAGCTAGGCATGCTCTCCATATACTCAGCTGAACACGTGTCTATTTGTTAGGTCACCAAAAATACCATATCACTTGTAGAGACTAAGAAACATGAATTAATATAGAAAATGCACTCCGTATTATGCCAATTTTAACCATTGAAACCATAAAATGATGATAATAAATAGAATTGACATAAATCCTAATTTAGTCATACATGAAGCTTATAGAGGGAGATGCATGGTGAAAAAGACACTAAAAAGTTGAAAAGCATGTGTTAATATGCAAAGTATTGAACCCAAAAATAGTGACAAAATGGGGACCAACATTCCCCCAAATCAGAAGAATACCAGGTCCCACTGGTGCAAAGTAAAAGATATCATGAGGAAGGAGGCAGAGCTATGTCAACAGCTGCCTTCAACTTGGATGGAACAGATTGCTTGTACTTCAATTTCCTTGCCTGTGATTTCAGAAGAGCATGCCTCACTTGCTGATCCATCTAAGTTATACTAACGGCCTTATGTGGATGCTCCATATTCTTAATTTGTATCTGCAATTCTCTGTTTTCTTCACGAAGCTCTGAAATTAACTTGACATGTGCTTCATTTTTCTTCACTGCTTGCGTTAACTCAAAATTTAACTGTTCTAAGGTGGGATACAGTGGCATCAATGGTTCTAGGTACTAGTGAAAATATCATGGAGGAATTATTTTTGTTGAAGGTGGATCCAAATCGACAGTAGGAAGGGGATGTTCAAATGCAGGAATATCTCTCTGATTGGTGTCCCTAAGCAATTCAGTAGAGAGGCTAGCTAGTGCTAATAGGGATGAATTGGGATTGATTTCCTCTAGCTCGGCTTCATCATTCAGATGGCCAGTCTACTCATCAAGTTGAACCACGGTCTAAGTATTGGGCCAAAGCCTACGCTGGACGCTTTTAGTCTTCTGTCTTCTGGTACGAGGTCGTGAAAAAGGCATAAAATCAGAAGACACAGGACTAGCAAGGGTTTCTTGCATAGATGAATTAGGTTCTAAGACACCCTCATCAAGTTGGACAACATCAGGGTTTTGTTCTGTTTGGATGAGGTTGGTCTAGACTCGGGATGAAAATGTCAAGACCCTTTATGAATATTGAGGTGAGGATTGAGCACTTTAAAAACAAAGGTTTCCCAAAACTGGCTTCATTATTTAAGATGATCAAAGATTAACATTTTGATTATACTAAATTTGACATTTTTTCTACTCTATGGGGAAAAATAAATGGAAATTCAAGCATCGATTATCAACAAAGTGGGATAATAACCGAAGGTGACAAGACTTAAAAATCCTAAATTTACCTTCGCATGTAAGTGGGTGAATGATGACTGTCAATGGTTTGATATACTTCGGCTTTATCCATCTATGATGGTATCCTTTGACACCTATTACATAACGGAACTCAGGCTTTAGAGAGAAATTGTGTGATGCTCTTGGAACGAACCAATGTTTATGCCACGATTCACCCTCCCGGGGAAGCTTAGTAGTGCGGGAAATCGATTCTTCAGTTACTTGAAAAGAAAGGTGACCTACTATGGTCATCCTTCCATAAAACCCCATTGTGAACAGTAATGAAATATCTACATAGTAACCTTATAGCGAATGTAGGAATGGGTTCCAATCGGCTCGAAAAAACACTTCCCTACACTCCCCAAACTCTGTCATTTAACATAGATCCTGATAACTTCCGGGCTTGAATTGGTTCGACATGATGGAAACAGAGGAAGGAATCATGGTTTTCAGGAAAGGTGGCTAAAATGCTCCACAATAATAACAGTTAGTGAAGGCGATGAAATTGAAAAAGGTTCACACATTTCTAGTTTTAAAGTGTGCCACATTCGACCTTCCAACCAATCATGCAACCAGCTCAGCATGCCTAAACGATTATGCCATTATAGTGAATTTTTGGAGTGTGTGCCATCTAAAGCATGTGATTGAACAAGTTTATAATTTGTATTTGGTTCAACCATGTCCAAAGCAATATTTGGACAAGTTGAACATGTAACTTAATGCAAGTGTATAGCCAAACTTATGACCATAACCTCAGTTCAAAGAGGAGGGCGACTTATCTGATAGATTATGCATGTGAACATAAAAGGAGAATGATGAATATGGAAAGATCATGATAACTAAAAGGTATTCAATGATTATTCAAAGGCCATATCATATCCATATAGAAATAAAATAAGATCATATTAGATTTAATTCGTACAATCATTAATCGACATTAGTCATAATATCATATAGATGTAACCCTAACGGTATGACTTGGATTTTTACCCAATAAAATTAAGCCAAAACTTAATCAAAAGTATGAAAATATCATAAAAAATTGATCCAACTCATCATTTGGCCTTTTATTCACACTGACATTTGACCCTTCATATGATCCTTCATACATCTTTTCATATGAAATTATTCTTTTAGCGTTCTTGCTTATTCATCCACAATTTTTAAGGGCAAATTCGCTATCTACATTATCCTATAAACACTTTATCATTTAGCAACGAGTCTTTTATAATTAAAAATGAAGACAAATAATCAACTAATCCTCCCCCAAACGAAAGATATGGAATGTCCTCAATCCAAACAAGAAAACTATGTAATTTTAAAAACAATTAAGAAAGTTTAGTCATGTTGTTGTAAGTTTGTAAAAGAGAAAAAGACTAACTAATAAAGGGAAAGGATTCAGATAGATATAATAAAAAAATAGTGCTCAAATATATAGAGATATAAATGGATCATTTATGATGTGATGAATAGTACCATAGGGAAAACTGGTCACCCTTGCCTTGTTGTAAAGATATCTTGTCATCTCAAAAATTCTTTGAGCTCACCTTCAAATTTGTAGGAGTTTACAGCTATGGGTCCCATTGCTAGGATAAACATATCCTAGATATTGATTGAAATGATATTGTCAGATCCAAGGGTATCTTAGAGTTATGTTTTTATGACATTATAAACAATAGGCCAAAACATAATTTATTGTTTAAACTATGTGCCTAGTGGTGCATGAACCGGATCTCTCTTTACCTGATAATGCCCTGATGCTAACAGGCATGTTCAGTATCCAAGAGAAGTTATCTCGGTACAATGCAAGCATAGCCCCACTGCCAGTGAGCCTATTCAGTACCCTGATAAGTTTACTTGCATTTATCAAAATTCCTTGTAAATTATTACTTAGCATTGACCCACTACCAGCAGGCCTGTTCAGCACCCCGACGGGTTTTCCTTGTATAAAGATTCCGAGTATAGGAAGTTGATTGGTACTAGAGCATGCTATGCCCAGCTAAACACATGATTAAATTTGTTTTCACAAAATGGCCTTAAATATATATTATGTCAAAAGAGAATAACTTAAAGGTGTCCTTGGGCCTTTTAGTCTATTTTCTTTGTAAAAGGTAATGTTCCCCACAAGTAGCAATTCCACTTACCCTCTAGTGTCCTCAAAGATAGTTAAGAGTCAAGTTTTTATAACATGTGTAGATGAGCTAATAACCTATAGGTATGAAAATGCTAAAGAACATGATAATTAAAGTAAGCCTTTTGAGAAACTGTTCAAATAATTTGAATCTGAATCAAAACACTTAGCATAACAAAATCATAAAATAATTGATTTGAAAGTGATATACAAGAAAATATTCAAGGTCTTATTAGAGCATTTTCTTCTCTCTCTCTTTTTTTTGGATAGTACCTCATAAGTTATTCAAAGAAATAAATGCTTCTTCAAAACCATTTTTTTGATGATCTATTTTATTCCTGAAAGCATCGAAAAGAGTCCTTTGGAAGGAAGTGATTAGAAATGACTCTTTATTTATTCAAATAAGTATACACATGTTTACATATATACAAGTAATTATAACCCACAATATTTTTTAAAATTAGGAGAAAGATATTTTTGGAGGGAGCAGTCCAATAATTACCTATACCTTGATAGGATCCGTCTTGATATTCTGGGGAAAAACATGATGCCCCATGCAAATATAGCATGGAGGAATTTTTATTAATGGACATTCATGTCGAAGATGTTTAGTTTTACATTCTGGGCAGACATTGGTTTTTGCTACTTGTTCTTCTTCATAGTTTTTTATGTAGGTTTGGTTTCTATAGTGAGTGTACCTAGAAGGTTTCTTTCAAGGTGAGAATGGAGCGTCCCATCATTCTTTTTCAGAAGAGAACTTCCTTTGATCACTCATTCTTTTATTGGTTTGTATAGGAGTAGGGAATGCTACTATGGATATGTTAATTTCAGGGGTTACTATTACCAAACAGAAATTCCACCTAGGTAAGTTCAACTTCCTTCCTTCAAGAGTTATATTATCGGACTTTGATACCTAGTGGAAGGTTAAGAGGTTCCCTAGTTACTTCTTTTTAAATTTTGTCAAAAATAGGGCACTCAGATCCTCTTTCCAGGATCTATTTTCTTTCTATAATTCCCCCCCTTGTATTAATTTTTTTATGGGTCTAGCAAAACTACTTCCTATAAGTGTGTTCTTTTTTTTCAATGCCTATTTGGTGAGTTGGGTTTTTTATGTTTCCTATAAATTTTTTTTATAAAAAGTCAACAAAATTTCACTATCCTATGCTACTATTATTACTGGATTTGGGGGTACATGTTATAAAAGATGTGCAGGTTCTTACCTCTCATCTTACTACTCCCCCGTTACCAGCCTATACTAACTTATGAAACAACTCATCAGCAACGGCACCAAATATTTTGGGCAAAATATTGTCTAGAATAATTTACCTAATATTTAATTATCAACCGGGGTTAGTAGGCTTAGAGTTTCTACAAAATATATGCAATGGTAGAGAGTGTCGTAGTAATAAGCTAAAGATATTAAGTTCAACTTCTAAGGATGTAATTAAGTTAATGAAAACAAAATTGACATAAAATTATTTATAATTGTTTGGATATAAACTACATTAAAAAAGGATTTACAACGACCAAATAGAAACTATACATGCACTAACTAAATTATTTCAATTCCACTCTCCTTGATTATTCTGAGGGTAGGAATTTACTGTAGTAGGAATTGGGGCAGGATGGGTATCAAAATGACTCTCAAAAGAAGTATAAAAGATAAAACGAATTAGGTCTAGGTTTATCTCTACAAAAATTTACAAACTGAGAAATGTCCAGTTACAAGAAATAGTAAACATGATTGTTTATGAATACACAACTCGTACTTACAAAACACTATATAAAAGTAGACATAAGTTATGATCAAACATGAGACTTATGAAAAGTAATTTGAACTCTATCTTATAGATCCTTGATTACACAATTAAGAGGACAAGTTGTATTGTGTGTAAAATATTTAATCCATTAATTTATGTAACTTAAGCCTCATATACAAAGGAACAACTTAAATCAAAGTCTCAATTACATATCAATACAATACATTAAATTACATAATATAATTCCTATATAAAAATAAAAAGAAATAGGAAAGAGAAATAAGCTTTACAGAGGAACCTTAAACAATCTTATCTAAAGGTCTTTAAAAAGAAAATGTAAACATTATCTAACCATTATTATTCAAATAGAATCAGAAAACTAGAAAGATAAACTTTGAAACAAATTAAAAACACATAGGATTGAATGAGCGATTGTATAACTAGTGGAAATGAAGGTCTGTATAAAAGGTGGAACAGACTATCTGTATGATAGTCTGTTTGAAGTAAATGTTAGAAATTTAAAGAACCAATAAATTTAAATTCTTTATTGAAGAGAATCTACCCCATGCATGTACTACTGTATTGTAAAATAGGAAGTAAATCTACCTTAATGACTGAATTCCATAGTAATATGACCTAAAATAATTTCATAATTCAAAACAAACTAACATATTCTTTAAGCAGATTCATAATAAAAGCTGGAATAAGAAAAACTAGATTATAATTAATCAAATGAATTTAATATAGAAATCAAAAGACTTTGCAGAAAAACTAGAAAGCTATCTTAAACACAACTAATTGTAATTTAATAAAAAGAACTTACATGCTCAACACAATTTTAAATTGAAATCTATACTACAGGAAACATGAACGATTATAGAAACAAAACTAAACAACTCATAAACAAAATTCTACTAATTGCAGAGGAAGGAAATAACAAAACCTACACAAATATTGAAATACTTTGTTTGTTGGGGGGGCCTTCTAGCGAACAGAGTTATTCTTATTCTAATCAAACACAATCATAAATAGCACAAGAAGACTTTTATTAGAATAAAAGGTGGAGTTATAGAGTTTTTCAGATTGAACGAATGAAAGGAAAAAACTCAGACTCTAGACTCTCAAACTCTAAGAAGCTCCTCACTATGTCGCATAACAACGTCTATATATACATTGTTCAATGGGGGTGAGCAAGTCAACCCTTTAGTGCTCGACTGCTCTTCATGATAAGGAAGTCATAATGGAGAATAAATGCATTAACAACTAAGAACTAACAATTCCTCTTCTCTCACAGATCGGGTTCCTTCAGGCACGCAATGTGGTTCATAACTTGAGTTTGAATCAAATCCTATGTCGAGGTGTCAAGCAATGAGCACTAGATGGGTACTTCTTCCAGAAGAATACTAACACTGAGATGTTGATGTGTGGTGATGACAGTTTTTGGCCGTTTTCATGCTCTTAATACACAAAAACATGATACCAAAAATGCGCAATTCGTTTGATGATCTGGATAGAAAGCTGGGAACGCTCTCCATATACTCAGCTGAATGCGTGTCTGTTTGTTAGGTCACCAAAAATACCATATAACATGAAGAGAATAAGACACATGAATTAATATAGAAAATGCACTCTATATTATGCCAATTTTAACCATTGAAACCATAAAATGATGATAATAAATAAAATTGACATAAATCCTAATTTAGTCATACTTGAAGCTTGTAGAGGGAGTTGCATGGTGCAAAATACACTAAAAATTAGCAAAAAATGTGTTAATATGTGAAGTATTGAACCCAAAAATAGTGAAAAAATGGGGACCAACATTCCCCAAAACTAGAAGAATACCATGTCCCACTGGTGCAAAGTAAAAAATATCATGAGCAAGGAGGGAGAGTTGAGTCAGCAGCTGCCTCTAACTTGGATGGAACATATTGCTTGTACTTCAAATTCCTCTCCTGTGCTTTCAAAAGAGCATGCCTCTATTTCCAATCCCTCAGAGATATACTAACCATCTTATGTAAATCCTCCATATATTTAATGTGTATCCACGGTTCTTTGTTTTCTTCACGAATCTCTTAAATTAACTTGACATGTGCTTCATTTTGCCTCACCACTTGAGTTAACTCAGAAGTTAACTGTTCAAAGGTGGGCTACGGTGGTGTCAATGGTTTTGGGGACCGGTGAAAATCCCATGGAGGAATTATTTATGTTGAAGGTGAGTCCAAATCACCAAATCAACAGTAGGAAGGGGATCTTCAGATGCAGAAATATTCCTCTGATTAGTGTCCTTAAGCAATTCAGTAGAGAGGCTCTCTAGTGCTAAGAGGGATGAATTGGGATTGATTTCCTTTACCTGGGCCTCATCATTCGGATGGTCAATATGCTCATCAATATGAACCATGGTCAGAGTATTGGGACGAAGCCTGCGTTGGATGCTTTTATCCTTTTGTCTTCCGGTACGAGGTAGTGAAAAAGGAACGAACTCAGAAGACACAGGACTAGCAGGGGTTTCTTGCACAGGTGAATTAGGTTCCGAGACACCCTCATCAAGGTGGACAACATCAGGGTTTTCTTCTGCTGTGGGTGAGGTTGGTATATACTCGAGATGAAAATGTCGAGACCGATTATGAATATTGAGGTGGGGATTGAGCACTTTGAAAACAAAGGTTTCCCAAGACTGGCTTTGGTATTTAAGCTGATCCAAGATTAACAAGCCAATACTTAATCAAAAGTACGAAAATATCATGAAATTTTTTATCCAGATCATCATTCGGCCTTTTATTCACATCGACATTTGGCCCTTCATATGATCATTCATACATATTTTCATATGAAATGATTCTTTTAGCGTTCTTCTTATCGATCCACCATGTTTAAGGCCAAATTCGTTGTCTGCATTATCCTACAAACAACTAATCAACTAATCCTCCCCCAAACCAAATATATGGCATGTACTCAAGCCAAACAAGAAAACTATGTAATTTGCAAAAGAATTAAGAAATTCCAGTCATGGTAATGTAAGTTTGTAAAAGAGAAAAGGACTAACTAATAAAGGGCAAGTATTTATATAGATATATTAAAACAATAGTGCTCAAATATATAGAGATATAAATGGATCATTTATGATGTGATGAATAGTACCATAGGGAAAACTAGTCACCCTTTCCATGTTATAAATATATCTTTTCATCTCAAAAATTATTTGAGATCACCTTCGAATTTGTAGGAGTTTACAGCTATGGGTCCCATTCCTAGGATAAACATATCCTAGATATTGATTGAAATCAGATTGTCGGATCCAAGGGTATCTTAGAGTTATTATTTGATGACATTATAAACAATAGGACAAAACATAATTTTGTTTTTAAACTATGTGACTAGTGGTGCATGAACCCGATCTCTTTTTACCTTGTATTTCCCCACTTCCATCATACCTATTTAGTGCCCCAGCAGGGTTATCTTGGTACCATGCAAGTATAGCCCAAATTCCAGCGAGCCTGTTCAGTACCCCGATGGGTTTACTTGCATTTATCAAACTTCCTTGTAAATTATTACTTAGCATTGACCCACTACCAGCAAACCTGTTCAGCACCCTGGCAGGTTTTCCTTGTATAAATATTATAAGTATAGGAAGTCGATTGGTACTAGAGCATGCTATGACATGCTAAATACATGAGTAAATTTTTTTTCACAAAATGACCTTAACTATATATTATGTCAAAAGAGAATAACTTAAAGGTGTCCCTAGGCCTTTCAGTCTATCTTCTTTATAAAAGGTAATGTTCCCCACAAGCAGCAATTCCACTTATCCTCTAGTGTCCTCAAAGATTGTTAAGAGTCAAGTTTTGATAACATGCATAGATGAGCTGGTAACCTCTAGGTATGAAAATGCTGAAGAACATGATAATTAAAATAAGTCTTTTGAGCAACTGCTCAAATAATTAGAATCTGAATCAAAACACTTAGCATAACAAAATCATAAAATAATTGGTTTGAAAGTGATATAGAAGAAAAGCTTCAAGGTCTTATTAGAACACTTTCTTCTCTCTCTTTTTTTGGAGATAGTACCTCATAAGATATTCAAAGAAATAAAGGCTTCTTCAAAACCATTTGTTAGATGATTTATTTTATTCCTGAAAGCATAGAAAAGAGTCCTCTGGAAG
Organism: Pseudotsuga menziesii; assembly: GCA_001517045.1. Taxonomy (NCBI): domain Eukaryota; kingdom Viridiplantae; phylum Streptophyta; class Pinopsida; order Pinales; family Pinaceae; genus Pseudotsuga; species Pseudotsuga menziesii. Next base: position 317,627 of record LPNX010982216.1, on the reverse strand, counting down.
GAAGTGATTAGAAATGACTCTTTATTTATTCAAAGAAATATACACATATTAACATATATACAAGTAATGATAACCCATAATATTTTTTAAGATTAGGAGGAAGAGCTTTGTGGAGGGAGCAGTCCAATAATTACCTCTATCTTGATAGGATCCATCTTGATCTTTTGGGGAAAAACATGATTCCCCATGTAAATATAGCATGGAAGAATTTTTATTAATGGACATTCCTGTCGGGGATGTTTAGTTTTACATTCTGGGTAGAAATCGTTTTTTACTACGCGTTCTTCTTCTTGGGTTTTTATGTAGTTTTGGTTTATAGAGTGAGTGTACCTAGAAGGTTTCTTTCGAGGTGAGAATGGAGCGTCCCATCGTTCCTTTTTAGAAGATAACTTCCTCTGATCACTCATTCTTTTATTGGTTCTTATTGGAGTAGGGAATGCTACTATGGATATGTCAATTTGAGGGGTTACTATTACCAAAGAGAACTCCCAACTAGGTAAGTTCAACTTCCTTGCTTCAAGATTTATATTATCATACTCTATTACTTAGTGGAAGGTTAAGAGGTTCCCTAGTTACTTCTTTTTAAATTTTGTAAAAAATAGGGCCCTCGGGTCCTCTTGCCAGGATATACTTTCTTTCTATAATTCCCCCCTTGCAATATTTTATTTATGGGTCTAGCAAAACTACTTCCTATAAGTTTGTTTTTTTTTCAATGCCTATTCGTTGAGTTGGGTTTTTTATGTTTCCTATAAAATTTTTTTTATAAAAACTCAACAAAATTATGCTATCCTATGCTACTATTATTAATTTATTTGGGGGTGCCTATTATAATAGATGTGTGGGTTCTTACCTCTCGTGTTATTGCTCCCCCATTAAGTTCCTATTATGCCTTACGAAACAACTCCCCAGCAACGGCGCCAAAAATGTTGGGCAAAATATTATCTTGAATAATTTACCTAATATTTAATTATCAATTGGGGTTAGTAGACTTAGAGTTGCTACAAAATATATGCGAAGGTAGAGAGTGTTGTAGTAATAAGGTAAAGATCTAAAGTTGAACTTCCAAGGATCTAATTAAGTTAATGAAAACAAAAATGACATCAAACTATTTATAAATGTCCAGATATAAACAGTGTTATGGTAATAAACTATTCTCTCTAGAGAGATTGACTTTTACTTGAGAAAATGACTACATTAAAAAAGGATTTACAATCACCAAATAGAAACTAGACATGCACTAACTAAATCATTTCAATTCCACTCTCCTTTATTATTCTAAGGGTAGGAATTTATTGTAATAGGAAATGGGGTAGGAGGGGTATCAAAATGGCTCTCAAAATAAGTATAAAAGATAAAGGGAATTAGGTGTAGCTTTATCTCTACAAAAATGTGCGAACTGAGAAATGTCCAGTTACAAGAAATAGTAAACATGGGTGTTTATGAATACACAACTCCTACTTACAGAACATTATATAAAAGTAGACATAAGTTATGATGAAACATGAGACTTATGAAAAGTAATTTGAACTCTATCTTATAGATCCTTGACTACACAATTAAGAGGACAAGTTGTATTATGTGTAAAAATATTTAATCCATTAATGTATGTAACTTAAACCTCATATACAAAGGAACAACTTAAATCGAAGTCTCAATTACAGATCAATACAATAAGTTAAATTACATAATATAATTCCTATGTAAAAATAAAAAGAAAGAGGAAAGAGAAATAAGGTTTACAAAGGAATCTTAAACAATATTATCTAAAGTTCTTTAAAAAGAAAATATAAACATTATCTAACCATTACTATTCAAATACAATCAGAAAACTAGAAAGATAAACTTTGAAACAAATTAAACACACATAGGACTGAATGAGTGGCTGAATAATAGGTGGAAATGAAGGTCTGTATAAAAGGTGGAACAGACTGTCTATATGACAGCCTGTTTGAAGGAAATGTTATAAATTTAAAAAAATAGTAAATTTAAATGCTTTATTGAAGAGCAGCTACCCCATGCATGTACTACTGTAATGTAAAACAAGAAGTAAACCTACCTTAATGACTGAATTCCATAGTAATACGACCTAAACTAATTTCATAATTCAAAACAAACTAACATATTCTTTAAGAAGATTCATAATAAAAACTAGAATAAGTAGAACTAGATTATAATTAATCAAAGGAATTTAATCTAGAAATTGAAAGACTTTGCAAAAAAACTTGAAAGCTATCTTAAACACAACTAGTTTCTATTTAATAAATAGAACTTACATGCTCAACATAATTTTAAATTGAAATATATACTACAGGAAACATGAACGATTATAGAAGCAAAACTAAAGAACTCATAAATAGAATTATACTAATTGCAGAGGAAAGAAATAACAAAACCTACACAAATATTTAAAGACTTTGTCTGTCGGGGGGGGCTCCCAACGAACAGAGTTATGCTTCTTCTAATAGATCAAAATCATATACAACACAAGAAGAATTTCATTAGAATAAAAGGTGGTGTTACATAGTTTTTCAAAATGAACTGATAAAAGGAAAAAACTCAGACTCTAGACTCTCAAACTCTAAGAAGCTCCTCCCTAAGTCACATAATAGTGTCTATATATACATTTTTTAATGGGGGTGAGAAATTAGACCCTTTATTGGTTGACTACTCTTCATGATAAGGAACTCATAATGGTGAATAAGTACAGTAACAACTAACAATTCCTCTTCTCTCGCAGATCGGGTTCCTTCACGCGTGCAATGTGGTTCATAACTTCAGTCTAAATCAAAGCCTACGTCGAGGTGTCACATGATGAGCACTAGATGGGCACTTCTTCCAAAATAAGACTAACGCTGAGATGTTGGCACATGGTGATGAGAGTTTCTGGCAGTTTTCATTCTCTTAATACACACAAACATGCTACCAAAAAATGTGCGCTCTATTTGATGATCTCGACAACAAGTTAGGAATGCTCTCCATATACTCAGTTGAATGCGTGTCTGTTTGCTAGGTCACCAAAAAAACCATATAACCTATAGAGAATAAGACACATGAATTAATATAGAAAATAAACTCTGTTAGCAGTCCATTTGAAATTGTCGAGTTATGGGCTTGGAAGGATTCGAAAAGGGTCCTATTCAATGAATAATTATACAAACACCCCTCAGGTTATCCAATCGACAACTCCTGTCAGCTATGACTATCAAATGGAGAAGAGATCTCAATCTACAGAGGTAGATCCTTCCAAAGGTCAAGACATGCAGCAGCGAAAATGAGATAAAGGGGTGTCATAAATCAACGATCCAGATTCACAACGGAGAAGACCAACGATGGAGCATGGTTCCATAGGATGAAGATGCAAGGAAATATTTAAGTTTGGTATTCATGATGCTTGTTAAAGGGGATAAATGATGAAAGGTCGAGATTAAGATGAATCTTGATCGATGACCTGATGCAATTCCGCTAGGAAAACATGCAAGGAAGAGGGAGATTTTTTGAATCACGTAATGGATTAAAGGATGGCAGCATCTGAAGGTGGAGATAAGAGTATGAGTAGATCTATGACCATAGATGATTTCACATTCCAAACAAGCACAAATAAAGTCATGATTACAAATCATGAAAAGTGGTACTAGCTGCAAAGATCAATGGTCACAACAAAGGCAGGGATATATCTATGGTCGTGGTTCATTTCTTGATTTGAACTAGCATGGACAGGGTCAATATCTCAATTCACAAAAAGTGGTAGGGTCCGATCCAATCAGGCGGTCCCAATGAAGGCTGATCATGAATCAACAACTGAATTTTAAAGAAACATGCACGATAGATGTGAAAGGTGCCCAAATTGAAGGGTTGAGAGAGTCTCAAGGCTGTAGGTATCACATCCAGGGTAGTTCTGACAGTAGAGGGGATGTTTGCACACATGATTTTTCTCTTGGAAAATGAATTGATTCCCTGGATTCCATTTGTAGCATGCATATAGGAGAAATCGTCCCTATGGCAGAGCCATATCACCTAAAGATGAGAAGCCTCTGTGTGGCTTGACATGCGAAAGTAAGGAAGTAACCGATGAATCCGCTCTTCACATAAGGAAAGGCAAGCGTGACGGGGTAGACCATTCTGTTTCCTACATCACAGGAGCAAGGGAGTGTGATAAAATCCACTCTATGTGCTTTGCAGCATGGGGTCGACTACACAGGGTGACACCCAAAAATATTTCCCGTCGCAAATAGTAAGGTACTGCAGTCGATGAAGTGACGTGACTAGATCTTCAGTAGGTAAAATATCACTTGGCTCATGCCCTCACATAAGTCAGCACCGAGACACTCAATGATGGAATGTGCAGGATTGTAGAGTTCATCCCCTCAGCCTTATATATATAACGCCATCTTCCAAAGATTTTGTAATACCAAGAATGAGCTAGCATAATTTTAGAGCCCAAGGTTTAGTTTTGTTGCAAGTCCATAAAAAATTGGGAGGTTGGCAATGACAATTTGGTTTGAAAAGCTTGTCTGTCTGGGTGTATTGATGGTTGGTGAGTTAGTTTTTACACTTACTCGTCGTCTTGGTTTTCCATACCAAGGATGACACCATCCATCGGGGCGCAGACATGAAGAATTTTGAGAGATATACCCGTCTTCAAATGCCCACACCTCCAGTGGTGCATTGCTTGAAAACTCATTTCCCATGGGTTTTTTTCTAGGATCCCCTGATGCCATCGCTACCTCTAAAGCCTCCGCGCAAGAAGACAATCCTAGGCTACGCTCTGTGGGAGTAGTCGTTCAGGTTGGAGCACTAGGGGTCCAATTCCTGCACTGCACTATTTGTGAATTCCACTTGCCAAGGGTGATCGGGATGGTGGAGGTACACTCCACCATATTTCCTATGGGAGATAACACCTCATAGAAGGTGAGGAGTACAAGAATGATAAGCCACTGCAAAATATTTCCTTAGCTAGAAGCAATATGACCCTTCTTCCAGACCCCACATCTAACAGTGTTACGCAGAGAGGGGAGGGCTGCAGAGAAGGTTCAGCAAGGAGGAGGTCAAATAAACATCCATTGTGTGGCCTACAAGAGAACCCTCCTTGTCAAAGGTAGAAAGTAGTATAAGAATAATGAACCACTCCAGAGGCTTATCATCATCAAATGCATGGCCACCCTTTTTCGAGTCCCCTCCTATAACAGCGTTACCAGATGAAAGAGGAGCTGGGAAAATGGCTGAGCAATGGAGCACGTGTTTTCTTGTCATCCTTTGAGAACCACATTTTAAAGAAGGCAATCCAGTTAAAGGGAGAAGAAAGACACGTTAGGGGCAGTTTGAGTCAGCAACATACCACCAACAAGCGATATGACGATCATTTTCATATCGAGTTACCTGAATGAAGAAAACTTTGCGCTGTTCGTCCAATTACCATGCACAACAATTCCATAATGTATGTTAATATTTGTAAATCGTGGAAATAGTACCACACTCTAAATTGTTAGTGTTTGATTATGACTGAAAACAGTTTCTATGTTTTGTTTCAGGCATTAGTCTCAGGTCTAAAATAGTATAAATATAATCCTAGTAGAGGGAGAAAAGGGGTTTGGTTGGGAAAATTTCAAGGGCCAAGCCTCTCCATTGTAATTTGTTTTTGGCTTTCTGTGATTTGAATAAAACTATAGAGGGATGATAATTCTCCATGGAAAATATTCTTACGTCATCTTTTCTTCCAATATGTAACTTTACTTACGTGAATGTTTATCATGTTTTTCATTCCATTTTGTTATTTTCTTTCATGTTTGGACAGTAGTGTATAAGGTCCAAAATTCATCTTCTATGCTCTCGGCCCTTTGTTTCAAACATTTTTAAACAATTTCTTCTAAATTCATGCAGAATTCATCCTATAAATGCTCTGCACGATGGGTTGTTTCCTCTCATCCACTAATGACCTCCTAAATATCTCTTGATTGAAAGATGGGAAGCTACATTGCCTATGTCTGTAAATTTCCACAATTCTATATCTCTTGCACCATGTTCCATACCAATACTAGCGACTCCATTGCCCAATGGTCCCCCTCTCTGATAATCCCACCTACACCTTATAACAACATACTTGTCCCATTTATGAATCTGACGTCCTAACTGTTCTCAATTGAATATCTTGCATGAGAAAATTTGGTAAGTAAACGAGATATCCCTCTCTGACTATCCTGGGCCAGAAGCATAGTCTAAAGCAATTCTGTTGTTACCTAGGAATGAGCCTTCTACCAAACTTTGGCTCAATTCCAATGGTAAAAAACTGGCACTGTTTCCGGGGATGAGAGTGAAGATCATCCCTGGGTATGAACGGCATAATTTCATATTTGATTGTTGATGGTGAATAACAATCAAACATCAAGAAGGTTGTGCACTTTCCACCTATCAACTCCACTCTTAAAGGATTCATACTGCAGTGACTCTGCTGGCGTATGACCCAGAAATAAAATTGTGAGAAAGAACTGACAAACTCTGCTGGGAAAATGAGGTCATTGTGAAGCCTGAAAATGCATGGTGAAAGGATAAGATACCAGAGTTTGCATTTCTTACAAGATGCCTTGTCTTGCCTTGTAACTTTGTTCTTATATTTTCCTAAATTTATCATAACAGCCTTCCATGGTTCATTTCGCTCAAAACAAAGCTATGAATATATTTTTGTATATCCTTCTTTACGAACTGAAAGCATTGCATCGTCTTGTACATTTGATTTTTACCAAGATATTTCTCCCAAAACTCATGACATCAAAGGTCACCCCTGTGAACCTCATGAAACCATGGTTGGTAACATATCTATTTCACCTAGCCTGGTCTCTCCCAGTATTCCAAGACGATACAAGCCACTACACTTGCCTCCTATCCTCCATGATTTTCCTGTGAAGCATTACAAGTACCTCCCCAAATTTGATGGAGAATCCAAAGAACTCACTACTGAGAAACATTTACAAGATTTTGAACATTTATTTGACCTTTTTGAAATAGAACATGATAATGTTTGCATGAGGACTTTTTCATATCCCTTGCAAGGAGAGGCTAAAGAATGGTTCAAACACTTGCAACCTAAGTCAATCCGTACCTAGGAAGAGTTTTCTTGCACTTTTTTGAAATTTTGGGGTAGGAGAAGGCCACTGGACCAAATACTTTCATAATTTTATTCCTTGAAGAGGCAGGAGAATGAAGCCATGTCTAGTTTTAACAAAATATTTGCAAGCTTTTATTATAACATGCTAAAGGAAGTCCAACCTCTTGAAAACATAGCTAAAATCTATTATGCAGCTACCTTTCCTCATGAACTGTCATTACTTATTTTGGAAATAAAATCAACCACTCTGCAGCACATGTTTACTAATTGTTTAGAAGTTGAAGAAAACCTTAAGATGTCCTAAAAATTGTCAGGTCAAGCCAGTGGTGGTGAAATAAAAGATACATTAAAATTGGTTGGGCCACATAAACGAAAGGGGGTAGTCCCTGTTTGGCTAAATATTTCCCTTACCAGACAGAAAAATGATCAACCTGATATAGAAGCATATGGTTCTGCCATTTTATTTTCTAAAGGTTGCAATCTGCTTAGCACCAAATCTGTTAATGATGATTTCAAAAGGGATTTCGGTATAACTGTGTATGATGAGTATGAGGAGGAATACCTGGAGGTTATACCCAAAGAACCAACTATAGAACCAAGGTTTGCTAATGGAGAAAATCAAGCTGCAATCCAAAGTTAGAGGGTGATATAGGAAAGGAAAATAAGCATGTTGAAGGTGACAGTCTTCCCTTGTGTTACTCCTCATTTGAATTAATAAGGCACAGACTTAAAGCCCATAAACGGAGAAAAAAGTTAGAGCATATGGCGCATTCCATAGACCTATTTGGAACATAAGATGATAAACAGGAACAATAATGCATTCCCTCTTAGCTTATAGATACATCAGGGGTTTGTGATGAGGGATTGGATCACAAAGAATGAGGTAAAGGTTCTCAAATAAATGTCTTTTTTTACTTTTCACATTCAGGAATATCAACCATAAAGAAGGACTGTGCTTGCTCGATTCTATTGAAGAAAAGGATGATCTCCATGCTGAGGAATATAACGAAGGTGAGGTTTTAGATTCAAAAGTTTTTTACGAAATGGTGGATATTTCATTTGAAAACGGTCATGGGAATCCCTTTCAAAGATATTTTGAATATCAACCTGATAGCTCACCAGAGGAAGAGCATTTTGGACAGCTTTCCCATGATAAACAGAGGAAAGAATATGCTGGAGGTTGTCGTGATTTTTATAACCCCACATCAGAGTACATGGAAAGGCTGGGTAATGGTAATGAGTGGTTATATCTTTGCTGTAAATATCATTTTATTTGTTATATCCTTCTTCCATTATGCATTTCATCTCTATTCTTAATCAAGCATGAAAAGGAAAAAAAATTATTGGATAAGTTGCTTGATTGGCTTCATTGGAAGTCAGAGTTCACTTGATTAGGCATCTGTGCTCAATTAGGTAGAGTAGGTAGGTACAAATAATATTGAGGTCTATCAAGAATTTCCTTCGGTGATGTTCAATTTTTTTTCATTTTCGGTTTTAATTACAGGTTTGCAGTCACAACTGTTCTCAATTTCAGAGTATGGTTAGGAGCATAGTTTGCAAATTGACATAAATTTGTTACAACGATAGCTCAGAGCATGTTGAATATTTAGAAGAAGGACTAAGGGCGTACCAATGGATTTGGTACTTGGTCTACAAGGTTATTTGCTACCTCATTGGGAGGATTTCATCCCTCTTGGATCCAGCTGTTAGCACTCCGTTTGAAACTGTCGAGTTATGGGCTTGGAAGGATTCGAAAAGGGTCTTATTCAATGAAGAATTATACAAACACCCCTTAGGTTATCAATTCGACAAATTCCATCGGCTATGACTATCAGATGGAGAAGAGATCTCGATCTACAGATGTAGATCCTTCCAAAGGTCAAGACATGTAGCAGTGAAAATGAGATAAATGGGCATCGTAGATCAACGATAGAGCGTGGTTCCATAGGCCGAAGATGTGAGGAAATATTTAATTTTGGTATTCGTGATACCTCTTAAAGTAGATAAATGATGAAATGTTGAGATCAAGACAAAGCCTGATCAACGGCTTGAGGCAATTTCATTGGGAAAATGTGCACTGAAGAGGGAGCTTTTTTGAATCGCGAAATGGATTAAAGGATGGAGGCATCTGATGCCAGAGATAAGAGTATGAGAAAATATAGAACCATAGATGATTTATCATTCTGAACTAGCACTGCTAAATTTGCGATTCCAAATCATGAAAAGTGGTACTGGCTACAAAGATCAATGGTCACAACAAAGGAGGGGATAGATCTACGGTCATGGTTCATTTCACGATTTGAACTAGTGCAGACGGGGTCAGGATCTCAATTCGTGAAAAGTGGTAGGTTTTTCTCCAATTGAATGGTCTCGATGAATGCTAATCATGAATCGGCAGCTGAAGTTTAAATAAACGTGGACTACATATGTGAAATGCACCCAAATAGAAGGGTTGAGAGAGTCTCAAGGCTGTAGGTATCACATATAGGGAAAATCTGATAGTAGAGGGGAGGTTCACACACATGTTTTTCCTCCCGGTAGATTATTGATTCCCTGTATGCCATTTGTAGCATGCATACAAGAGAAATCGTCCCTATGGCATAGCCATATCACCTAAAGATGGATAGCCTCTATTTGGTTAGGCATGTAGAAGTAAGGAAGTAAGTGGCAAATCTGCTCTTCACATAGGGAAAGGAAAGCACGATAGGGGAGACCATTCTATTTCCTTTGTCACAGAAGAAAGGGAGTGTGAGAGCATCCAATCCATCTGATTTGTAGCATAGGGTCGACTACACAGGGTGACATTTGAAAATATTTCCTGCAGCAAATAGTAAGGTGTCGCAGTCGATGAAGTGATGTGACTAGATCTCCGAGAGGTAAAAGATCGCTCAGCTCATGCCCTCACACATGTCATCACCGAGACACTCAATGACGAAATGTGAAGGAATGATAACTGGTCATTACAGAGTTCAGTCCCTCAGCCTTATATATAACGCCATCTTCCAAAGCCTTTATAATACCGGGAACGAGCTAGCATACTTTTAGAGCCCAAGGTTTATTTTTGTTGCAAGTCCATAAAAATTCAAGAGGTTGGAAATTCCAATTTGGTTCGAAAATATTGTCTATTTGGGTGTATTGATGGTTGGTGAGTCAATTTTTATACTTACCCATTGCCTTGGTTTTCCATACCAAGAGTGACACCAGCCATCGGGGTGCAGATGTGAATAATTTTGAGAGATATACCCATCTTCATATGCCCACACCTCTAGTGGTGCATTGCCTGGACACTCATTTCCTGTGGGTGTTTTTCCAGGATCCCCTGATGCCATTGTTGCTTCCAAATCCTTTGAAAATGAAGACAGTCCTAGGTTGCGCTATGTGGGAGTAGTCATTCAGGTTGGAGCACTAGGGGTCCAATTCCTAGACCACCCTATTTGTGAATTCCACTTGCCAAGGGTGATGGGGTTGGTGGAGGTGCACTCCATCATATTGCCTATGGGAGAGCCCACCTCATAGAAGGTGAGGAGTACAAGAATGACAAGCCACTGCAAAGGCTTGCCTTGGCCAGAAGCAATATGACCCTTCTTCCAGATCCCACGTCTAACATTGTTACCCGGAGAGGGAGGGGTTGCAGAGAAGGTTGGGCAAGGAGGAGGTCAAAAGAAGTACAAGAATGATAAATCACTCTGGAGGCTTATCATCATCAAATGCATGGCCACCCTTTTTCTATTCCCCTCCTATAACAACGTTACCAGACAAAAGAGGAGCTGGGAAAATGGATGAGAAATGGAGCGTGCGTTTTCTTTTTAGCCTTTGAGCACCACGTTTTGAAGAAGGAAAGCTGATCAAAGGGAGCAGAAAGACACGTCAAGGGTAGTCCGAGTTAGCAACAGACCACTAACAAGCGATATGATGATCATTTTCATATCGAGTTACCTGAATGAATAAAACTCAGCGTTGTCAGTCCAATTACCATGCATGAAAATACCATAATGTCTATTAATATTTGTAAATTGTGGAAATAGTACCACACTCTAAACTGTTAGTGTCTGATTGTGAGTGAAAATAGTTTATAGGTTTTGTTTTGGGGATTAGTCTCAGGTCTAAAATAGTATAAATATACTCCCGGTATAGGGAGAAAAGGGGTTTGGTTGGGAAACTTTCAAGGGCCGAGGCGCTCCATTGTAATTTGTTTCTGGATTTTCATGATGTGAATAAAACTACAAAGGGATGATAATTATCCATGGCAGAGATTCCTGCGTTGTCTTTTCTTTCAATATGTAAATTTCCTTACGTGAATGTTTATCATGTTTTTCATTCCAGTTTGTTATTTTCTTTCATGTTTGGATAGTAGTGTATAAGGTCCAGGATTCATCTTGTATGCTCTTGGCCCTTTGTTTCAAACATTTTTAAACAATTTCTTCTAAATTCATGTAGAATTCATCCTGTAAATCCTTTGCACGATGGGATGTTTCCTCTCATCCACTAATCACCTGATAAATATCTTCTAATTGAAATATGGGTGGCTACCTTGCATATGTCCATAAATTTCCACAATTCTATACCTCTTGCAACATGTTCCATACCAGGACTATCGAATCCATTGCCCAATGGTCCCCCTCTATGATCATCCCACCTACACCTTATAACAACATACCTGCCCCATTCAGGAATCTATCCTCCTGACTATTCTTGATTGAATATCTTGCGTGAGCAAATTTGGTAAGTAAACTAGAGATCCCTCTCTAATTGTGTTGGGCCAGAAGCATAGTCTAAAGTGGTTATGTTGTTACCTAAGAACGAGCCTTCTGCCAACCTTTGGTTCAATTCCAATGCTAACACACTCTGTATTATGCCAATTTTAACCATTGAAACCATAAAATGATGATAATAAATAGAATTAACATAAATCCTAATTTAGTCATACCTGAAACTTGTAGAGGGAGCTGCATGGTGCAAAAGACACTAAAAATTAGCAAAACATGTGTTAATATGAGAAGTATCGAACCCAAAAATAGTGACAAAATGGGGACCATTAATCCTCCTGGTTCATTCCTCCCCCCTTAGGAATAAATTTTCGCCATTGAGTTGAGTTCCTCCATGAGATGAGGAAAATTCTGCTTAACTTGGTCTATGGTGAGTCACTTTCCATGGTTAAAGAGTTGGCCTTCTTTGACAACTCGATATAGTTGGATATTCTGTTGGTGGGTATTCTTGATCTGTCTATCCATAATCCAATTATTTGTGGCTTGTTCCATGCAGTCGGGGTTTAACTCTATTGGTGTGAGTTGTTCTGCCACATCTGATGTGTCCAGTAGAGGTGGGAATTAGGGTCAAAGGTGGTCCACATTGAACACTAGGTGTAGAATAAGGAATGGTGGAATACTGATCTTGAAGGCATTGTCCCCGACAGCCTTAGTGACGGTGTATGTACCATATCAGAGTAGGTGAAGATTGCAGTGGGGTCCAACGAGACGCTCCTTCTGCAAATGTAGCCACACTTTGTCGCCCACCTAGAAGTTTTGTTTCACCTGATGTTGATCATGCCATTTCTTGTACTTAGCATTGGATCTATCCAATATTTCATGAACCTATTGGCAAATGTACTAAATGCACTCAATGAATTTGTTTGCCTTGGAAACTTCAGACTGGACATGAGCTAAATCAACTTGATTAGCTGCAAATGGCATGGCTACGTCAATGGGACATAGTGGCTAGAATCCCAATCCCCCCTGAAATGGGTTGTGGTCGGTTGAGCTGTAGAGGGCCTGGTTATAACTATGTTGTATATAGGGGAGGATCTCATCCCACGTGTGTGGATTCTTTGAGTTGTACATGCGCAAAATGTGTACGATCATCCTATTGATGACCTCTTTCTGGCCATCAGTCTGGGGATGGAAAGCTATGGACTTTTTGAGCTTGGTGTCTAGCATTGACCATAGGCTAGACCATAATGTACTAAGGAATGTGTTGTCCCAATCTGAGATTATAGACTTTGGGATCCCAAAGTGTACCCACTCTCGTTCAAAGAAGATTTTAGCAATGGCTTCTGCTATGATATTCTTCTTGCAGGCTGCCATTATGGTCATCTTTGAGAATATGTCGATGACCATGAACACACAGTCATTGTCGTGCTTAGTATAAGGAAGTCCTGACATGTAATCCATGGATATGGATTCCCAAGGTTGACTAGGGGTAGGCAACAAAGTATGGATGCCTTGCTTGTTGATGGACGGTTTGGAAATGGTGTAGGCAGTGCAGGATCGGATGTACTTTCCAATGTCCTATCGAAGGTTCGGCTAATAGAAATACTTCTACAGTACTGCCACTATTTTCGTGACCCCGAAATGCCCAACGGCCCGACTGTAGTGCGCTTCCCAAATCATCTTGGAATGCTCACTTGAAGGAACACAAAGGTGTCCCATGTGACATAGTAGTGCATCCTGGAGGTGAAAATTTGGAACTTGGTTTCCCTCCAAGAGCGTCCTGTATGTGTGGCTGAATTCTGGATCGCTCTCATAGAGAAGTGACTAATCATAAGTCTCGTGCCCACAAGAGTTGAGCATGGTGGTTATCACCACAATTGGTGGTCGACTGAGGTAGTTTGCAACATTGTTGGTGCTTCCCTTCTTGTACTTAATGTTCAAATGAAAATGTTGTAGATATGTGGACCACTTCTGATGGAGATCATTATGTAACTTCCCTTATGTCTATATGAACTATAGAGGTCAGCAGTTTGTGTGGATGATCGTTTCCGTCCCCAAAATGTAATGCTTCCATTGTCAACGACCCTGTACAATGGAATACATCTCTTTGTCATAAGTGGGATATTTGTGGACTATGTTTGACAGTGTCTCACTATGATATGCCACTGGATTCCCTTGTTGAGTAAGGACTACCCCAATAGCATAGTCAGAGGAATCTGTCTCAATCTCAAATGCTTGTTGCAAGTCTAGTAATGTGAGCACTGGGGCATAGCAGAGGCGATGTTTCAATTTTGCAAACACCTTCTGTTGAGTTTCTAACCAGAATAATTTTTCTTTTGCTCCTCCCTTGGTGACTTGACTCAAGGTATAAGTGATATGAGAGAATCCCAACACAAACCTGCAGTAGAAATTAGCAAGATCCAGAAACATGTGAAGCTCTGTTAGAGTAGTTGGGGCTGGTCAATCCCGAATGACTTGGATCGTAGTTGGATCCACATGTACCTGTTGGCACCCCAACAACTCCCCTTGATTTTTGTGAAATAAGGGGACCCCATGTGAATTTTGTAAATACTTAGCTTTTACTTTTCTATTCTCTTAGCTTACTTGATTTGGTTAGTTGCTTGGATTTCTTTCTTTGATTAACGAGTGTCTTCGATTTCTGGTTATAATATAATAATAGAACACTTTGGAAAATAAAATCTATTAAATGCTTGTTTCCTAACACTTAGGTCTACTTCTTGGAAGAATTTCTATTAAAATATTGAACTGAGCCTTTATCTTGAACTTAGAATATTCTATATCATCTTACAAGATTTAATCTTTTAAATTTGAATTTTACCTCTTCTTTTATAATTTCGTAATTTTGGGTAAAATTAAATTAATTAATTAAAGCTTTCTCGAAAGCAAATGTGTTACATATTGAGAAAATATATTTACAAACCAAGATACAATTTTTAGTCTTATAGATATATGTAAGTTTGTAAGATAATTCCAAATCTTCAAAGTTGATTCACTTTAATGATTTTATTTATTTTTTTATATATTTTTCAATCTAAACTTACATTATACATCCATTATTCATGACTTGCTTTTGATTATTTTTTTAATACATTTGAAAATGTGTCATTGTTTATTGGAGCTCTTTTGATTTTTGAACACGTCATATTTTTAAAAGGGTTACATAACACCATTACAAATGGACATAACGGATTGGTTAGAGATTGATTAACATATTTAAAGGAATTTATAACATATTGCTTATCTCTCTTTGTAGAATATGTACATTGTATTCTTTATCAAAGCTTATTATGTTAATCTCTGTCCGAAGTTTAAGATTCTAGTTTTTATTTTCCAATTTTTTTTTCTTCTATGAATGAATCTTTCAATCATCACAAGTGTTATGAATAGGCTGCCAAAACGTGTTTGTATTATAGATTATTGTTTCATCAATACAAGATTATATTATATTGCTATAAAATTCTATTATATGACAATACTACTAAAACCAGTCATTGTTTTAATATTTTAATGCTTATGTGGGAGTTTTTTATATAACGGAGTTTGTAATATAATGATCTTGCATTGACAAAGGATTAAGGGAAAGGAGAGAGACATTTGTTGGTTGCACATATTTAAAAAACAAAAAAACAAATTTGATTTTAGACTGATCATTAAACAAGTCAGATTTGGTAAAGAGGATTCATGCCATCTACCATGTTAAATGCCAAATTTCTAGTAGAAGAAGCTACGATGGAAATGGTTGCTAGAATAATATATTTTAATTTCTATGATCATTTAAGTATATGATATTGTTTTTGATGCACAAAGTTAGTCTTTTATGATGCAGATCAGTGAAAACGTTCGCCAAAATCCTAGGCCAGTTATTAACAGAATTAATTCACTAACAAAAGACATCTTCTCATTTACTGCATCACCGTCAGATTCAACATATTCTTCCTACATGTTTAATATTGAGAGAACATAGGAAATCTTGTAGTGTGAAACGACAAATGAAATAAACATAAAATTAATGGAGGTTCTATCGAGTCAGAAATACTATAATCAAAATGTCATGTTTGGGTCATTGGTGCAATAATGGAGCTGTAGCAGTTATGGTACATTGCTATTAAGGCGCAGAGATCATGCCAATATACTGAGGTTTGAAAATCCAATTGTTGGAGATCGCGAGTATGAAGGAATAGTTCAACTAAAACTCATGAAACTGAGTACAGATCAAGCCGTTGGAGAAAATACAGTAACTCATTATAAAAACAGTTTTTCCTTGTCAGATTAATAAAGATCAGGATTAGATCAACCAATGCTTATGATAAACCTCACCTGTATCGAATCATTAGAGAATTCTTGATTTATAATCACATCAAATCTTGAGGATTCTTGTTATTTTCATTTCCACAATAACCCATCCTATAAAATAATTTTGCCACGTATGGAGAAGTAAGCACAATCCCATGAATTCTTGCATATGGTATTGTAAATATGCCAGCTCATGTGGTAAGCTCAACGGCCTCACTACTGTGTGAACGTGTCAGGACTATGCAGGAAGAAATAAAGGAAAGATGCTTGACAAATCCATAGAGCTGAGCTATCACAATTTTTATTATAAACAAACAAGTCCTAATATAGTGGCACCACATTTCTCAACAGATTTCTAACCACGGAGAAGAATTGTACAGGGTCAAATAAGTTCGTATTGCAGGTTTGATAAATCATTACATATTCAAAGCATGTGGAGGATCAATGGGGTAAAAAACAAAAGTTGATCTTTCTTACAATTCCAAATAAATATTTCATTCATTCATTTTTTTTAATGGTTGATAAATCCACACATTTTGAGACATATTGTTATTTAATATGAATTTTGATGATGCAGGGAAATTATGATATGAATAACATTGCTATAAAGAGCTAGTTCAATCAACGCAAAGGGGTGAAAGCTGTTGGAATCTTTGTGATGAGAAATAGTTTTACTTCCAAAGAGTCCATAAAAAACCGTTGTTTTGCAAATTCGACGGCCGAATTCATTCAACAAATTGAATGTTGCAGCTGATACAGAGGAGACGATTATGAGTCCTTATGTCTATTTAAGCTAAGACAATTTGAATTGCCAAGGGGGGGAATGGATAGAGTTGAGGGAACTTTGTTTTCTGAAGACTCTGTTGTGCTTCTTTGCCAAGAGATATCTCCATAGATCAAAAAGGATTGCTCTTTTTTTGTATTCTACTTTGGTATATAACTTTGCTTACAAACAAAAGGGAGATGCCACCAAAAAAATGGTTTCTAGATATGCAAGATGATTCTGTAAATTTTTCTTATCTAGAATTGTTTTGTAACCACAGATTCTTCTTGCTTTTGTTTCAGATTCGATGGATTGTTGCAGTAATGTTTTCTGTTGATCCATTTAAATATTAATTAGATACAATCTATCTATTTATTTCTTTTGAATGATAGATTTATTGTATTTAATTGCATGGAATGATCGTAGATCTAATATATAAATCATATATGCAGAATCAAATATGTTAGTTAGACTCTGTTATCATTGATGTGCTTCAACATGTTGATGTTTGTTTAATTTTCATTAAGTAAACAGTAATATAATTTTTCTTTTATATATCAGACTTATATTAATCTCAATTGCTCTTGATCAGGATAGGCAGTTTTAGAAATAGAATTAGTTTTTTTAAATTAGGTTTTATTTTATTTCATAGTGAAAGATACAGTTTAGTTGCTCTTAAAACTTGTATGTTTTAATAGCTATTAAATCTGTATGTTTTCAAGGTATTGAAATTTTCATATTAGATTATTCATGGTAGTTAAATTACACCTTTCAGATCTTTATTTCATTTTAGGAATTTCTATCACTAAATTGTGAGACTCTCTTTTGAGAGCAAACTCATAACGAAGGTGGGCATTTGTTCCCATGATATTTAGTCATCCCAAACGCACTGAGGGCTGTTTTAACTGCTTTGTGTGGACTATTTCTCCTTGTTGGCTTCAGGACAGAAAATCTGGCGTGACAGTACCCCACACTCATCAATAATGTATCCTAGATACTGAACCTAGGTCATGCCAAAAGTGCGCTTGTTCAAATTCGCATACAACTTGTGCTTTCGCAGTGTTTGGAGGACCTGTCGGATGTGTTGGAGGTGCTCTTCCCAAATATGGCTGAATATCAGGATGTCATCCAAGTACACTACTACAAATGAGTTGGTGAATGGCTACAATATTTCATCCATAAGTCTCACAAAGGTTGCAGGAGAATTCTTTAGCTCGAAAGGAATGACCAACCATTCAAAAAGGCCCTCCTTGGATTTGAAGGCAGTCTTCCACACATCGGTCTGTTAGATCAGTACCTAGTGATATCTGGAATTTAAGTCGATCTTCCTAAAATGCTTTTCCCCTTTAAGTTGGTCGAGGAGGTCATCAATCTGTGGGATCGGGTACCTATTCTGGATAGTCATCTTTCTCAGCAGGTGATAGTCAATATAGAGTCTCCAAGTCCCATCCTTCTTCTATACCAACATGATCGGCCTCCCATGGGGCAATGAAATTATCCAAATGTGACCCTTCTGCAATAGCTCTGGAATTTGTCTCTTGATTTCATCATTCTCCAGAACAGAGCATCGATAGATTGGTCCATTGGGCAGTGGCGTACCTGGGGTTAGATCAATGGGGTGCTTGACTTGACAGTGTAGAGGAACCCCTGTGGGTGAGGTGAATATGTCCTAGTACTCCTCCATGACCTTTTCCATTTGTTGTTATCATTTGGAGGGTCCCTGTATCGAGGTCGTGGCCATGATATTCATCTTTCCCAGAGGGTGGATCATCAAGAAAACAAATTTTCTGGTTTTGGAAATGACCTTACTGGATTGTTTTGCAGTAACCAAAGAGATAGGGGCAAGAGGTGGTACCTCTGGTATCCTGTACAACTTATTTTTCAATGTAACAATAATAGCACGAGGTCGAGACTCATGCACATCATGTCACTTCCATAAGTATGGTTGACCTAATAATACATCACAAACATCAAGAGGAGCAATATCACATAATATGTCATTGGTGAAGGGCTTGATTCTATAGGGAAGGAAACACTTCTAGCTGACGTGGAGATGCCATCCTCGGTGAAGCCACCTGATGGTGTACGTATGTAGGTGTGTTGTGGTTGGCAAGCCCAACCGCTTCATGACCTCTACTGAAATGAGGTTCTTTTGGTTCTCACTGTCAACAATGAACTATAGCGGGGAACCCTTTACCCACATCTAGGAGTGGAAAAGATGGTCCTCTTCCTCTGAATATTTTGGTTCTTCCTTTTAGATATTCGTGGTGGAAATTGTGGCATTGGGATTTGCATCGATAATCTTCTTCCCTCATTCATTCCACTTCTTGGTTTCTGATTCAATGTTAAAGTATGCATCTAATTCAGAATCCCTTATCTTGGCCACCAGTGACTGCTTGGCTTGACACTCACTTGTGTTGTGAGTGGGGTTCTTATGGAACTCGCACCACTTTTCGGATTCCTTCTTCGGCTTCACATTGTTGCTCTTTGCTTGTGGATTTGGAAATTTTTCTTGAGTCTCCATGCCTTGGATGTGTCCTTGGTTCTGCGGTTTGGGGGAAACTTTTGATTGCTTCTAATTCATAGATCCAAAGTCTCACTTTTTCTGTTTGATTTTTTGCTCAATTTCGGCAGCATATCGGTATGTCATACCAAGCAAGGAGATGTCAAGGAACTCCATTTCCTCCTAAATGTATCTATGTAGACAAATGTGGTACTTCAACATGAAATGTTTCTCTAAATATTTGATACCCAACTTGGTGTGAGGGTATGGAACAGATTTTCCAGTTCATGCACATCTTGATCTCTTTGTTGCTGTAGCGTAGTCCATTGTATCTACTTTTCCTCATAACTCCCCATGGGATAATATTGTTCCTTTATGGCATCTCAAAAATAATTCCAAGTGGGTACGGCCAAGAAAAGAGAGGGTTCCTCCTCGTCCTTTCTCTCACTGTAGGTTTCCCACCAATCCTTGACATGGGGGGCGGCTTTGAGTAGTGAAAAAGTAATCTTTTCCCGATCGCAAAAGTCATGAATCGAGAAATATCCTTCCAATAGATTCAACCATATATATACGGTGTATCCATTTATTCGGCCATCAAATATGGGAATGTCAAAGTTTACTTGTACCTTAAAAGGGTTTACACCTCCAGAGTGTTTGCTAGATGTATATGCGCCGCCGGTGGGAAGTCATTGAAGGATCTGGGAAAAGTTATCCATCATCGCATTCCTCTATTTTTCAAGGGCCTCCTCAAGCAACATTTTGATAGGAAATTTTGTGCCCTCATATTTATTTTCATCCCCCATGGGTGGTCGTTGGTATTTGCGAGGCTGAACTTGCAAAGGTTCAACCAGATTGATCCCTAACTCTTTATACCCTGCCCTCATTGGGTACATCCAAAGAAGGATCAAGAAAGATAATATTGCTCTGATACCATTGATCTAGATATATGCAGAAACACATCAGAATACACAAATAACCATAGAAACAAATATGCAGTGGAAATAACACTTCATTTCATTAATCAAAGAACTAAAACTTGTTTACATATAGAATGGAAATAAACTAGCTAGAGTGTTGGTAGCTTATCTATGAGAAGAGATGTGGTAGCTACATGCCTCTGAACTTTGTGTTACAATGAGGATCGAAGGCCTATATATTAATGAGAAACAATGGAAACCCTACACATCCAAAAACCTAACACTAGGAGGTGAAATGCCAGAATGTGGGCCCCATTGGGTAACTTGGTACATCAATTTCTCGGGGTCATAACTTTGGCATACTACCTTCGTTTCACATACATGATACATCATTAGAAATATATATTCGAGGAATACATCCATAAGCAACAAATTTTAAGTCCAAAATAGACTTGTATTTTCCCAACCATTCAATGCTGAAAAAACGTCGTTTAGGGCCTCAAAATGGCTCCGAAAGTTTAGGGCCCGAAAACTACCAAAAATGGTAAATTGTGCTACAATTAAGGAAATTGGAAAACTCAAAGAAACAATTGTGGGGGTCCAAGTGTAATAGGTGGGTGGCCACCAATATCCTCCTAGAGCATTATGATTTATGGGTTGTGTTGGAGACAGTGTTTAGAATCCCTACCAGTGCTTCTATATAGATTCAGGATTGATGCAACATATTGTACCACAGAGACTCCGACTCTTCGTCAGTAAGTCCCCATAATTATGCACCATTCCAAATTTAGTAGGTCATCTATTGTGAAGATATAGAATTCCATGAGAATAGCATGGGTCTGATGTATAAGTTATTCAGAACAGTGTTGTGCTCGGCCTCTTATCGAGGCCACCATTACGTAACACCATTTGTATATGACCGGCTCTTGCATTTTTAAAGCATAGATCATAGTATTCTTTTGACACTGTTACGAGCATGGGTATGCCTGCATCATCCATAGACATGTCACACATTATTTGAATCTCACCCATTGATGGGAACCATATTAATACAAAAACCAAAAGCCACCATGTCCCAACCCAGGAAGCACTGCCTCTCCCTAGAAAATCCTATGATGACTGTCGGCCATGCGATGAGCTCCTTCCCTCACACATTAGGGGAAAATCTGTTAACCCAAAAAATTACCCAACTATCTCTACATGACCTACACCACACAAAGACATCTATCTCATTACCTTGATTGACCCCCACACCCTTGTAAAGGCTCAAAAACACCAAAAATGGCTTAAAAACCCACAAAAGAGCCTAAATAGCTCTCAAATTGGATAAAGCCTTCAAAAAGGGCTAAATCCCCTAAAAGGGGCCTAAAAACCCCAAAGGAGCTAAGAAATGGGTGGAAGGGGATTAAATACCTAAACAGGGGCTAAAGCCCTAACCAAGGGCTTAAAACCCTAAAACTTAAAAAAAATCTATAAATACAAGGGTGGGGGTCACTATCAAGACATTCATTCCCTGCCTACCATTACTCTTCCCGTATGAGTGCCTTGAGGATCCAAGTATCTCAAGCCATTCATCCCTCTCTCCCATTTTCTCCATTAGCCACATCCCATGTGTGTTGAGCTTAGCTCCACACCATTCAAACCAGTAAGGAGAGGCTGCTTCTTGAGAGAGGGCATGGTGGCCCATCTTCCATTAAGAGCTTAGGTATAATGATATGCATGTTTTTTTTGTTTTTATTTACAGCTTAGATGTATGTGCAGTTTATTTCTAGTAGTAGATTTCAGGTTCTCCATTGATTGCTTGATACAGGTTTTGCTTGGTTCACTAACCCTTTCCTATAGGTTTTCTCTTCCATCCATAGAGACCCTATCCTTTCATCCTATAGACGGAAGGTATCTATTTCTACATGTATCTAGGGATAAATCCCTACTACACTTAGCTTGAGGACAAGCTTGGAGGGGCTGATAACTTTTGAGCATGGAAGTACGGAATCTCCCTAATCCTTGAAGACAATGATTTGGATTAGTTCATCAATGGAAAAGCTCTAGAACCAATGGGAGATGAGGCTAAGGTTGCTCATAAGAGAAGCATGGCTAAGGCTAAGATGATAATTTCAAATTCTATTAAGGATCATCTCATCCCCCATGTTTCTTCATTCAAGACACCGAAAGAAGTGTATGATGATTTGACAATGACGTTTGAAGGGAAGAAACATCAACCAAAATATGACTTTGAGGAACCAACTAAAGAATGTGAAGATACAGAACTCTGAGACTATACAGTCTTACTTCACAAGGGTTTCTCAAGTCAAAGAAAAACTTGAAGTGGTTGATGGAAATGTTGAAGAAGGATAAATTGTAATGACTACCTTGAATGGTCTCCCTAGATCATGGGACTCATTCATTCAAGGAATTTTTGCAATAAGGAGGTTTATCTCTTTCAGTAGCTTTGAGAAGAATGTGCACAAGAATAATTTAGACTTGTGACAAGAGAAAAATATATGGGAGAAACTGACAATTAATCTCTCACAGTTCACACCAAAAAGAACTTCAAGAAGAAGGAGAACTTTCATCACAAAAATAATAAGAACAAGAACTAAAGAAGACCAAAAGAGATACTTCAAATGTTCAATGTTATACTTGTGATGAAATAGTGACTTTGCAAGAGATTGTCCCATCAGGAAAATGAGACACCATGCTCATGTTTCCAAAGATGATGAACCAACAAACAAAAGACTCATATAGGAGAAGGATGATTTAGATGAAGAGTATGTGCTAATACCAACACCCACTGGCACTAGATCACACGGAAGCAATGATTGGCTTGTGTATAGTGGAGATTCTAAACATATGGTGGGATACAAGGAATCATTCATTAATATGTCTAAACATGACTCACGTCACAAGGTGAAACTTGGGGATGACTATCAATACCCCATAAAAGGGATTGGAGAAGCTTCATATAAGCATGACTCCAAGAAATCCTTGAACATGAAAGATGTGATATATGTTCTAGGACTGAAGAAGAATATTCTCTCCATTTATGCACTAGATACAAAATGGATGAGGATTGATTTTGTCGATGGATAAGTTTTGATGTGTCCCAGAGGAAAGACAATAGAGGATGCAATAGTTATTTGGGAAGAAGACGAAGTCTTCTACAAGCTAAAGGGACAACCTAAACAAGAAGTGGTTCATGACTAGATTTAACCAAGTGAACCGTGGCACAAATGGATTGCATAGTTGCATTGTAGGGAACTACCAATGGAAATCAAAGCAATCTCCGGACTTCCAAAGATCTAGGAAAAGCATAAAGGAATTTTCAAAGGATGTGCATAATGAAAGAATGTGAAGAAGAAATTTCCCAGAAGTGAGAGAAAGGGTAAAGGAATACTAGATATAATACACTTGGATATATGTGGACCCATCTCCTCTAGTTCTTTAAGCAGGTATGTGTGCTATATTTCCTTTATAGATGATTGATCAAATAATATATGGATATATTTCTTGAAAGGGAAAAGTGAAGTTTTCAGTAAGTTCAAGGAATATAAAGCCTTGGTCGAGAACTAGAATGATAGGAAGATAAAGACTTTACTATTAGATAATGATGGAGAGTTAACTTCAGAATAATTTAAGGAACTCTGCAAAGAGTATGGGATTAAGAGGGAGTTGATAAATCCAAACAATCCTTAGCAAAATTGGGTTGCAGAATTAAAGAACCGAACCATCATGGAGGAAACAAAAGCTATTTTACATGACCAGGATCTTCCTATGCACCTTTGGGTGGAGGAAACAAGAACAAATGTGTATGGATAGAACCATACTCCTCATCGAGTACTTGAAAATAAGGCTCTTGAAGAGGCTTTCTCAGGAGAGAAACTAGAACTAAACCATTTGATAATATTTGGTTTCCTAGTGTACATACATATCCCAAAAAAGAAAAGGACCAAGATCAATCCTTCTAGGAGGAAGAGTATCTTCATACGATACAATGATACATCAAAGTCCTACCGAATATACTTCCCAAAATTCAAGAATATTTACATCAGTATATATGTAACCTTTAATGAAGAATCAACACACTTCATATCCAGGAGGACACCCATCCAGGAGTTTTAGGAACCTAAAGAGACAAGAGGCTGGGATATGGAAATTGGAGAAACAATTCCATAGGAACATGAACATCACAACATGAAAGAAACAAAAAAGTAGGTACAAACATTCCTTGAGAAGGACTCTGACAAGAGGAAACCAACATGGGAATTGGAGCTCATACAAGAAGCTAAAAGGTATGGCTCTCGAGAGGGAATACATAGAGAGAGAAAAGGGGAAAATCCCTACAATAGCTATGTGGCTCTGCTATGTGACATCATTGACAAATAACCTTCCACCTATGAAGAGGCTATAGAAAAGAAAGAATCGAAGGATGTGATGATCCAGGAATACTAGTCGATCATGAAGAATGATGTCTCGGATATTGTTCTGAGACTGGAGAAGAAGTCTGTCATGACTTAGAAGTGGTTCTACGAGATCAATAATGTTGTAGATGGAATCATTGAAAAATATAATGTGATATTCGTAGAACAAGGCTTCTCACAAAAACAAGGAATAGACTACAAAGATACATTTGCACCCGTGGAAAGCTACACTTCCATTAGGACCATACTTTCTTTGGAAGTAGTTATGAAATGGAAAATACACTATATGGATGTCAAGACAACTTTCTTGAATGGTGTAATCAAGGAGGAAGTGCACGTGGAACAACCACTGGGATTCGAGACACATGATCAGAAGACCTATGTGTGCAAATTGAAGAAGGCCTTGTATGGATTGAAAAAACCATTGAGCACATGGTATGATAGGATGGATAGGTTCCTAATGAGCTTGGTCTTTACCAAGAGTAAATAAAATTCCAACCTCTACTTTAAGGTGGAATATGGAAGACCAGTGATACTCCTTCTATATATTGATGACTTGTTTCTAACAGGTGAAGAGGAACTCATTACAAATGCAAAGAGGAGACTTTCTACAGAGTTCGAGATGAAAGGATTAGGTATAATGCACTACTTATTAGGAATGGAGGTGTGCTAGAGTGCAAATGGGATATTCCTTGGTCAAGGAAAATATGTAGTGGAGATTCTGAAGAGATTCAAAATGATGGACTGCAAGGAAATAGCCACACCCATGGCATCTAAATTGAAGCTTTTGAGTGATGCTTCATACAAGAAGGTCGATGCCATGATGTATCATCATATGATTGACTCATTGATGTATCTGAAGAATACAAGGCTAGACATATGCCTTGCGGTGAACACCTTGATCCAGTTCCTGAAAGATCTAATACATGTTCATCTGGTAGATGCAAAGCATATACTGAGGTTCCTAAAAGGTACAATGGATTATGGGCTCAAATATGATGCGAATCAGAATATTAAGCTACATGGTTATGTTGATTCGGATTGGGAAAGTAGCACCATTGAAATCTAGAGCACCTAAGGCTACTACTTCTGGTTCATCAGGAAGCAATCATGTGTGGTGCTAAGTACAGTCAAGGCAGAGTATGTTGCCTCTTACTCGACTAGTTGTGAGGTAGCGTGGATTCAAAAGCTATTGTCTGACTTGTTTAATATCCATTTGGATGTGACTTGTATCGTTTGCAACAATTAGAGTTGTGTGAATCTATTGGAAAATACTGTGTTCCACAACAAGTCAAAGAACATAGAGATCAAGTTCCAATATATCATGGATATGGTGCAAAGGGAGTAGTGAAGCTGTTGCTAGGGTTTTAGCCCTAGCTTGTACGAATGAGTACCTACTAAGGACAATGGATTCCTTAGTAGCAGTTCAATGATATGTGAATTAAAAGCTATAACTGAAATAAAAAACTAAATTTAAACACGTTCATGAAGCAAAAACAGTAAAAGTAAATAGTAATTTTGTATTAATCTGACCTCCAATGTGAAGGTTGGTGAAGCCCTTTGCGGTGATCCGAGTCGGTGGCTCCGAGCTTCAAGCTGCTTTTTCTCTTTCTCCAATGGTGGAAATGGGCCAAAAGGGGCTCTCACGGTGAAAGGAGCTCAATGGTGAGCTGGGATTTCAAGAGCAATTTTGGCAGAGGCAGGATACTTGTGATTGTGGATATGAAATAAGGGATCTCCACCCCTTATTTATACTTGGAAACCATGTGGTTTAGGGTTAGGGTTTCAGCTGTTTAGGGTTTTTTCCTCATTTCCTCATTATTTAATATTTTTTCTTCCTTTTTGGATATTTTTTCTTTTTTGGAGGAATTTTGGATATTTTTAGCTGAAAAGAGGGTTTTATGGCCTTTTGGAGGCTTTTTACATGGTTTTATGGGTTTTGGATGGAAATATGGTATGAAAATGGACAAATGAGCCATGTGATGGGGTAGATGAGGTATTGAACCTTTTTTGGGTGTTAACAGATTGCCCCCTGATGTGCGAGGGCAGGAGCTCATCGTATGGCTGATGGACATCATGAGTCATATTCATTTTTTGCTGGGGTGTGGAGAAGAGAAGGAACCAACTGAAGCTCGAAAAAACGATCTCGAACCAACTGCAAGGACTGAAAAGTACATAACCTCAATAATGGATGAGGAATCATCTGATCATATGGACGAGGCAGGCATTCCCATGCTCGTATCAAGATACATGAAAATAACTGTGACGCCCAAAAAGAGGGTCCTGTAGGATACATAGAAAACCACTGTGTATATCATATTTGTCCAGAGGGGACACAATGCTGGAACATACTGCTGGGTTGACCATGTCTGAGCTGAACAACTGATGCACTGGAATGACAGCAATGCTTCTAAATGTGGTTCTGAAGGAACTGATGAGCTGCTGGATCAAAGTGACAACGGTCATACGTGTAATGGTACACTGTTCTGGAACTGAACTGGGTACTCAAGGAAGCATGGAACTGGAGGGCTTCTGAATACAATCTCCAACGCAGCCTGGACATCCACGGGAACATATCACTGGGCGTTTCCAAAGTGACTCACCAATGTGCTAGAGTCGGGGGAAATCCGGGGTCTTCGACACATAATGGAAATGATAGACATCCTGCACGATTCTCATCGATGCGATTAAGGTGCTGAAGTTGAGCATGTGAGAAACAACTATTCGGAGAGGCAATGATGACTCCTCCCAAAACGGTCCGTAGGCAATCACCACAGATGGTGATGGGTCCAAAGCGCAGGGGCCTCTGGGTCTATCCTCTGGAATAGAGGGGCTGTCGTCGACAGAGGGAGACCTGCAACTATCAAGGCAATGATGTTTCCTTGACAGGAGCGCGAGGTAAAAAACCGAACTGTGATAGTACTGATGGCGGGAGTGATAAACTGGGGGGAATAACTGGGCAAGTAGAGTGGGTGGACTCAAACTTCCTTTGTTCAGAGTATGATGGCGGGGATGATCAGGCAGCATCTGAGATGGACTGGTGGTAAAGGGATCATAGCGGTATAGGATCTGAGGGTGAATGGGCTGAGGGAGACTCAAGCTGTGGTAAAATGGTAGGAGATTGCAGAATACTCTGAACCAAGGTGATCTGATTGGGGGTGCTGCCGAGAGGATTGATCATAGCGCCAAGAAGCGCGGGGGGACTTATTCATGGGTTAGGGAACTAGAAGAAGTGTGGATATAAAATGGTACTGTCATGTGGATTTTACAAGCCCAGTAAAGTTCATGCTCGTGGTCGCTTTCAACTTTAAGGAGTCTGAAAGCAAATAAGAAGACTCTGAAGTAATGGAATGATACTGTCGTGTGGATTTTACGAGCCCACGATAGTACATGCTCATGGTTGCTTTCAATTTTAAGGAGTCTGAAAGCAAATAAGAAGACTCTAAATTAATGGCCAGGAAAGGAGGAAGTGTTCGATCAGGGAGCATTTATGATGACCATGACTGAGGGTGGGGGGGAACACTGGTGGGCCTCCTTGCGGGGTGAATGAATGATGGAAAAATAACAAAACATTTGCAGTATGACAGGAGTGGATGGCTCATGTAAAAAGTGTGAAATAATCTGATGACGGCCGATGTGGCACGCAAATCAATGCGGCAAGGTGTAGGGACGCAATGTTGACATTGTACCAAGCGAGAGAGAGAAATGATCTCAAGCATCGCCACGAGCTCAGAAAAATGAATCCAGCGATATAAAAAATGTGAAAAACGGAGAATGGCCGATGTGGCACGCAAACCGAGGCAACCAATGGTGTTTGAAAAAATGGGTAAAAAATGACATAGAGAAAATAATGCAACGAGGTGACCATCGGGATGGTCTCGTCGTGTTGATTCCAGTGGTGGAAACGGTTCGAAAAATGGACTCCGTATGGGTTCAGAATGGATAAACGAGAGAAAAGTCAACGGACTATAAATAGTAAGTGGGCCCAACATGACATGTGTCATTTGACTAGTGGACGTTGACTCGTGAGCGCAGTGGACCAGAGCTGAGTTGCCATTTCTGGATGATCTGACCAGTAGATTGCGGAGTCGGGAGATACAGGTATGTCGTTAAACTTATACTTGCATTATTTTTGGGTTTGGGGGGCGGTTAGTGGTTCCTAGGGGTCTTGTTCTATGGTCCATGTGGGTGGACCGTGGGTCAGGGCATCCAAACTGCGGTCGCAGACCGCAGGTTTGGGTCGGGACAGCCGCAGTCTCGGATCGTGGCTGTAGGTCTAACAGCTGCAGTCACGGACCGCGGCTACAGGCTTAACAGTCGCGGTCGTGGACCACGGCTACAGGCCTGGCAGCCGCGGTCGGAGACCGCGACTGTAGGCCTAATAGCCGCGGTCGGAGACCGCGGCTGTAGGCTTGACAGCCGTGGTCGGGGGCCGGGCTGTTCTGGTTTTGGTTTGGATAGGTGGGAAGGTCCATTATTTTTACGTGAGCCTGATGAGACTTCATTGTGTGATTGACAGGATGCCACGGTGCCATGGAGGGAGCGAGAGGTCCCAGAGGAGATAGTGACAGTGGTTCGAGAGGATCGCCGGGTGCGGTCACTGCTAGGACTCTTCGGACTGCTGAAGTTCGCAGAGGTTCCTATTATGCGGTCAGCAGGATTGCTGCTGAACCGGTTGGTCAGATTTTGGGATCCAGATGCGCTAGCATTTCGGGTGCAGGGAGAGAGGGTGGACGTCACCCTCACTGACGTTTATTTCTTGACGGGGTTGCCCTGCCTAGGGAGGGTATCAGATACTCAGCCGCGGGTGTCTGCAGATCTGGATATGGAGGATATGGTGGAGCGGTTTTGTCGGCCGGACGCTCGGGTGCATCGGAATGCACTCTTGGTGAGGGATCTGCGGGAGCCAGTAGTACAGGAGATGGTGGCTTGTGTGGTTCGTATTTTGGGGTCCCAGTCACCTGAGAAGGTGTCTGGGGGTCAGATGCAGCTTGTAGAGCGTGTACTGGCCGGGACCTATTTTGCCTGGGGCCAGATGTTCCTGACCTGCGTGCAGCGACAGATGACCGCGGCGAAGGAGTCTGGCAAGGGATTTTGTTATGGTTCCTTTTTTTGTGCCTTCTTTATGGAGAGGGTCCCCACACTACGGCCGCGGGTGCTGGTCAGGGCAGGAGGCTTGAGGGATCCTCGGATGGTGCGGTGGGGAGAGATGAGGCGCCGCCGTGGTGGCGGGGATGTTGGGAATTACTTCACTCAGGAGCTATACTTGAAGTGGCTCTAGCTACCACTGACGCTGGAGGACTATCCATACAGGGATATGGACTTCACGGGAGATCTGGATGCTCCACGACCACCAGGACAGGCATGGGGGCCTGATGGTACGTATGATTTGTTTGCATTGTTCAGTTTATGTATATGATATATTGCTGATATATGGTAACTGACAAAATGGTGTTTTGCAGATGTGGGTCCGAGGCCACCGTTAAGACATGTGGCACGTAGAGGGACTGTGGCCATTCCAGCGTTGCTATGGCGGGGGGACATGGGTCGTCCAGATGCCGAGAGGACACTGGAGTCTGTACGGGTGCTGTTAGATCAGTTACTCGTGGGAGTGACTGACGCGGGATGGCGGGACCTGGATCTGGCTGTGGTCCAGGATTGCTTGGGGGCACCTCGAGATTTTCGATCGATCGCGATCCGGGTGGCTCTGTTGGCGGACAGAGCACAGGCCCAGGGGCCTAGACGGGATGTGGACGCGCCGGTTGAGGCACGAGGAGAGGAGTCAGAGGCCGCAGATACTGACAGTGATGTCGGGTATGACTCCCATTAGGGGGTACAGGGGACTCCTCCCTATTTTTTGTAGTTACGGCCTGTACCCTATGAGGCTTTTGAGGATTGTACATACACACATTTTTTTGTAGAGCTGAGTACAGGGGTACTCAGGACGTGTATAGCTCTGTATCATGTATTTTTTGATATGTATATATTTATGCACGTGGATGCACTTTTGTATGATGTTGTTTCATTTGTACGCATGTGGATGCAAACTTCGCTAGGATGTTGGGCACGTGGATGCCCCTTGTGTATTTTATGTGATGTGACATGATTTATGTATGATTAGGCATGTGGATGCCCTTATGGATGCAAATGTGGTTTTATGGTGTATGTTCATGGATGTAAATGTTTATGCAATGCAATCTTTTTGGTTTTTTATATGGTTGGATGAGATGCTATGATGCGTGATGGAGATGTTTATATGGTGTGATTGATATTCCAATCTAGGATGTTATTGGCCATTTGATCTGCGACACTATTTTGAGCTCTTGGGACATGTGTGAATGTGATGGATTCAAACTGTCGGCTAAGTTGTTTTGTACGCAGGAATTTTCTAAATAGGCAAGGATCGCACACCTGGTAGCAGTTGTTGATCTGGGAGACAAGTAGCTGGGAGTCCAAGAACACATGAAGGTGACGTATGCCCATCTGGAGGGCAGCAGTCAGGAGACCAGTCACAGCATCATACTCTGCCTAGTTATTGGTAGCAGCGCCTATACATGTTCCGTCAAGGTGAATCAGTTCGTTGGAAGGGGAATATAAGACCCATGCTGCAGAGGCCAGGTTGGGAGACCAGTGGCTTGCCCCATCAGCGAAGCCAAAGTAACGAGGTGGAAGATGGTCCATCTGTGGGCATGCAAAAAATGATGAATGTGAGATTATGGTAAAGATGGTAAAAAACAAAAAAGGAGCAAACTGTACAATGCGGACCAATGAGGTCGCGGTTTCAGTTATGGGTAAAAACGTTTAAGATACAACCCATTGCGGGGATTGCATAAAGGGTGGCCTTCAAAGTCGGCTAAAACGTATGCCCCCTTTCCGAGGCAAGTTTGAACGATGTAAGGGCCTTGTCACATGGACTCAAACTTTCCTTTACCAGTTTTGTCGTGGGCTTGGTCGTAGGCGAGGACGAGGTCCCCTTCGTGGAAAGTTCGAGGGTGAACATGTTTGTCATAGTGGGATTTGGAGCGGTTTTTGGCAGCTTCGATGTTCTGGAAAGTGGCACGACGATCTTCATCGGCTTGTTCGAGGGATAGCAGACGTTGCTCGAGGGGGGAGGTATCGGGGAGAAGCTCGATGGCGATGTGTAAGGCAGGTATCTGACACTCGATGGGGAGGACAGACTCCACACCGTGAACTAAATGAAACGGGGTAAAACCAGTGGTGGTCTTGGTGGAGGTACGGTAAGCCCATAAGGTAGGGAATAGCATATGCTGCCAATTGGACTTATGCCGATCAACAGTGCGTTGGAGTATGGTTTTCAGTATTTTGTTAACAGCTTCGACTTAACCGTTCCCTTGAGGGTAGTAAGCCGAGGAAAACTGGTGTTGGAACTTGAGGAAAGTAGATAATTCGCTCCAAACTGAATCTTCAAAGTGTGATCCATGGTCTGAGACCAACTGTTTGGGGACCCTGAATCGAGTGATAACATGGTTGAAAAAGAAATGGGCAGCAGTTTCAGCGGTACAGTTGAAGGTGGGCATGGCTTTCGCCCATTTGGTGAAGTAATCGATGGCAACAATGATGTGCTTATGGCCGTTCGTAGATGGGGGTATACACTCCATGAAGTCGATGGCCCACTTACAAAAGGGACCAACGGTGATGACTGGGTGTAATGGAGCAGGTGGTGTCCGGGCCTTGGGGGCGAATAGTTGGTAGTTATGGAAATGCTTGACCGCAATGATGCAGTCGGTGAAAAGTGTGGGCCAGAAGTATCCGGCGCGGATGACCTTTTGGGCAGTGGCCATCCCTGAGAAATGGCCGTCGCAGGCACTGCTATGACAATCATTAAGGACCTGTTCAGCTTCTTCGTGTGTGAGGCAATGACGAAGAATTGTGTCGACTCCTCGTCGGTAAAGGACATCTCCTATGAGGAGATAGCGAGAGGCCTGGTGACGGATACGACGACGCTCATTACGAGTGACGGTGGGTTGGAACTTTTGCGTGCGCATATATAACAGGATATCACCATACCACGGGTCATCGGATGAGATAGTGAACAAGTGATTATCGGGTAACTCCTTGGAGATAGGTGGGGCCGGGAGAAAGGATGGGAGATCAGTGATGAGCTGGGCAAGCGCAAGGGCTTTAGTGCTCTTAGGTGTTCGGAACGTGAGGTCATATTCCTGGAGGATAATGACCCATTTAGCCACACGGCCTTGCAAGAGATGCCAGTTTAAGAGATATACCATGGGGTTAGAATCGGCGATGACTATGGTATGACTAAGTAAAATGTAGTGTCGCAATTTTTGGACAGAGAAGACCACTGCTAGGGCTAGTCTCTCCTCATGTGGGTAACATAGGGGTGGGCCGGACAAGGTCTGGCTGACATAGTAAATGACATGCTCTTGGCGTGAGGTTTCTTGTTGAACCAAGACTCCCGACACAGCATGCTCGGATGCCGAGATGTAGAGGATGAAGTCCTGAGAGAAATTTGGAGGGGAGATCAAGGGGGCTTGTGTGAGAGATTTCTTGAGGTCTTCGAATGCAGCTTCAGCTTGCTCGTCCCAAACAAAGGGGATGTGGGTACGGAGCAGGTGCAAGAAACCGTGAACAGTTGTGGCGTAATCAGGAATGAAGCGTCGAAGAAAATTGGATCGCCCTTGCAAACTTTGGAGTTGCCGGAGCGTTCGAGGAGAGGGAAGGTCTAATATGGCTTGGACTTTCAGGGGATCAACAGTAATTCCTTTCTGGGAAATAATGAAACCTAACAATCGGCCGGCCGAAACGCAAAAGACACACTTGTGTGGGTTCAAGCGGATCTGATATTTGCAACAACGCAGAAAAACTTGTCGAAGGTCATTAAGGTGGTCTGATCATTTTCGGGAACGAGCTGTAAGGTCATCAAGGTAGACGAGCAGGATATGGACCAAATCATGAAAGCAATAGGTCATGGCCCACTAGAATGTGGCACCAGCATTTTTTAGGCCGAAAGGCATGATGCGATAGGCAGAGGTGCCCCATGGGGTAGTAAAAGTGGTTTTGTACTGGTCTTCCTTTCATATTTGGATCTGATTGTATCCGAAAAAACCGTCCATGAACGAGAGGACTTCATGCCCCGCACACGCATCAATGAGCTGGTCAATAAATGGCGTAGGGAAATTGTCTTTGGGACACGCGCGGTTTAAGTCTCGGAAGTTAGTGCATACCCTAATGGTGCCTTGTTTCTTGTTGACAGGAACAGGGTTTGAAACCCAAGTGGTATAGGCAATAGGATAAATGAATCCTGCCGTGTGAAGCTTCTCAATCTCTGCTTTGACAGCTGGGAGTTTTGAGGGATGAATGGGACACTGTTTCTGACGAACGGGGGGTACATTAGGCCATGTGTCAATGTGGTGCTCTATAATGGCAGGGTCAAGACCAGGCATTTCGGTATAGGACCAGGCAAAGACATAATGGAATTATTTGAAGAGTGTTTTGTATTCCTCAACCTCTTGCGCAGTGCAAGATGCTCCTAAAGCGATGAGTTCGGGGGTGCCTCCAGGGGCAGCGATATCAATTTGGATGACAGGTGAGATGTTGGCCATGTTACCCTCTTCGAAGGCGTCAGGAGCAGGAATAGGGTCCTTGAACCAGTCAACCTTGGGAGGAAGGAAATCTTTGGATTCAACTGCAAATTGGGTAGCAGTTTTAGAGGACGATTCATCTGGGAGGAAGTAGGAACGATGGTGCATGTCATCCCAAGGATATTCCGGGGCAGTGAGAGCCTCGAGAATTTCCTCATCCGTGCGGAATACTTGTGTCGTCAAATCGGTTGACGAAGGAGTGGTGGTGTACGAGATCATATAAATGGTATTAACCTCTTCAGAAGAGGAAGATTCCGGGGGGTGGATCTCCATAATGGTGGGTGGTGCTATCTCAAGATCTGGATTGTTCATCTCAAAAAGAGTAGTATTGACCTCTCCGGAAGGGGAAGAGACCGGGGAATGGATCTCCACAATGGTGGGTGGTGCCGTCTCAAGATCCATATTATTCATTTCAAAGAGAGCTATTCTGTACTCGGGGATATCGGGACAGTGATGTGAGTAATGCCCGTAGACACCGCATAAGGCACATGAGTGGTTAGTGCACAAGGATTTGTCGCGAGGCATAGGGGTTGAATCTAGATGGACAACCGGGATAGTGGGGTCGTCGTCAATCAGTTTCATGTATTCCTGTAACGCTGGTAACTGAGGACATAGGTGAGTGGCATGGCCCAACTCATCGCACAACGCGCATTTGGGAGGAGCCCAAAACACAAGGGGATTTTTTACTATCTTAGGAGGTGGGACAGCGGTGTAAGGTTGGGGGCCTCTGCCCCTAGTGGGTTTGGGAAGAAGAGGGAGGGGTTTAGCGGAGGCTGACGGGGTAGCGATACCGGGAGGTGGTTGACTAGTAGTGACGATGGGTTGCACCAGTTGCAGGATGATATCTGGTGTCGACGGATGAATGGGAGGCGAAAGATACCAAACGGGTAATCCTAGGGTTAACCCAGGGAGGCTGAGGGTGGCCATAACCGGGGCGCTAACTATTCCTAAGGGAGGGAAGAGGAAGGGAATGGTATGGATGGGTGTAGCACCAATGTGACTAGGTACCAAAGGGGGTTGAGGCAACAAGGGCGGTTGATTAGTAGGAGTTTGCGTGCTATGGGACAGGGTACATAGGTCGGACACTTCAGCGGCAGGTGACGGGGGTGGAATAGGTTCGAAGGTCGAGGACATTGGTGCATCTGAGGAAACAAATGAGGTGGTGACATCCAAAACAGATGGTTCAACCATGGCTGGTGACGAGGGTGGAATAGATGGGAAGGTCAACGTCATTGGTGCATCGGAGTAAACTCTGGGTCCCATAGAAGAAACGAATGAGGTGGTGGCACCTAAAACAGGTTGTTCAATCATGGGGAGAACATTCTTGGGTGCCGCGGGGGCATTGGGATCATGGTAAGTGAGTTGGTCAACCTTGACCACGCGTCCCTCATGGGGGAACATCATGGTACGAAAAATAGTATAAGCAACTGCCCGCATGGCATACATGTAGTTGCGGCCAAGTAAAAGGTTATAATCAAGCTGTGCATTGATAACCTCAATGTTTATGAGGATGGTTTTGCCAGCCAGCTGGAGGGGAACGTTAGTTAATAGGCCTTGTGGTTGAGCTGAATGGCCGTCGTAGGCTCGCAACGCAGTAGAGGATTGCTGGAGAGGGGGGGATCCCATTTTCTGCCAGATGGAGGTGGGCATGACACATGTAGAAGCACCTTCATCAATAATGCATCGATGAACGACAAAATTCCGAATGGAAACAGAAACTTGGAATGCCAAAGTGGAAGGCAGGCGACGTTCGGATTGGTCCGAATCAAAAGCCATTAACTGCGAATCATTTGGATCAATAGCCCCAATGGCTGAGAGTAAATTCTTGCACTGCAAAGGACAGTTTTTTAAGACTTCTAATGTAGACATGGCTGTGGAGGATTGGGCTAAGTCATCGACAATGTTGTAGTTTGACGCAGCCCATGCATTGGGGTTATTGTTGATACGACGAAGTGGGAAACGGGGCACTCTGGGAGCACCATCTAGTGGAGGTGGAGGTATACGTAATGCCTGATCAATGGGATGAGCATTAGTAGGTGTATCGACGGGATGGGCTTCAGGGGTGGAGCCATATTGGTTCCGCTGGGTCTGGAGGTTGATCTCATCAGAGGACATCATCAACAAGTGGTGGGTACCTGAGTCAAGCGTGGGTTGATCAGGAGCAGTGTAAGTGATTAGTTGTTGGGTTGGCGCGTTGGCTTGAGGAGGAGCCAACGGTTGGGTGTTCACTATGCCTTGGGTTGGTAAGGGGTTTTGCAGCACCAAAGGTGGCTGCTGAGGTTGTGGCGGGTTGGGCATTGCTTGAGGAGCCGTCTGCCCTGGGCGGTGTACGTCCGCAGCCAAACGTTGTCGGGCTCGCTCCATATGTGGACAAAAATGTGTGTAGTGGCCATAGACCCCGCAAACAGAACAAGGGAAGTTGGTTCACAAATTAGGGTTTTTAGCCTGCTTGGGCGGGCGATCAGGGTTTTGGTTAGTAGGGGCCGCATTATTACTAGCGGGGGGATTAGGGTGTTGACCAGCTGGCTCGGTCGGTTGGTTGTTTCCACGATTTTGGCCTCTGCCATGGTTTTGTTGGCCCTGGTTGCGTTGGTTGTTCTGGTTTTGCTGCGGGTTTTGTTGAGCGTAAACTTGCCCTTGGACAGTAGGTGGATTCTGAGTTTGCGCAGGTGCTGGAGCAGGCTGCGGTGGATGATATGTAGGTGGAGGCTGCGCAGGGGTAGCAACCTGAGGGGGTTGCGGATAGTGCTGTGGAGCGGGTTGTGGGTTTGCTACATGGGCTGCCTGCGGCAGGTAATAATTAGGTTGGGCTTGTGACGGCGCAAGAGCTGGTGTAGCTTGCTGGTGATAGTAGGGCTAAGGTGCGACCGGAGGGGCGTAAGCGGGAGTCATATTACCGAAACACTGAGGTGGACATGAGGGTCCATGGGTATGGTGGTGATGTGTCATGGGAGCATACTGGTTGGTTGCTACAGACTGTGAGGTGGCCCGCGAAGGGTCAGGTCTAGTGGTAGGACGGGCTATGGAAAATGGCTGAGGCTGCGAAGAGACGCGACCAATGATGCCGTCGGCAGCATGAGATGCCCCCGGCGCATCGTGCTGGGAGGAATTGTCACGAGGGGCGTCAGGTATGATGGTATAAAGGTAACCTGACTGGGCGTAAATGAGATCGAATTGTTGGGCTTTAAGGATAGCCTCTTCCTCAGACTGGGGTCTTTCGGATGCAACATCTTTAGCAATGATAGGAAGGAGGGATTTAAGGAACCAATCTAGGAAGATCCGGTCATCTAACTTGATTTTGCATAGGCTACGGTGTCGACGCCATTCATGAATGTGGTCTGTGATGTGGGTAGCCATGTTCTGTCTGCATGATAGTAGGATTTCAATGCCTGCATCATAGCGGACAGGTAACTGGAAGAACTGGAGGTAGGTCGAGGCCAGGGAAGTAAAGGTGGCATGGGTTCCATGGGGTTGTTCGATATACCACTTGGTAGCAGATCCAGTGAAAGTGCGCTGTAATAAACAGAGGTGAATAGAGTCATCTACTATGGAGTTGGAGGAACACCATAGATGGAAGGACATGATATGGTTCTGTGGGTCTTCACCTGCTTTACCTTCGAACTTAGGGATGTCTGAGGGGAGCTTGGTGGGCATGTGAGGCCACGCAGGGTTGTGTCGGATGGGGTCGTTGGTTAATCTGGCTAGATCAGGCAGGTTGAGGCTAGCCATGAATGGCAAACTGGACGAAGGATGTGCCACGGTAGTGGGTTGGACCAAGTTGGGGCCGATGCCCCCAAGTGGAGGGGTAATATGAGGGAGGTTGCCCCCAATTGGGGGAACTAAGGTGGTATAGGACAGACCTGCACCACCATGGGTGGTATGAGTCACTAATGGAGTAGGGATAGGTATTCCTGCTGCGGGAATCGGTACTGTGAGGGGAACAGTAGAGGGGGGCCCCGTGGAGGGCATACCCAAAGTAGGTGTGGTACCGGGTGTCGTGGTGGATGTGCCACCAACGGTCCCTACCAAGATGGGAGTCACGCCATCCATGGGGCTAGTGGGAGCAGTGTAGAGGGGGTTCTCAGACTTTGGCTCAGAATCAGAGGTAAAATAAGGGGCGTCAGTATCTGGTGATGGAGTCCTATGCCGCTGACGAGTGGAGTCAAGTGACAAGGCTCGAGATCTGTGTCGATGACGGGTGGTGTCAAGTGAACCGTGCTATGGGGGCTCGCCTCTAAGGCACCGAGAATGTCTCAGGGACTCAATGTTGACAAATGGTGTCAAATCTTTGTGGGTTGAGGTAGGTACAAAACAGCTCAAAAACTCTAATGCAACCGAGTGTGCAGAAGGAGAGCTCAAAAAATGGGGCGCTCAGGCCAACAACAACTCAAAACACCCACGGTAACTACGTGCTACAATAGTC